>JAYESA010000002.1:106137189-106584689 GCA_036927795.1 Iris macrosiphon
ATTACATGTTGGTATATTCATCCATGCAGCTTATAGCTTGCTTTTATTTCCAGGGATCGGCATCAAGGGTACTGCAGGAGACTTGCAACCACATTCGGAGCTTGCATCGCGAGGTCGACGGCTTGAGCGAGAGGCTCTCGGAGCTGCTCGCGACAGCTGATGTTAGTAGCTCTCAAGCCGACATCATCAGGAACTTGCTAATGTGATCTACTCTACTTGCGCAATTGATCTAGACTTCTAGTACCAATGTTTTTTTGTGGACTTCTGTAATGCTAGGTGAAGATGTTTGATTAAGAATTGTTCTGGCAATCAATGTGTAGTGAAGCATCTTTTGAAGAAAAGAAAAAAAAATCCCTTCTATGTACTTTTTGAAGTTAATTAAGAGTATTATAAATATATTATAATTAACCCTTTTACTGTTACAGTTTTATCTTGACACATACTTTTAGAGTGGTTTTGTTGACTCCACGTTATTCTATCTATAAGCAGGATTTGATGGGAACAGTTTGTTGGATTTTGTTGTGTTTCTTTTGATGGTAGTGGGAGGTGAAATCAAGAAATGTTTTTTTTATCTATTTCAAGATAATAACATGGGCAACTTTTTTTGACTTGTAACGCAATGAGTTTTAGGGTTTCTGGGTTTTCATTATTTTCGAAGGCAATAGTCAGTAGTTTGTTGGGATCAGACAGGGCAAAACATTTACTGATATCAAATGTTGGAATTATATCATAGTCAAATACGTTATGATACCAGATGTTGGGATCGGACACGTCCTACAAGTGTTTCGACATTCATGACTGAAAGTGACCGTAGTGAAAACTTAGGCCAATCCACCTGAGATCAAGGGACGAATTACCGTGTGTATACCAAAGGGGGCCCTGCCCACCCCCCCCCCCCCCCCCCCCCCCCCCCCTCCGGAAATTGAAAAAATTCAATTTTTTTAGAAAGCTTATGTGTTCATCAAGTCTTGTGAACTAGGTCATTGTTTTGAATGTGGGACACTTCACACACATATTTAATTTGTTTATTATTATTTGGTTATTTGTATTTTTTTAAGGTCACTTGTATTTTTTTATTTATTTTAGTTGGCAACATTGTTGTTCTTTGGTGATGCTAGATTACTAGTATTTTCTATTTCCTGTAAACAAATATCATTTTCACAGACAACAAATGCTAGTTTCTTAATTTATTTTCATGAAAGTTTGTCTTGAGTTTCAATTGTGCTGAAATTGGTTGTGACATTCTAAATACTGAGTAATTTATTTGTTATGCATTGTGAAAGTTGGTTATTTTGGACTTAATAATGGCACATTATCTTATTTTAGTTCTTAAATAAATTAGTACTATGTGTTGAATTTGGTGTGAAGTTAGTCAGTTACTACCATCAAAGTTTATCGATGGTTGTATCTTATAAACTCATGTGAAATTAGTACTATTCACTATTAGCTACTACCAGGAAACGGTATTTAGACAAAAAACAACCATCGATAAACGCCACGTCGCTAAAAGATTTTGTCGCCAATCAGTCGAATTTTTGAATACAAACTAGCGTAATTGCGACGTCGATTTAGTTGATGTCTATGTGATATTTCAACGACGGATTCATCAAGCGATGCTTTAGCGACGTATATGCGACAGTAATTTAGTTTATAATGACGTCTAGATAGCGACGAATTTACGTCAAAAATTGCGTCGGATTAGCGACGTTATAGCGACATTATTTATGTTCCTGATATAGAAAAAAAAGCTGATACTCAAGTTGGCAACGGAATAACGACATTACTTACTGTCGGGGGAAAGTCGCATGTCCGTCGATGTGTGTCGTAATCCGTCGCCCAAGAATAGAAATTTACTTGGCGACAGTTGTATCCGTCGCTAGCATGTCACAAGTACGTCATCGGTAGCCGCTAAGTCGACGGATGTCCATCGCTAATATGCACATAACTACAAAAAAAAACTTTTAAATACAAATATTCGAACATGTTTGGTTTATTAAAAATATGTTAAACCTTATCAATATATCAACCACCTAGCGCAACCCGCGGTAGAATTCTCATCCAATCGAACCTTCTAAGGAATAAACGCACGTTGGTAACACACACGAGACATAATTCAGAAAAGATATATAATTAACATAATAAAATTAATCTCATACATGAACAACATCCACAAGTCCAAATAAAATAATCAAAGTACATGAACAATATCCACAAGTCCACCGCATGACAGCACAAATAAACAATATCCATAAGTACGCGATTACTACAACACAAATAAATATCAAATATAAAGAAAATCACCGATTTGACAGTGTTCCCTGGTCACACAAATGTTCGAGGATGTCCGAAGAAATTTTATTCACTAATTAAAATGGTAGTGAACCTAATGCCTCCGGCGACAATAAACTTAGAAGTCTCATCACTGCATCAGCAGATATAACAGGGCCAGAAGCAGCAGTGGGAGGGGCAGAGGCACCAAAAGGACCAGATGTCGTGGTGCCATGGACAACAATGAGAGTAGCACGAACATCGGAAGAACAATGCTCCATGGAGACCTGCATGCTGTTGATCGACTCCTGCATACCTACCACTGTGGCCTGCAATATGGTAATTATCATAACAATTTGCTTTATCCTATCAGGTTGTGCTGCAACAGAATACATCAGTGGTGGAGGTATCGAGTATATCGACATCTGTGACACTAAGGAGTCATTGTCGTAGACGCATACGCCTTTCCCTCTTCCGCCAGCGGCCTGTAGAAAAAGGTCGTTCGTCCGAGCGGCCATAGAAGAGGATGTTGTGGCAGGCAAAGACTCAATAAAACTCTCTTCCACCCCATCCTGAGTGGCCAAAGAGGCACGCTCAGTTTGCAGAGACTGGAACGCAGCCTATCCAATGACCCGTGCTTAATTTTTTAATAGACTTTTGTCACGCCCCAGTCCCAAAATATGTAGGACTAGGAATACGTAAGTATGCCAGCCGTATGTATATGGCAACTCAATATATGGATACCATAATACATACGTACGTTGTAATATGAATAATAACTCACATATAAATATTATCACAAGTCACAGGACATAAATATCACCAATATTCCCAGAATAAGCGAGATAGCTAGAAAACACTACCCTTTCGTCCAATTTGGACACAGGGGGCCAAACGATAATTTTGGTTCAAAGCGGAATCCACATGTGGCCACTTTGCACCGAAAAGCGTGTCAGGGGTTAAGATCTCTAAAAGGGATAAATTATAGGTCAAACCAATTCTAAACGTCAATACGAACTCAACGGTACATCCAATTTTGGATTCCGGTGAGCCGAACACAAATTTGCCCAAAAAGTCAACCGTAGGGCCCGTAAATATACGGCTTGGTCAACTATCTCAGAATTGCGTGAAACTTGGGTCACAGGACCAGCGTGATACCACGAATCCAATGGCACAAGTTTTGTCATATTCTGACGAGCATACACTAAATGGTACGATATTTTACAAAAGTCGTGATATAGGACCTTTTTACGGATACCGGGGTGATTCTGACCCCGCTCACACGTTCAAATCAGTTTCCGTAAAAGCCCACACGTCTGGACATACCATACGCACCTTTTGGTGCAACTGGTATATGACAAGGCGATCCCGTTTGGCGGGACACGATCCGGATCCGTATCACAAATTTTATCAATTTAAAAATAAAAATTTTCTGGATTTTTAACCTAATTTAATTCTGCATATAACACCAAATAAAATAATGTAATTGACAGGAAATAATCTCGATTATATGGTCTTCACATAGCAAAAAGAAAATCTAAGTTTGAATCTCTGGGGTGGGAGATATGAGTCCTTAAACAGGGGTGGTTGCAGCAGTTTTCTGAAATTAAAAGTTGTAGTTTTTCTCCAACTTGGTCTCGATTTTCACCTAGGGTTACGCGTTGTTCGGAGAAAATTAATACACGGAGTTGGAAGAGGATAGGTCGTGAACATACCGGTAAAGACGGGGTCAAATTTGGTCGAGCGATGAGGCAAAAATTAGCGTGTGAAGGAAGGGTCTTCACTGCCTGTTTCTTTGCGGCGTGCTCGCGGGGAAACGCGGCCGGCGGCGCAGATTCTGGTCGGCGGCGCAGTCTGGGCTCCAGTGGTCGATGGCAGTTTGGTTCGTGGGAGGAGATTAGAGCTAGGGTTAGGGTTTAGGAATAAAAGGGTTATATATATAGAGGGAGAGAGGCAGGGAACTCGGTCGCGCGGGGTGAGGGTGTTCTGGCAGCGCGGGTCACAGCCGCGGGGGGTGGGGGGGTGGGGAAATAGATTAGATTTTTGTTTTGTTTTGTTTTTTATTTCTTTTCCTTTCTTTTTCTTTTTCTTTTTCTTTTCTTTTCTTTTCTATTTACTTTTCTTTGTTTTTATTATTAATATTCTTATTACTATAATTATTTTTACACTATTATTATTATTATTATTATTATTATTATTATTATTATTATTATTATTATTATTATTATTATTATTATTATTATTATTATTATTATTATTATTATTATTACAAATAAAACTTATTATTTATTATTATTACGAATTTATATTATTTACATATATAATTAAGGTATATATAAAAATACATTTATACCTAAATTAGATTCTAAAAAAAATCTTTACTCTTTTACAATATTCCTAAAATAAAATTAATAGTTTTTTATGCAATAATTCTACATAATTAATTATCTAGGTAATTAAATAAATAAATTATATTTTCTAATTAACTAAACTAATATAAATAAATTCTAATAATTAATTAATTAATATAATATTTAAAAATATGGGATATTATATTCTACCCAACTTACAAAAATTTCGTCCTCGAAATTGACATTAACCCATATTCATAATGAATCACTATAGCTATTACAGTTTATTGCTATCTAGCAGTGCTTCCTAAGAGTCATGGTCTGTCATTCTAACACTTCTCATTTATTATCCATATCATATTCTATTATCCTCTAACTTGTCTATACTACCCAACTTACAAGAATTCTACTAGTAGTCAAAGTCTTTTGAAGCTATTGTCTAGGTTGTAAGGCAAATTTATTCATTGGATCGAGAATCTTGGGATACCTGTCTGGAATCTCATAATCATGATTTTTCTTTGTAACCGTCTAGTATCGTATTCTAATACTGCCATGCCACCTGACTAGTATGTCTGCAAATACTTTGACTACTCTAGTATAACGGTCTGGCTGCAGCTGTCGCTACTTTGCCAGCGATTTGTCATAGTTGTCAGTTCGTAACAAATGCCCTTCAACTCTTTCCAAGCTTAGTCTAGGTTTTTGGGCAACAGTTAAGGTCTTGACTAACTTTATAAAACTATTAGAAGTAAAAATAAAATCCAACTAATTTCTATTAGACTAAGGGATGTTATACATGGTTTTAAAATAATTAGAGGATTCAGATATTGCTATAGTGCATATACATAAGGGTTATCATTATGTACTCATCTTTTAGTTATTAATCATTTACTAAACCATTTATGTTTTTAACTAACAAAATAAGGGTGAGGTTGAAGTAAATCAACAATCTATGATGGCACGAAAGGACGTAACTATGATAGGAAGAATTAAGCACGAGATAAGGAATGGAGATGGAAGAGAAGATGAGCCACCCCAAGGGGCGAGATGGTGATAGGGAAAGAATACTACTACTACTACTACTACTACTACTACTACTACTACTACTACTACTACTACTACTACTACTCACGTCATCTATTAGCATCGCGTGTATGCCATTTGGGTAGAATATCAATATATCCTCATAACTGCTAAACCACCATATATATAATTCTACGTCTACTATGCACCTAAGATCTCGTGTCATATAGGGGGTCATGAGTATGAAATAATAAATATAACTAAAGGTCGTACCTGTATCTATGACTTTCTGTGTCTGTGCTCCCTTATTCGTCATCACGAGTGCTTGGCCTATGGGGTATATCTAGTACTATCCGTGTATCAACTTATACTAAGCACGAACGTTCGTCTTTCCAAAATAGAAAAAGACGGAAAACAACAATAAAGAATTTAAGAAGGAGGTGATAGAATACAAGTATGGGGTACAAAGCGATTAAAGAATTAAAAAGGGAGTGGCCAAGGTAGTTGTGGATTAAAATCTTATTTTGGTAAATTCCTATGCCCATGTTCACATCAGAACAGTTATGTACCTGACATGATATGCTCTGACCAGTCTAGAGGGCAAGTATATTCGTCTAACAAGTTGAGTCAACTATATGTCAATCCACATAATGTAGTGATACGAAGAGCGAACCAAGCGCACTAAGGTTGATCAGACCATAATGCATTGATTCTGATTTAGACAGTGTATTAGTGTGGGCCCCCAATAATATATATGTCATGAACAAGCTCGGTAAAAGAATAAGCTTGTAAAACTAGGCTATAATAGCAGCATAAGTCGAGGTGGTACAGAAAATATAAGTACGTTGGATTATGATGAGAAAGGTACAGAATAATTTAAGTTCACCAAGAAGATCGGTGTTGTGCCTCTACAGTTTCCATAATAACTCCTTGTCAAGGTCTCTAGTCGACCAAATAGGTGTATGGGCCTCTAAGTTTTACAGTCTGGATAAACACTATCTTTTTTAGCAAGTCTATAGTTGGTGTCATTCATTTATACTTTATTAATTGGTCAGAAGGACTATGTGATACTAGGTTATGAGGCATACTACCAAACTTATAAAATTTAACTAATAGTATTATTGAATACTAGAGTGTATATACATAGTACAAGTCATCTTCCTAACCCTTATTAAGCACGAAAGGAAAGATAAGATTGACGTTGAGAAGGGGTCAAGCAAGACGCGATGCAAACAATCAATTAAGAGTGTGGAACAAAATCAAGGGAGGTGATAAAATAAGTAGATGAGATCCTATCTTCTAATCCTATGCGCAGGCTTGCTCGGTACAGTAATGTAACCGAGATAATATGCTCTCGACCTTCATGGGCCACCACAAAAATATATCATGCCCCAGTCCCAAAATATGTAAGACTAGGAATACATATATAATACACACGTATGCTGTAATATGAATAATAACTCATATGTGGTATAAATATTGTCACAAGTCACAGGGCATAACTAATCTCATCCACATAGTTAAATAGAAATAAATAACCAATCTACTATATAACTGAATCTCAATATGTAGTATTAGAGAATGATAGTCGGATGGAAACAAATCCATTACCAAACTAGAATATAAGAGAAACCATATAAGAACACCTAATGAACAATGAGACTCGAAGAGAAGACCTCCTCAAAAGAGATAAGTGGCAAGTCCTGATCCGTGCTCCTACGAATAGTCAAGATCGTCTACACCTGAAAAGGGACCAGGTCCTCAAAGGGACGTAACAAAATACATAGAAGCATGCAAATTGAATACAGTAAAACATGCATAAATAGACAAAAAATATATAAGTACGTTGTACAAGACAATCTATATGAAATGCATAATGAGGACAACTTTTTGACGTATGGGCATGGGTAGGCTACTCGATCTAAATCTCATAACTCACAAACGCGGCAGGGACATCAGAAATCGACATACCTCGGGGGTAGCGACCAGCACGACACTAAAAATTGACATACCTTGGGGGGTAGCGACTAGCGCGACACACTACCGTAGTGCGTGCTAGATACTACCATTTACCAGAGTGGTTATAGCCCATACGCCTACTAATTGTCCTTCCCTCCCATGATACTATGTGTCAAGTGTGTGTCAACATATATATAGTATATAATTATGACTGAAAGAAAAATACAAATGCAATGAACATATAAAAAATATAATAAGCATGCAAAGTACTGTAAGCAATTTGGCAAGGTACCTTGCCTGGCAAGAGAGCTGCAAAGTGTAACGTCCAGGAGTCAAGCACACAGGATCAGAGACTACGGCCTCAGAATGAACATCTTCGGATACTGAAATAAATATCACCAATATTTCCAGAATAAGCGAGATAGCTAAAAAATACTACCCTTTCGTCCAATTTGGACACAGGGGCAAAACGGTAATTTCGAGTCAAAGAGGGGTCCACATGTAGCCCACTTTACACCGAAAAGCGTGCCAGGAGTTAAGGTCTCTAAAAGGGATAAATTATAGGTCAAACCAATTCTAAACATCAATACGAACTCAACGGTACATTCAATTTTGGATTCCGGTAAGCCGAATACAAATTCATCCAAAAAGTCAACTGTGGGACCGCAAATAGGTGGCTTGGTCAACTATCTCAGAATTGCGTAAAACATGGATCACAGGACCAGCATAATACCATGAATCCGAAGGCACAAGTTTCGTCGTATTCTGACGGGCGTAAAATAAATAGTGCGATATTTTGCAAAAGTCGCGATATGGGGCCTTTTTACGGATACAGGATGATTCTGACGCACAAACACGTCCAAATCAGTTTTCGTAAAAGTCCACACATCTGGACATACCATACGTGCCTTTCGGTACAACTGGTACGCGACGATGCGGTCGCGTTTGGCGGCGCGCGCTCCGTATCACAAATTTTATCAATTTAAAAACAGGTTTTTCTGGATTTTCAACCAAATTTAATTATGCATATAACACCAAATAAAATAATATAATTAACAAAAAATAATCTCGGTTATATGGTCTTCATATAGAAAAAAGAAAATCTAAGTTTGGATCTTTAGGGTGGGCGATATAAGTCTTTAAATATGGGTGGTTGCAGTAGTTTTCTGAAATTAAAAGTTATGGTTTTTCTCCAACTTGGTCTCGATTTTCACCTAGGGTTACACGTTGATCGAAGAAAACTAATACACATAGTTGGAAAAGGGATAGGTCGTGAATATACCGGTGAAGACGGGTCAAATTTGGTCGAACGAGGAGGCAAAAATCAGCGTGTGAAGGAAGGGTCTTCGCTGCCTGTTTCTGTGCGGCGTGCCCGCGGGTACTACTAGAATAAGCGGGGTTAGCGACATTTTTAGCGACTCCATATAAAAACGTCGCTAATTTAGCGACTCCCTGTGAAAACATCGCTAGAAGTCGCTAATTGGCGACTTTAGCGTTGTTTAGCGACTTTTATTCAGTTTATAAAAGATTAGTCGCTATAAATTCAATTTAGGTCGCTAAACGTCGCTAATATGTTTTATTTAGCGACGTTTAGCGACATTATTTAGCGACGTATATATTTTGGACTTTTAGCGACGTCATTAGCGATGTATAAGACATCGCTAAATTAGCGACTTCGTAATGGCGTCGTTAAATTCAAATTAGCGACGTCATTATTGGCGTCGCTAAAATGTCGCTAAATTTTTTACTTAGGTCTGATTCCCCCCATTTTCTTCGATCTCTCCTTCCCCCTCTCCCAAATTATAGACCGTCCTCCTTCATCCCTCCGGCGACCCCTCCTCCCTCCAGCGACCCCCCTCGGCCGCGTCCTCCCCCTCCGGCTCCCCTCCTCCCTCCGGCGCCCCCTCATCCCTCCCGGCGACCCCCCTCCAACTGTGTCCTCCCCCCTTGGTCCGCGTCCTCCCCCCTCCTCCTCCTCCTCTAGGTAAACCCTAACTCTCTCTCTCTCTCTCTCTCTCTCTCACAGGACACACATGTGACACTGACATAGATACGACACACACACACAGACACTGACACATACACGACACACAAACACACACTGACACAGACACTGATCAGGACCTAGGTTTAGGGTTAGGGTTAGGGTTAGGGTTAGGGTTAGGTTTTTTGACCTGGGACCTTGTGTTAACAGTGCGGAGATGGTGTATACTGGATCTTGTGAGGAGTGTGCAAGAGTGAACACTGCTCTATGATAGTGTGTCATTGTGTTAACAATGCGTATATGTGTTCTTGAGTAAGGTGTGTAGTACGTATATGGCGTCGTGGTGTGGGACTTTTGCGAGGCTCCGGAAATGGGTCGCTCTTAGGGTGAACAATAGGTATGAAAATGACTCTTGTAATAGCATATTCCAGGTCATCTTGGACATGCCAACTTTCATATAATATGTAAGATTATTGGCGATGTGATATTACAGAGAAATATAGTGAAGTTAATAATTTATCCTAAGAACCTCCATATTATTAGATAAGAGGGAGGAATGAGACTGAGACCTAAGGAATAAAGAAAAAGAGTACATGACTAGTGACCTAGGTTGTCAAGTTGCTTATTAACAAATATGGAGATATAAGAACGAGAGTATACGAGGGAGATATGAAATGTGATGAGATTAAACGACTTTTCTTTATATAAAAGTTAGCATGACGAAGCTGCTATAGAATATTTTGGACGCAAGAATATTTCGGATGCAAGAACAAGGTTCACGGATATTTTTCTCTCTTAAGCAAGCAAAGCTAGTAATTAAATATCAAACCATTTTCTGTGGAGGTTACTTCGTGGTGCCTTCTTTCCTTGGCATGTGCGGACAAAATGGCCAAACTACACTTATGCATATCGCTTTCGATACTTATCGACACTGTGAGCCTTGGTTTAGATCAGAACCTGACCCGCCAACCTGACCTTTTAACCTATTAAGCATCAGTTTATTTTGTGTTCCCCGCATAAATGTTTCATAATGAGTATAGGATCATTCACTTAATCAACCCGCTTCTTAAATTTGAAGTAGCCTTGGGCCAGTTTCAATTAAGGCAGTGGAGTTCGCTGAATGGGACACGAATTTCAGTTATTTTTAGTTTTTATAACATTATTAATGTTTATATATAATTCTTGGGAAAAAGTTCGCCAATTTTCTCACCAAAGTTCACCCATAACAAAATCATAGTTTAAGCATACCTAACAGCATCCTGTTTTGTCCTAAGCGCAGTGGCAGAAACTCTGCCTTGACAGGTTCCTGAGAAGAAAATGTTGTTCTGGTTTTTTTTAATATAATATGAACTAAATTCAAAAATCGATCCAGATGAGTTCTTTTACAATTCTGCCTAGGCTGGGATTTGGGTTTGCTATAGTTACCAGGATCTAGCATGCTGTTGTCCTACAAAATATTGTACCTACACTGGTGTGCACACACTCTGCACAGGATCTAATATGCTTCTTTTATGTGACTTCAAATATAGATCACCAATCCAACTAATTATCAGCTTCTTCTTTAGAGAATCATACTGTATGTAATAATTTATATGATACATACTGTCATTTTTACAGAAGTATCTAGAAATGGATATGAATTACTATATGCGTCATCGTTCGTGGATGTACAACCGTTATCC
Source organism: Iris macrosiphon (assembly GCA_036927795.1). Classification (NCBI taxonomy): domain Eukaryota; kingdom Viridiplantae; phylum Streptophyta; class Magnoliopsida; order Asparagales; family Iridaceae; genus Iris; species Iris macrosiphon. The sequence goes on from JAYESA010000002.1 coordinate 106,148,454, forward strand.
TGATGACATGTGTGGTGTGCGGGATGAATTCATTGAGGGTGTACAACAGTTCCTGCAGTTTGCCAAGGCATTCCCTCAGTACATGTACGGTACCAAAATTAAGTGTCCGTGTGTAAGATATCGCAACAGGAAATATCAACCAGAAGTGGAAGTCACATATCATTTGTACTCGAAGGGCTTCATGTCGAATTACTATCAATGGACCGCGCACGGAGAACTTGTATCTCCAGCATCGGAGTCGGAGCCCTATGTGAAGCCGTATATGGATGTCCACGACCACGATGCTTACGACGACGGGTTGGTGAACATGGTTTATGATGCGGCGGGGCCTAGTTTCAATCCGAACAATTATGATGCGACGGGACCTAGTTTTAATCCGGACAATTATGATGCAGCTAAGTAGGCACCGAATGTCGATGCTGCAAAGTTTACGGAGTTGCTGGAGAATGCAAGAACTCCACTATATCCTGGTTGTAAGGATCATTCATCGTTGGAGGTGGTTACAAGATTATTGAGCATCAAGTCCGATTTTAACATGTCGCAAGAATGCTATAATCGACTGATCGATTTGATTATAGAGATCTTGCCCGAGGGTGCAATATTGCCTAAAGACTTCTATCGATCTAAGAGGATGGTGAGATCGCTTTGGATGGTATACGAGAAAATTGATGCATGTCGCAATGGGTGCATGTTGTACTACAAAGACGACAAGAATGAAGATGCGTGCAGATTTTGTGGTGCTGATCGCTACAAGGCCACTGTTAGAGGAAAGTCTGTCGGTGCAAGGAAGCCTACCGATTCGATGCACTACTAGCCTTTGATGCCGCGGTTACAGCGGTTGTTTATGGTTAAGGAGACAGCAGAAAACATGAGTTGGCACAGGCAAAAACAGATCGAAGAAGTATTGGATCATCCATCCGATGGAGAAGTATAGAAGCACTTTGTTCTAGAGTATCAATATTTTGTCGAAGATCCGCGTAATATCAGATTGGGGCTCTTCTCTGACGGTTTTACCCCATTCGGACTTTCAGGCTCCTAGTATTCGTGTTGGCCTATGATCGTCACACCGTACAATCTATCGCCTTGGATGTGCATGAAGACTCCGTATATGTTCCTAACTGTTATTATCCCGGGTCTGAACAATCCAAAGAGGAACATCGATGTGTATTTACAGCCTTTGATAGATGAGTTGAATCAGCTGTGGGAAGTAGGTGCCAACACGTACGATGTTTCAAGAAAGCAGAATTTTTAGATGAGGGCAGCACTTATGTGGACCATCAACGACTTTTCGGCCTATGGAATATTATCGGGATGGAGCACCCATGGTCGTCTCTCATGTCCGTATTACATAGACCATACTAAGACTTTTTGTTTGAAATACGGAGGAAAACCGTGCTTCTTCGATTATCATCGACAATTTTTGCCGAAGGATCATCCGTACCGGAGAAAACGGAATGCTTTTCTTGCAGGAGTTGTAGAGAAGGCCAATCCACCACCAAGGTGGCCCGGATACACGATATGGGAAGAGGTAAAAGATTTACCAAGTGCTATCGAAGAGCCTGCTAAGGGGTACAAGTATGACGGATTTGGTCGCACCCATAACTGGACGAAGAGGAGTATATTCTAGGATCTGCCATATTGGAGCACCAATCTGATAAGACATAACCTTGATGTCATGCATATCGAGAAGAATATGTTTGATAATATAATTAATACTGTAATAGAGGTAAATGGGAAGATGAAAGATAATCCAAAGGCCAGGTTGGACTTAGAAGAAATATGTAGACGTCCTAAATTGTATTTGATAGAGGAGGGGAATGGAAAGTTAAAGCAACCTAAGTCAGTTTTTTCATTGGAGAAAGAGGATAAAGGAAGACTTTGTAGGTGAATTCAGGGTCTAAAGTTTCCAGACGGGTACGTGTCAAACTTGAGAATATGCATCGACCTCAAGGAGAACAAACTGGCGGGTATGAAGAGCCACGATTGTCACGTATTCATGGAGAGGTTAATTCCGATTGCATTTCGAGAATTCTTGCCGCAGGTCATTTGGGATCCATTGACAGAGCTGAGCATATTCTTCAGAGATCTTTGTTGTACTAAGTTGCTCGTCGATCGTCTAGAAAAGCAAGAGAAGGACATTACGGTAACACTATGTAAGCTCGAGAAGGTGTTTCCTCCTAGATTCTTCGACTCTATGGAGCATTTGCCAATTCATCTTTCCTATGAGGCATATGTTGGTGGTCATATCGGTTATCGGTGGATGTACTCTTTCGAACGGCATCTGAATCACCTAAAGAGAAAGGTAAAAAATAAGGCACGGGTTGAGGGCTCGATTTTTGAAGCTTATGTTCTCGAGGAGATTACAAACTTTTGCTCGATGTATTTCAAATCGCATGTTGCTACTAATAGAACGAAAGCTCCGAGAAACGATAACGCATATCAGGAATCTAATGATGCGATACTCAAAGTATTCAATGCGTCCGGAAAGCCTTGGGAAAAAATAAAGAAAAGATATTTGAATGACGACGAGCTAAGGGCTGCTCAGTTGTATATATTACTCAATTGCGACGAGGATGAAGTGGAGAAGCTATCGGGGTAAGTAATTAATACGTCCACGTTTACATCATCTCAATGTAATAGTATAAGATACTATTATACTACTAATCAGTAGTTGCTTCATTATTTTTTAGCACGTATAATGATGAGTTAAGGTCGGTTCGACCCTACATAAAAGACGAAAAAAGAAGAATTAGAACAAGAAATGAGATGTCATTTTCCTTCTTGGTTGAGCGCATATGTAAGATGCTTGGTAATTACTTTTTATTTTTGCACATGCAAAACAAATAACTTACTATCGTTACTTTGGTATTTAGGTCGATCGTCTAATAACATCCGAGACTGAATCTATTAGAACTCTAGCCAAGGGACCAATTACTGCCGTTAAAATATGGCTAATTTTCTGTGTGAATGGGTTCAGGTTCAAGTCAACAAATGCTCCTATCAGAGACAGCTTTCTGGATCTTGATTCTACGAAAAATAGTTGTTTGTGTATCAAATCTTTGAACTACAAAGACGTCAATCCAGGCAATGATTTCTTTAGCATCTTACGAGAGATTGTGGAGTTGACATATAATTATGGCATAGAACCTGCTAATATCGTGCTATTCAAGTGTAAATGGTTCGATCCGATTCAAGATCAAGGTTGGAAAATTGACAAGCATGGCCTTGTGGATATAAACTACAAGCGTAGATATCAAGGCTATGAACCATTTGTCCTATCAAGTCAGGCTCAGCTCGTGTACTTCACAACTTATCCTAGACGGGGAACAGCGAGGTCGGATTGGTGGGCAATATGTAAGACTAAAGCTAGAAATATCTTTGACATTGACGAAATAGCTTATCAGGAGGGCAATCTACCTCTTGTAACAAATATTGTAGATGTGGACTCAACGGAAGTTACTCATTACACGAGTAATAATATAGAAGATGTAGAATTATTCGAAGAGGAAGACGAAGTAGATGAAAGTGAAGACGAGGAGGAGAAAGAGGAAGAGGAGGACGAGGAAGGCGAACAAGATAAATTTTCTGAAGATGATTGAAATAAAATATATTGCCTGTAGAATGTAACTATATTTTGACTGTAGAATGTACTATTTTAACGAATATATATATTATATTTTGACTGTGGAATGCTTTGAGATATGCATCACATTTCGACTGTAGAATGTACTATATATTTATATTTTTCTATATTCATCGTATGTTGTTATCAGATATGACAGGACGACGCGGAGGATTCGGCAGGTCCCGAGGTAGACAGAGTGCTCCTCCGGTACTGCCTACTGTTGGTTTCGGATCATAGTCGCCCAACTCCAGTATATCGATCACTCACATCTCCGACTGTTGGGACGAGTAGTTCCAGGCGCGATAGTACACCCTCGTCCAGCTTTCCTCCTGCTGACGGAACCATGGGGACAGATGAGCATGTAGAGGAGGTCGTGCCCACGTTGTCCCAGCATCAGCAAGATCCTTTATGCGCACCTTCGGAGGAGACTAGGACAGAGATTTGGGCCGACGGTACAAAGTAAGTCAATTAGATGGTTTAGTATAATATATATCGTATATTTCTTTATTCATCGTATATTAACTTTTTCGATCAAAATAATTATCTCTGTATAGATATCGTCCATCGTCGGTTCAGAGACGCCTGGGCCAATTTCTGAGGAACAACTACGGTGGCCCTTGGATCAACTACTCTGAGGCTCCGGAGGAGAGGAAGGCATTCTGGTTTGCGCACTTCCAGGTAAAAGTATATTAAATAAATCCTCTAATTTATGCATATTATATAACTTATCCATGATGCTCACTTACTAAATTATTTATTGTAGCAAAAGTATTTCTATCCTCCGCATCGGGCCAAGTTAATCGAGCGGCTCTTTCCTACCGTTGCCGCCAAGCTTATCCGAGATGCTCTGGATAACCAGAAGGCTCGTGATCGTGCTGGAAAAATGATCCAAGGTTGGATCACGCCTGAGCAGTCAACTGTGATGAGGGCTAGATTCGACGATCCGAGCTACAAGGAAAGGTCTGAGAAGGCCAAGGCGGCAAGGAGGAATGCTGCCAAGTGGTGTGGTGGCTCGATTTCGATGACGAAACATTTCCATCGTTTGGTATATTTTTTCTTTTAAAATATATTATTTTAATGTATGTACCATAAAATGGTACTTGGAAAAAATGTTTAAGTTTAGTACTAAATAATATATTTTTAACAGGTACAGAGGGGTGAGGATGCAAACATGGTGACCGTCTTCTTGGCCACCCATCGCAAGGACAGAAATCTCATTGATGAGAGGGCCTCGCAGACCTATGTAAGTATTACTTTAATTTGTGTTAATTTTAATATAACTTAGGCAATTATCGAGTTTCCAAACCTTTCTAGGTCGAGTATCTTAGGCTGCGTGAGCGGGCGATTGCTAGTACACATACACCTGTAGAGGCTGGTACTTCCTCGCAGCCCGCTCCAGCTCCGTCGGCGGACGACCTGTGGGTGACCGCAGCTGGTGGTCTCCAGAGGGGTACGTACTACGGTACGGGATCCTATGGCGTCCTGGTTGTGACGCAGTCATCTTGGGCCTCCCCGACAGCTCCGCATTCCATACAGCCCTCGCAGTCGCAGCCCTCGCAGTCGTCGGCCAGAGTCCAGGAGGCCGTTGATCGTCAGATTGCGTCTCTCCGTGACGAGTTGCTACGAAGGATGGAGGAGCAGCCATGGTCCCAGCCGCAGGTGGACGATCCGACGCTTATCGCATGATTCGATATGCTCGACCGCAGCATGACGGAGCTCCGAGATTTGACAAATGATATTAGAGGCTCGACAGACCGCAACATCATGGAGCTGCATGCATCACAGCTATCGATGGGCGAGAGGCTGGCGATGATGCAGGATTCAATAGTTCATAGCAGTACGAGGCTGTTATCTACCATGGATTCTTACAACCAGCGACTCGCAGACTTGGAGCGGGTACAGCCTCCTGGTGTGTCTACATCGACCCAGACACCACCGACGTTACTGCCTTCTCCATCGACATCGGTGTCGATTCCACGAGACGAGTATGAGCTATTCTTATCCTTCAGGCGCGCCGGTGGTCAGCCTCCTGCAGATTCGCAGTAGTATAACTAGTTGTTGGATATTTCTATTTTTTTATTATTTAGGATGCGATTGTATGGATATAAATTTGCCATATTCTTTACGATAAGATTTGTTGGATGCTATCTTTTCTTCAAATTTTATTATATTATTCATATTAAATATGTTATTTTACCGGTATTGAGTGTTCAGTGCCTATTTTTTCTTATTTTTCTCCAGTCCAATGATACAAGTTGTAACTTGTTAGCCTAAGTTTCCCCCATCATAAGTGCTGCTGCACCTTACTTCCCTCCAGCCTTGTTAGCTCTCATACTACCTACTCGCATAATAATCAGCAGGTAAAATAAAGCCTACACCTTACTTCCCTCCAGGCTTCACTCACCCCTATCTCTGATACTCTCTAATTCGAGTATCAAGCCAACCACAGTCCCTGTACAAACTCAAACACACTGAATTATAATACACACTCTCTCTCTCCCTATCTCTGAGCATATTAAGACCAACTCACAACACAGATAGTACTGTCCTAATTCACTGATATTCACACAGTTTCTAATATATTTTGGTTTACAACTGATGACTGATACTTGGCCTGAATTTACCCAGTGCACTAGAATTTCCTCCCTTGTTGCTGCTACTGTGTCCCTTATTCAATTATTTCTACTACATGCTCGAGTCCCCTCATGGCACATAAGCTGATCACACCACACAGAACCTACTAACAGTCACAGTGTTTATTCCTCTATACATTCCTGTCAACACTGCTACACTACATGTATTATGAGACACATACATACACAATCACTGCAGGTTCACCCTCCTGCACACCACCTGATAATGAACCACATCCATAGCACATTCAAATGAACATCAAGCAAACTATAGCTAATAATTATAGCTATATGTACTATTATATTTATATCAAACATTAGTTAACAACTATCATATACCTGATAATGAACCCAAGGAGGTTGGCAAGCCCAGAAATTCAATTCAGTATTCTTTTTTTTATTTTTTCTATAAAATTAGCGACGTTTTTAGCGATGTTTAGCGACGTTAATATACGTCGCTAACTACGTTGCTAATTAGCGATATTGCTACACGTCGCTAATGACATCGCTAAAATTGTCGCTATACGTCACAAATTACTGACATGGCAGTATTGTCAGGTCATTGAAGACGTCGGTGTAACGTCGCTATATAAGTCGCTAATTAGCGACGTTATTAAACGTCGCTAATTAGTGGTGTTGCGTCGCTAAACGTCGCTAAATTTAGTGACACATTAAAGTCACTAAAAAATGTCGGCATAGCGACGTTTAGTGACATTTTTTTCTTTTAGTGACATGCTTTTTTCCGACTTTTTTAAAACGTTGCTAATTACGTCGCTAAATGTAATTAGCGACATTTTTTGTCATTTAGCGACGTTTTTAAACGTCGCTAATTTGACTTTTTCTGGTTGTGGGGAAAACGCGACCGGCGGTGCGGATTCTGGTCGTCGGCGCAGTCAGGGATCCAGTGGTCTGTGGCGGTTTGGTTCGTGGGAGGAGATTAGAGCTAGGGTTAGGGTTTAGGAATAAAAGGGTTATATATATATAGAGGGAGAAAGAGCAGGGAACTCGGTCACGCGGGTGAGGGTGTTCTGGCAGCGCGGATCACAACCGCGGGGGGGGGGGGGGGGAGGGAATAGATTAGGGTTTTTTTTTCTATTTCTTTTCTTTTCCTTTCTTTTTCTTTTTCTTTTCTTTTCTATTTACTTTTCTTTGTTTTTATTATTAATTTTCTTATTACTACAATTATTATGTTTACACTATTATTATTATTATTATTATTATTATTATTATTATTATTATTATTATTATTATTATTATCATTATTATTACAAATAAAACTTATTATTTATTATTATTACGAATATATATTATTTACATATATAATTAAGGTATATATAAAAATATATTTGTACCTAAAATAGATTCTAAAAAAATCTATCACTCTTCCACAAATATTCCTAAAATAAAATTAATAGTTTTTTATGAAATAATTCTAAATAATTAATTATCTAAGTAATTAAATAAATAAAACATATTTTCTAATTAACTAAACTAATATAAATAAATTCTAATAATTAATTAATTAATTATAATATTTAAAAATGTGGGGTTTCACAACTTCTAACTTGTAATATAAATTATAATACCTCATATTATTCTAACTTATAATATAATTAAAATACTTACAGTAATCTTACTGGCCTTCTCGTCTACATAGCTTCCGTCCTTCCTCCTCTTGTACATATACTCAAAAACATCGACGAAACTAATACTAGAGGGGTCTTCCCCCTCCTTTGCCAGCTTCTCTGCATGTGTACAAAACATTAAGAAAACATATTAGCTTGATAATTAATGTTATTGAACTATATAATGAAAATATTTAAGTACTTCGCGTTATCTTACAAGGTTTTGATGGTGCATAACGATGGGGATCGATCCTCCAGTATCCAGACTCCTATGATATTGCACCTTCTTTCCTTGCTCGGACCTCTTCTTGAACTTAGGAGTATCAAGCTTCTTCTGTATCCTCTCCCAAAAATTATCACAGATCCAAGGTTTCTTGCCTTTTCCAGCATTTACCCTTTTTTTGTAAATTATCCTTCGTATCCCGCATCTTCTTAGTACAGGCGCCGTGATATGTCTTCCTGATCTCCGCATCGCAATGCTCGGTCAACCAGTAGATTTTTTGACATACAAATTCAATTAAAAATTAATATAAATAGTTTAAAAAATAATTAATAAATAGAATAATAGAAAAGATTGCATATACCTTCATCTGGTTAAACCATATATACTGCATGTCGGACGGCACATTAGAGAATCTAAGGTAGGGGCCACCGTAGTTCTCCCTAATGATTTTCCCAAGTGCTGGAGTAGCACTGTAGGAAAAAAAACTACAAAAAAAATAACAACAAATTATTTAGTTGATTAAATAACTAAAACATATGAAATTAACTGTATTAGATAAAATATATAAATTTACTTACAGCCCTTTGGTCGCAGACCAAAGCTCGTTTTTGAACTGCCCTTCCGGTCTCTCTGGTTATGTCAGAGGACCACCCGGTCGGGGGATATACTGACCACTAGCATCATACTCTAAGTCCAGATACTCTGGGGCACATCGTACAGCTGTCGGAGTATCTGGTGTACGAACTGACGATGGGGTGCCGGGATATGCATCAGATGATAACGGGTACGTAGATGCCGATGATGGAGCGCCGACGACGTATGTGACAAATGGCGGAGTGTCTATGCCTATAGCTGATGGCAGAGTGGAGGTACTTATGACCGATGAGGGGGTACCGGGATCACGTGATCGAGAAGATAATCTATCCCCGGGTAGTATAAGATCACGACCACCTCGATCACGTCTACGACCACGATCACCACGATCAAGACCACGACCACTAGCCATCTATGATCATGATTCACATATATAGACATCTAATAAATAGAACTAAGCAACATATTAGACATCTAATAAATAAAACTAAGCAACAAGATAGACATCTAATAAATAATACTAACCAACAAAACAGCTATAAAAACTAAAATAGAAGTATTTTCAGTAAGAGATAGAAGTACTTTTAGTAACAAAATTAAACTCCATCTATAGGTACAACATGTAGGCAACATAGGTAATCTAATCATCGCCATCGTTATTGTCATCGTCGTCATCGTCGTCATCATCCTCATCAAGCTCTTCTTTATCTTCTTCCTCTTCTTCTTCTTTTTCTTCTTCTTCTTCTTCTTCTTCTTCTTCAGAGACATATTCTTGGTCGTGGACAAGGCCAATTATCTGGTTGTGAGCTAAGTCTTGTATATCAACCTCTTTCTCCCCTCTATTTTTCTTGATAATAGATTCAATATCAATATTATCCACATCATCTTCTTCCGACTGCTGTCCCAAATATTGAGGCTCTTCGACCTGGTCCTCCTGGTATGTTGGTCTCTAACATTAAACGTATTTCTAGTTTTAGTCTTACATGCCGCTCACCAGTCAAATCGATCTCTACGACGTCTTGGGACTTATATAGTAGACTTGAATAGCTTGACTTGCGATCACAAATGAGTCAGACCCTCTATATCTCCTACGATGGTTTATATCGACAAATCCAAATTATTTATTAATTTTCCATCATTGATTTGGTGTTGTGTCGAACCAATCATATTTGAACATCATAATAATCATGTCATATGGGGCAAGATATTGTAACTTTATAATATCCCGAAGTACACCATAATATTCAAAGTCTGGCTTGTCATCGTAGATGGTCCCTCTTATACAAACACCAAAATTTTTTGTATTCAACCCGTCGGTAAGAAATTCAGTATTTATAGGATTTTTATTTTCTTTAGACTTGAAGCCATTAATGACATAGCCTGGCCAAGTCCTTGCACCCTTAATCGGTCCCAATGCCAAATAACGAAAGCTCTCATTTATGAGTGTTATTCCAGGCAAGAAATCCTGTAAACACATGTTGATAATAGACATGTTATTAGCGACATATATAGAAATAGTAGCGGTATTATATTTAACATATTATCTGAGTTGCTTATATATTTGCTAAACCAGGACATGAAGTTACAATCGACCTCTCTTTGAAGTTCCTCCTCATTAATGTTGGGTTTTCTTATTTTAACTTCATCTCTAAATATATTGAGAGAAAGAATCAAAATGAGTTAGTATATTTTATTGACAATATTAGAGATAACTGTCAAAGTCTAGTCACTTACATCTCCAAATCTCTCACTTCTTGTATGTCATAATTTAATAATACATATCGATGAGCTGCATCCAACTCAACGTCACCCAACCACCATTTTATACTAGCCCCAATAGGCTTGTCCCTCACATTGAATATCAACAAGCCTTCATTGTAGCGTGCATCTCCTACATCTTTATCTTTCCTTGGAGCTTTATTTTGATTTGTCTCGACATGAGTATCAAAATAAATTGAGCAGAAGTTTGAGACCTCCTCGATAATATATGCTTTAGATATTGAAGCCTCTATATGAGCCATGTTTTCAAATTTCTTATTAAGATGGTGTAGGTACCTAGAAAGACACATTACTTTGAATTAATTTAGAGTAAAAAATCTACTTAATTTGTTAATCAAAATACGTCTTATATTAAAATTTTACCTTTCAAATGAATACATCCATCGATACTGAACAGGTCCACAGACACGGCTGCATGGACTATGCCTTGTCATTATTGGGCCAAGTCCTTGCTTCATAGAGAAGTAATCCAAAATTTCTAATTAGTTTGTATGATATGCTTTAGTTGGAGCTAGGACATGCTGTGACAATCTAAATTTTGATCTTATGAACTCGTTTTTCTTTGGTGGTTGTTCATCCAAAGTTGCAAACACCTACAGACCCGAGCTTTACCCCCAAAAGTTTAGTACTCACGGATACTACTTACCCTAACACTCATACACCCATAACACACTGTGCCACAGACCTTTTCTCTTCCTTACATCCACGTATCATGGATACATTGATACCTAGACACTCAACCTCATATAATCACACTAATATATCATACACTCACTGTGCAGCCACATAAATAATTACAGTTATTACAAAGTCTGCACAACTGCCCTCATATTAAATTTGTACTGCAAGCCTCAATAAGTTCTACAACAAATATGATGACAAAGTTTTTGATCAAATAGTTCTAGCAATAATAAGAAATTATTATAGAAATTATCCCCAAATGTCGAGTAGTAACAAGAAATCATCACATAAATTATCCCCAAATGGTACATCCTAAATGTCAACAACAACATATATTGAGATACCAAATGATCTAAAACTTACAATGAGAGGGGACACGTTGGAGGAGGAGGGAAAACGGAGGAGGAGGACGGGGTACAGAGGAGACGAGAGGTGGAATAGGCAGGGAAGGGAGTGGGCACGACCACGTCGGAGCTAAGAGAGGGGACCACGGGAAGCGGATCGCCGGAGAAGAGGGGACTAGGGGAAGGGGGTCGCCGGAGAGAGGGGACAACGGGAAGGGGAATGCCAGAGAGAGGGAAAGTCGAGTGAGATATGAGAGAGGGAGCACTTGATTGAAATGTTAAATTTTGATCAGCCATATTTTTTTTAACTTAGGGCATAAACATAGACGGCGGACCAACGATATCCTAGTACATCGCCGCAATCGAGTAATCATCGCCAATCTGTCGTAAATATTTACCACATAGTTCCTGTATAATGTGGCACAATCGAAGACGACATAGCGATGACCTGGCGATGAAATCATATTAAATTTCTGATCTATTGTATTTGGTCGTTTTAATGCCGCTACATCGCTATTTGGCGTCAGATATCAGTCGTCGCCAATAATCTGTTGCTAAATCTCTGTATTTTTGTAGTGAACAACCCCCCACTTAGAGACCAACCAGTTTTTATGGGACCCGCAAACTTACCCTCAATCTTTGGATCATCACCATTCGTCGCTTTGTCTCGACGAACCGAATCCTCCGTAACCCTCAAAACGTCTTGAAGACCCTCTTTAATAAGTTTTCGATAATCCATAACTCTTGTCGAACATTCCTCAAGCCTCCATCCGATGTCTGTGGCTTGCCAGTACAACTCGACGGCTTGGCCTGTACATGCCACAACATATATCACCTCAAGCCAGCTGTTGGAAACCCTTCGTAACCAATCAATCTTTGTCCCCAAAACAACTACGACAACCATCATCCGTCAGCCTTGTAAACCCCTCTTATATTTCTATTTTTTTTTTGAAACATAATTATTAAATTATGCTCCAAAATAAGTAATTAAAAATAAATAATACAATAAATAATTAGTTTAGAATTTGGATTGTATTATATACTCAAATATAGGATATATGTTAATTTAGTGTTAATAAATACCCCTTGTACAAATAAGACTAGATATAGATTATTCAAATAAAATATGTCTAAATTATATGTTTTATCCATAATAACTTTAAATAAGATTATATATGATATAGATCAATCAAAACTATATTTAAATTCATCATAGTCCTAAGTCTACTAGGAAAGCAACCTCAATCATATCACATCCTAACAAATCAACTCCTGCCTATTTAATTTAAACCCTATATATTAAACTAAATAAATCTAAAAATATATATATAATCCCTTTACTTTTACTTTCTATCATTAAAAATTAATCTCTAATTTTCATCCAAAAATAGGCCAAATTTGCTACAAAATCAGCCCTATTTTCAGTAGTTGCATCGATTTGGAAGTGGCATATCTCCTAACCCTGGACTTCGAATCATGTGCCATTTTTTGGTAGAATAGTATCGAGGTAAAAATTAGGATTATATAATTTATTTTTAATAATTAGGAACCATAATTTCTGTAGAATTATTTTAGTGTCCGTTATCCGAACATCTTTTTGGTACGTTGTTTTCGAGATTTCAGGAGATCCCAAACTCGAATTCATGATCCGTTTGATGTTCTGGAAACCTGACATAGAGAAATTTAACATAAATATTTTTTCAAAATTTATTAGATTAATTTTTAGCTTGTTTAATTTATGCAACCACTAGCGATCTAGCGATCGGTAAAACTAGAGTTTGTAATTGTGATATCTTGCAAACGATGCGAGATTTAGGTGAACCATCGATTCCAGCATTTTTGTGGCATTAAAATCTACATGATGGTATACTCAAATTTTAGATTCATATTGGTTGACTTTTTGGTCAACTGAATGCCTCGATTTGCATGCCACGAATCTCGTGTTTGCAAACTTGACTTTAATGGCCTTAAATTTGTAGTTAATATACAAATCAGATTTTATTATAGGAAAACTATAATATTAAATAAATTTATTCAGAATTATTAGTAAATATCTTAGGAAAATTGGTTATTTAGGATCACTGGTTATTCGTAGAATTTGTAGATCTAACTTGTGTTAAACTTTCTACGATGGGTACGTGATGGATGATGATCGTTCATGGTTAGACTCCAGACTTACAACTCAGCATTTTTGGACAAACACTAGGTAAATTTACCTTTACATGATTATTGTTTAATTATATTTTGTACAACATGTTACATTTATGTTGATTATTTACTTAATTATTTTCTATAAAACTTTGCGTCCAAGATAGACTTGGGTGCAACGGCGGATTACGTCATCTTTATTGTTTACTATGCATAATGACCTAGAGTTATGTGACCACCATATATTTGTGAGGTATCTTCATATCTCCATAACCTTGGCACGTACTTGTACATACACGGATATGTGATACGCGTGAGAGGGCACAAACCATCGTATTCGGGTCACTCCGATACGTAAGGAATGCATGTCGGCCTAGTCATATTTATTATTTTAGGATCATTCATTGGACTTAGTGGTGAGGAACTGGATGTTTCGTAGATACGATCTGGACAGTCATTTGGGTGGGGCGAATATACACGAGTCGTTTGGGCTACTTTGCACTTTTCTGTGACCGTATGCTCAGATGGAGATACGGAGTGACGACCATGGTATATATGTGAGAGAAATTGGTTCTCCTTAATTACGTTCACATGGGTGATTAGCTTGACCAGTACATATGTTTATATTTAGTTTATAATTGGCATGCTTTTATTGTATCTTATTACGTTCCTCTAAGGACCTGGATCTAGATATTTTCTCAGGTGTAGACGATCATGACTATTCGCAGGAGCACAGACCAGGACTCGCGACTTTATTCTCTTTCGAGAAGCTTTTTGCTTTGCGATTATTTGGTTCGTAGTTGATAGACTTTAGGTTGCTACTCTCTTTCGTCTATTTATTTTAAGTAGTCAGATTCTATTTCTATTCTAATTTGATAGTGGATTTGTCTCCACCCAACTAATTATTTTTATCAAGTATTTCCTACTTGTTTTAGTTATATAGTTGATTGGTTATTTATTTCTATTTGATTCTATTGATAAGATTTAGTATGTCTATGACTTGTGACCAATATATATACCACTTGTGAACTGTGATTCATATTACATCGTACGTGTGTATTCGTGGGTTCCATAGATTGGAGTAGCCTATAGATACATATGGCTGGCATGCTTGTGTATACCTGGTCCTACGTATTTGGAACTGGGCGTGACATATTTTTGTGGTGGCCCATGCAGGTCAAGAATATATTATTTCGATTATGTTACTGTACCGAGCAAGCCTGCAATTAGGATTAAAGTATAGGATCTCATCCACTTATTTAAATCATCTCCTTTGAATTCCTCCTCGAACTCTCATTTGACTGCTTGACTTGCATCTTGCTTGATCATTTTCTAACGTAAATCTGACTTTCTAGTGCTTGATAGAGTTTAGAAAAATGACTAGTACTAGGTATATGTCTCATAGGTCAATTACATTATAAGTGGATTACTTGGCCAACTAAGGATGTGTTAGAGGAATTTAATTTATATTATGAACACATTAACTTTTTCGAGGATTGATTAACATAATTTAATAATTTAAGAGAATTTTCCTTATAGGTATAATCTTGTGCGATAGATTGGCAAATTCTAATTTGGGTAGAAGTGATATTGTCAAATTCAAATTAAACTATTTTTAAAAAAAGGTGAAACTCTTAGATGCTGGTTGGAAGGTAACCAAATAAGTAAGGTTGAGAAGTTTAAATTCTTTTGATTTCATATGTCTTTATAAATTATTATTTAATTTAGTTAAAAGGTGAAAAAAAAGACATAATGATTTGACTTTGAGGAAAATTATCTTAACAATTGAATTTAAAATTTTGAATGTTGATAGATAAAATTTAAAAAAATTACAATTGAGGATTTGATTAAATGTTGCATTTTTAAGCTTGAATCATGAATTTAAACTTTGAGGATGGAAACTAAACTTGAAATTTGAAGAGTACAAAGTTCTAAAAAAATATTTAATTCAGAATAAGATTTGATTGAGTATAATTTGTTTTTTAAAATTTTGAGAAGATTATGGTAGCTTGGATCTTGATTTGAAATTTGATTTTGGTTATTTAAATTTTGAGGATGTTATAATACATTTTATTCAAATTTAAATTTTGACTATTTAAAATTTTGAAAGAGATTATGATCTATTGAATTTAAGTTTAATTATTGATTATTTAATTTTGAGATTATGATGGATTTGATTTAGATTTAGATTTTGTTATTTAAATTTTGAAAAGATTATGATTGACTTGACTTAAGATAAGAATTTTGAGAATTTAAAATTTGACGAATTCGTTGAGTATAAATGTAGGCAATAGTGACTATGTAGAATTTATAGAATAGAGTGACACCCTTTTAGATCATTAGATTATAGAGAACTCAAGATCGTTCATATATCCAAGAAGTGACAGTTCATCCTCCATTTTATCAACATCTCTTTCTCATGGGCTACTTATCTCCCCTATCGTATTCTTCGTATCAGCGGTTCCATATGCAAGTTTTTCTTGTACTAAAACATATTCGTGCCATATTACTTTATCTAAAGTCGACCAAACCGACCCCTAGAAACTTAATGCATAATTTACATCTCCGCATTTCCGAGGTTGAGGTACAATATTTCGTACTTGACTCATTTCTATCGTATTGCCTTCTCTTATTCTTGAATCATACTTTAATTTTAATTTTGAGGACAAAAGTCTTCTAAGTTGAGTAGATTGTAAACCTCGTCCCATTTCTATTTTTTTAAATTAATTATTAAATTAGGCTCCAAAATAATTAATTAAAAATAACTAATAGAATAAATAATTATTTTAGAATTTGGAGTGTACTATGTACTCAAATATAGGATATATGTTAATTTAGTGTTAATAAATATACCTTGTACAAATAAGATTATATATAAATTATTCCAATAAAATATATGTGTAGATTATATGTAGTATCCATAATAATTTTAAATAAGATTATAAATGATATAGATAAAACAAAACTATATTAAATTCAACATAATCCTTAGTCTACTAGGAATGCAACCTCATTCATATCACATCCTAATAAATCACATAGAGTAATAAAAAAGTAAAATCATCCTCGACAAATTCTTCTCAAACTCAATAGTCCAATGCCATACATACATAATAACCATGCTCTTCCATAAACAACTCGATCTTTTTGTACCAATGTCGTGGAGCCTCCTTCAGACCATACAAGCTTTTCTTTAACCGGTAGACTAAATATGATTTGTCATGTTCACATAATCCCTCGGGCTGCTCCATATATAATTTTTCCTCTAAATTACCATAGAGGAATGTCATCTTCACATCTATCTATTCAACCTCTAAGTTGAAACTGGATGCTAATGCTAGCACCACCCGAATTGATGACAACTTGACAATCGACAAAAAGATTTCATCAAATCCATGCCCTCCCTTCTTCTGATAGTGGCCTTCAACTATCATGCTCGCTTTATATCGAGGACGAGTATCATCTTCTGTCTACTTCAATCTGAATATCCATTGATTCTTCAAATTCTTCTACCCCTTTGGCAACCATACTAACTCATAAGTGGAGTTATTATAAGGAACACATTTCCTCCGGTATGGCCTGTATCCGCTCCTTCTTGTATTCATATTCTATCGCCTCTACAAAGCTTTTAGGTTCTCCTATGTTAGTCAATAGTACATACTCATCTATCGAGTGCCTCATGGATGGACGACACTCTCTTATGATCCTTCTCAATGGAACCTCTGGTGTTGGATGTGAACAGACAGCCTCATTCCATTCAAGAACTGCCTCCATTGCATATTCATCCCCTAGAGGGTCACTCTGATCATCATTAGGAGGATGATGACTAATGTGGGAGAATCTTCATGTATTGTCTCCCCCATAACTAGATTTTTTTGTAGTATCAACAGATGTAAGCGTGCTGACTCTAACTCCGGAAACTCCTGAGCCTTAGAAGGCATATCAAAATCTTGAGTGTTATTCATGGTCTGATCCTCAATAAATATCATGTCCCTAATTATATAAAAAAATCTTCCACTAGGTCGTAGAGTCTATACCCAAACTTATCCCAACCATAGCCAACAAAGACACACTCCTCATCATCGACCCAAGTTTGGATCTTTCTTTCTTCGGTACATGCATGAAGGTCATACAACCAAACACTTAAAGGTGACTGTATCATGGTTCTTTATCTTACCATACTTTATCAATCGTATCACCCTGCAAAGAAGTAATAGGAAAATAAATTAATAACATAAGCAGCAGTATTGAGAGCCTCACTCTAATAACTACCTGATAAGTTTTCTTCTGATAGAAAATATCGTACACTTTCCATCAATGTCATGTTCATACACTCTACTAACCATTGAGCTGAGGTATTTTCGGCGGAGTCTTCTGGTGTCAAATTCCTTGCTTCCTGTAATAAGCATCAAAGGAGCCAATATATTCATTGTCAATTTTGAACTGAACACACTTTAACTTTGTGCCCATCTTTCTTTCAACAAAGGCCTGAAACTCTTTGAAAGTATACAGTACCTGATCTTTGGTCTATATAGCATAGATCCAAACTTTCTTAGAACAATCATCAATAAAAGTTATAAAATAAAAAACACCACTAATAGTTTTATCTTTATTGGACCGCAGAGATCCGAGTAAACTAACTCAAGCAACGCCATCTTTCTTCAAGATGTCTGAGATTAAAAAGGCACCATCTTTTGCTTTCTACCCATACAGTGCATGTATCTCTCTAATTTTATAGACTTGAGCCCTGGAATCACTTTTCTATTCAACAAGTATCTTATTCCCTTCTCGCTGACATGGCTAAGCCGCTTGCGCTATAACTCGATAGAAGGATGAATAATTGTGTTCACCTTATGTGCCCCTTGTATGCTCACTTCCATATTGTAGAGAATAGACTTTTTTCTTCCTTTGACAGTTACTAATGGTCTCTGGAAAGCTTCTACTAAAAGTTCACAAAGAGATTGAAGAATCCCTTATTATCCAATCTTACAACTGATACCAGGTTAAATTGATAACGGGGACATTACGAATACCTTTAAGCAAAAGAGTTTCTTTTGTATTTATCTTTAAATGCATATCTCCAATAACAATAGCCTTTGACACATTCATGTTTTCCATCTTCAATACTCTGTACATTTGGAAAAAGTTTACGCTTCCCTCGCTTTAAAAGTGGTTAACGTGATTTCCTTCCGTAGGTAGTCTCAAGTTGTGCATGTGGCAAATAATGCCATGTTGTGAGATACATAAGTTGAAGCCCCTGAGTCCACTAGACAAGAACAATCATCGTAGGTGAGGTTCATAACAACTACTTTACCTACAATAATAATATCACCTCCATGTGCTGAGGCGATCAATGTTGTATTCTCACTCTGCTTTACCTTGTTACCCTTATTCTCTCACTCTCAAGAAAAATTATTTTTCTTAATATGACCTTCCTTACCACAATGGTGGCGCTCGGAGTCCTTGTACCAACTTTTGAACTTGTCTCTGCTCTTGTCTCTGCCACCATTCGGACCCTTACTTTTAATCCTATCATGGCTCTCTGAAACAAGTGCCTCTGAATAAGATGTAGATGAAGTACTTTGAGATTTTCTCTGTGTCTTTTTATTTAACATCCTGCTCTTGGCAAACTCTAGAATAACTATGCCTTCTGGAGCAGAAGAGATCATTGACACTCGTACGGTTTTCTACGAGTCTGGCAATGTATAAAACAACCAAAGTCCCTGAACTTCGTCGTTAAATTTTACTTGATAACTGGTCAACCACTCCCTAGAACTCACTCAGTTCATTCGTAATGGACGAACCATCATTATACCTTAAATCCATCATATGTTATATCAAGAACAACTTGTTTACCTTTGCGTACAAGGATTCCAACTTCTCCCATAATGCCTTATGTATTAAATATTGGTGATGTTAATGTGCATATTCTCGTCTATGAACTGCTTGATATACACATACACCTCTATGTACTAGATCTTCTAGTCCTCATCGAATTTATCACTGGACTTTTGGGAAGAAAATACCAAAAGATGATGCTTTTTAACGAACATCAAATCCTTCATCTTGCTCTGCCAAAGTGGTAATTAAAATTGTTCAAATTTACCATGCGCACAGACTTTGCGTCAATCTTTTTTACTTGGTTTCACTGTCAACTTTGACAAATGGCAACTTCTGCCTTAATACT
The DNA here is from genome assembly GCA_036927795.1 of Iris macrosiphon. Classification (NCBI taxonomy): domain Eukaryota; kingdom Viridiplantae; phylum Streptophyta; class Magnoliopsida; order Asparagales; family Iridaceae; genus Iris; species Iris macrosiphon. Next base: position 106,168,293 of record JAYESA010000002.1, read on the forward strand.
TTGAACCCAAATATTTAATACCACTTTGTTGGGAACAAGACATGGAAACAATTCTCCCGAACATAGAGATTGCGGAGAACTGAACAAAAAAATACATAAAACTAATCAAACTACCAAAATCCCAGATAAAGCACAACATAAACACAATAATTTTTATATAAAAAACCCTTGCAAAAAAACCATGGGACAATCGGAGTTCAATACTTGGAAAAGCCTTCACTAATGAATTAGAAAAATACACCCTCTACAAACTTCTACACCGATATGTTCGCCATTAATGCAAGTTTAAGAAACTTTTGTTTAATAACCAATAAAAGAAAAGTACAAAGAAGTCCTAAACAAAAAAATCTAAGTACAATATTTTTTGATCTGGAAAATATGACAATAGAGATCGAGTACTGTAATGACTCATTTACTCCATTGACGGTCCGAAGAAGGGAAAGAGGAAGCTTTCTTCCCTTTTCTCTCTCTTGAGATTGTGTGCACGTACATAACTCTGCCCATGTCTCTCTGTGTATCTCTCCCTGTGCGCCCGTGTTGGGTATGCTACCCGACTATTTACAACCATCATACTGATGGCCTATGCGCACGCATAGGTTATGTATGCATGGGAGCTAAAGCTGCCACATCTTTAATTGGAACTGCCACAGTGGACGCAGGTCACAGTTGAGTCACCACGTGGAATCTTTGTTAGGATCTACTGTTCTTGAAAATCTGATCGATTTCCGTCTTTGGTGTGCACTACTGGGTCAGCTCGACACGTGGCATATACTTAGTCGTAGATAATCTTATCAATTACAACAGAAAGATCTTGGTTTGAGAAGGTACTGCCACGTTGAACGTATGAGGTCTGGAATGCATGGGACCAAAGATGCACGGAACATATGGAGTCTGAAATACATAAGGCCAGAGACACATAAAATGCATGGAGCCTAGAATGCAAGGGGCCTAGAATACATAGGGCCTAAAATGCATGGGGCCAGAAATGCATGGAGCCAGAGACATGTGGAATGCATGGAGTCTGGAACGCATAGGGCCAGTGATGCATGGAACGCATAGATTCTGAAATGTATAGGTACTAGAAAGCATAGGGCCTATAACGCATGGGACCAGAGACGTATAAAACTTATGGAGTCTGGAATGCATATGGCCTAGAACGCATAGGGCTAAAACGTTTGGGGCCAGAGACGCATGGAAAGCATAGAGTCTGGAATGCATAGGGCCAAAGATGCATAGAACGCATGGAGTCCGAAATACATAGGGCCTTTGTCTAATGTATACGTGGCACTATTCAACTGTATACGGATAAAAGTAATCATGACGATGATGTGAGTACTGACGGCAAATGTTAGCGTCAAAATTGAGGCATTCAGAGCCATTATTGTTGTCAGAGTCATAAATGCTCTGACTCGACTGAGGTAAATTTATGCGTCCAAGACTTTATACGCCACATGATCCTTGGTCAATGAGGACTGGGGCATATAGAGGCATTTAATATTTTTATGCTTCTACAAGACCCCCTTCAAAGATTTTAAACTGATAAGTTTGGAATACTTTGAATAAGAAGAATAGAAAGAGATCTTCGGAACGTATAGGTTTTCTGTCACATGAAGCTCACTCGGCTTTGTTGTGTCCATTGGTCGCATATTCTTGCTGACGTGTGAATAAATCTGCTAGGCTATCAAGTCTACATTAAATGAAGAGGATTTGCCTCTATCTCTAGGAGATTTCTTGGGACTCTGAGTCTACGATGGTTTCCAAAGGATAAAGACGAAAATATTTGCTAACCGTCGCATAGATAGTGGTGGTTCAGAACCCGAGACGTCAGTTTTGACTTGGGAATAACTGCTTGACCGCGAGAATTGAGGCATCAGATTCATCCTTAAAACTGTTCAGTTCATTGCCTCAATTCCTTTAAACAGTTTTATACCCTATAAATAGGCTGCTGGGAGGAAAGAGAACTTTATTTTCCCTGCTTCTCCTTCTTCTATAATATGGGCGATCGCTGTCTCTCTGCCGAGGAGTTTGTCAGAGGCGGCTTTGAACTATGGCCCCCTGATGCTGGTAGCCCGTACGGAGGTAAGGGAATGCGACGGTCATCATGTCATCGAGGGACATGGGGGAACAAATACACAGTCATGTAGCATGGCTGTAAAATTATCTAGAACATGTGCGGACTATTCACGAAGTTCTGCTGCATGAATGAAGACTCATTCATAACGTTCGCAGACTTTCCGTAACTCTTGTCTTACAGATGGGAATTCTTCTAGGATATGCGCAGGCTATCCCTCTGCCGCATACACGAAGAACAATGAGCCCAAAGGTTACCTGCTGCTTGGCCGCATGGATGAGACCCCATCTTACTCATATGCAAAAACTTGGCCATGATGAGTCATTCTTCTTCGTGTATGGTTGTGCCCTGGTAGTTGTATATTTATGCAATCTTTGTTGGGACTGATGTGTGTCTTCTTTATGTAGGTATTACCTTCCTTTGTGCTATCCAAGATGGAGAATGGAAGGATATTATAGAATCCGTCATTCGAAGAGCATATCATCCTTATGCGGCAGCTCACTAAGAACTTATCCAAGAGACGAGGATGAACATTCTACGTCATGCATGGAGCTGTCCCTGTTTATACAGGGTGCTAGCTGTGTTTCTCCCCTTTATGTGGTTTGCTACCGGCCGAGGACCTGCGATGTTGATGGCAGAATTTGGATTAATTATCATTCTTGTCTTTGATCTCTTCGTATAGTCGAAGATCACATAATCCCGTCCCTCTCTTGCTATCCATCAGTATGGATCCGTTTTCATATACTGAGGTTTGCACTATAGAGGGATGACCTAGAATGTATTACTGCCTGCTGCTGGCTTCACTTGTGTTAGTAGAAAAAAATAGCACGGAGGGGCACCTTTAATGAAAACGGTTCTTATCAGCGAGACTTCATGAAAACCTTAAAACTGGATTTCCGTCATATGTAATCATGATCTTGAATATTAATGGAAATCCTTGAATATAGCAGATTTTCATCATATGTAATCATGACTAAGCACCAATAAAATTTTGACTTGATTTTATGATTTGTTGTCATGCCTTGATAGCTGAGTAAGACAACTTTTTTTCCATTAACTTATTGATGTGCGCATGAAACATTCATTCCCCTTGTATTAGCAATAGTTTCTGAGAAGAATATGTGAAATCTCAACCGTCATACATTGGGTTGTGTAAACCGTCGTGTCTTGAGAAGTAAACCACCGCATCTTGAGAAATAAACTGACACGTCTTTGAGAAGAGAACCATCGACTTTTCTCTCATAAATCCTAGGAAATTTTGAACCATTTATACAAAAATGGCTTCAAATTATGCTTCTAGGAGGAAGGAAACTGATGATGAAATTGTTTCCTCGCCGGCCGAAGTTAGTTCAGACCATGCTTCAACCACTTTTGTGTCCTTCATGGAGGAAAAGGAAGAAGTGTTCCCTATAGAATTACATAAAGCCGATCTTTTCCAGGAACTTCTTGGCCCTTCGCTGGATGGACTTCCTGTTGGCTTGGAGAAAAAGGAAGAGCTGGCTGAAATAGAAGCCTCTCGTCAATTGTTTGTAAATTTGAACGTTTGTATTCTCCACGCTCTTACAATGTCCATAATTATTTCAGAGGATTCTAATTCCCTCTTTCTTTAAGATATGTACTGTTGTTTTTCTTTCTTCTAACGAAGAAGAAATTCCTTTTTCTTTTTGTGGTTTGAACGACCACATCAAAAATGCTATAGAATTTAAGATAATTCTATGAACTTATTATCTATTGCATACTTAGAACTAAGTACAGATAATAAGTTGAACCAAATAACGCTATCAGAGGTAATATTGACGTGATAGGTTATAATGATTTGGTTAAATGAATTTAGGTGGACTTATTATCAATTACGTATCTAAAACTAGATACTGACAATAAGTTGGAAAATAAGACTCTACCAGAGATAATATAGACGTAGCACAATATCATAATTGTTAAGGATGTCCCACTGGGGGATCTTAGTGGATCTTATTACTTTCTACGTACTTTGAGTGGAAGTAATAAGTTTGAAACAAAAATCCTATCAGAGATGATATGAACGTGACATATTTTGTGGATTTAGCACCACTGACTTACTTAGGGTTAAGTACCGATGATAAGTTTTAGATGACGACCAATTTCAGAGGTATTGTGTACATGATAATCGATAGTCAAATAGCGAAGTTTTCTCAGAGATAATGTGGACATAGCAAACCCCTATTGGAAAAAAGTTAGGCTACAAGTTCATAGGTGATATGGATGTGAAATAGTGCCCAAAAAGGATCAGAATTTTGAATGGTCTACCTAAGAGTGTAGGTAGACTTAAGGGTTACTCCACTGGAAAGCTTTTGGGGAGACATCATATGTTTCTTATTCAGAACTCCTGAATATAGACAATGGATTTTACTAAATTTTTGTGAAAAGAGGTATGTACCGTGCATAGGCACTTGCTGGGGATGGACCACCAAAAATGTAAGTCTTAATTGCCCTGCTGGGGATAGGGGTGTAACCATAAAGTTTTACATAGTACTTTTTAAGGAACTTATCATTTATACATATCATGACCAAGTCGTTGTTGAATTTCGCGAGCTGGTAGGCGCCATTGGAGAATACGGACTCCACGATAAACGGGCCCTCCCATTTAGGTTGGAATTTGTCGACCGTCTTGTGGGTATTAATCATCGGTCTTCTTACTGTAAAGATGAGGTCACCCATTCGGAATGTCCTTTCCTTGAATAGTTAGTTGAAGGTCCCGGAAAGACGTGCTTGGTACAGCTCAATGCACTATTGAGCTAGAAGATGCTTTCCGTTGAATGCTTCTAATTCTTGCAGTCATCGGCGATGGTTGACGCTGCCTGTCAACTAGTTGGAGAGGGACACCCTAAAAGAGGGAATATGGACATCTAGAGGGAGCACAGATTTGCTTCCATAGACCAGGATGAATGGCGTACTGCCGGTTGGTGTTCGAACCGTTGTACGATAGGGTTAGAGACATTCTCCTAGCTTCTCATTCCAGTCGTGCTTATTGGATGACACAAACTTCTTGAGTAGCTTTATAATGGTCTTGTTGAATGTTTCTGCCAGACCATTCACTACTGGGTCCTAGGCAGTCAAGGCTACATTCTGGATTTAATTTTTGTCATAAAATTGGTAGAAAGCATGACTTACAAACTGGGGCCCATTTTTGTGGATGATCCTCCATGACAAGCCAAAGCGATATATGACATGATGCTTGATGAAGTCGATCACATTTATAGTCTTTACTTCAGTCAGTGGCACAGTTTTTGCCCACTTAGAGAAGTAGTCGGTGATGGTAAGGATAAACCGGTGCCCCTTAGACGAAGGTGAACTAATTGGTCCAATGATGTCCATTCTCCACGCTTCGAACGGCTAAGATGCTACCATTGGATGTTGGAATTCTGAGGGCTGGTGGATGAAGTCTGCATGGATCTAGAATATCTGACACTCCCTTGCATAATCGACAATGTCTACTACCATAGTTGGCCAATAGTAACCCATCCTCCGAAGACGATCATATAGCTTCGAACCGGGTTGGTATGCACCGTAAACACCGTCGTGAGCTTCACGGAGTGCTTGTTTTGCCTTTGCATTCGATAAGCATCGTAGCATAAGTCTGTCATATGAACGGCGACACAGTATTTTAGAAGCCTTATCATAATAGAATCGGAGAGAACAACTCCTGATGGAAATAGCTTCTTTTAGGTACTAAGGCAGCATGCCATAGACCGCATAGTCGATGAATGGAAGTCTCCAGTCTTGGATGCTGGTGTATGTACCTACTGAATAACTTAGGCACAGACAGAGGTTGCTCTTCGGACAGACCAATTCTTGGCTAATCACGGTGATCAATTCGTAAGTATTGGTCGGGACAACTAAAGAAGCAGCAAGATCAGCCAGGGCGTCAGCCTCGATATTTTACAGTCGGGGCACATGCTCTATGAAGAACCCGTTGAAGGTAAATATTATACCGAGCACAGCTTAGTAGTAGGGAATCATCTTCATTTAGGACTTCGTACTCGCCCCGGACCTGACTGACTATCAGCTTGGAATCACCGTAGGCCTCTAAGTATTCCACTTCTACTTACTTAGCCAGTTGGAGTCGAATAAGGAGGGTGTTGTACTCTGCCAAGTTGTTGGAACATGGTTTCGTGAGAGAGTAAGCACGGTGGATAACCATATCGTGTGGGAAAATAAATACTATCCCGACTCCAGTGATGACATCACCTTTTGGCCATGTTCTTGAAGCACCGTCGAATAACATTCGCCAAACGGCCTGTATATTTGTCATATTGGAGTCTACCACTTTATTTGGGATCTCATCGTAGATCTTTGATATTTCTGATACTGGATGAGCAGCCAGGAAGTCGGCTAATGCTTGTTCCTTGACCGCTTTCTACGGATTGAATAATATGTCGTATGGTGATAATAGTATCGACCACGTAACCAAGCGGGAATTGAGCGCCCATGTTTGTTCATGAGAACCCTGAGAGGGTTGACTCACGAGATTACATGGATTGTCTGCCCAGCCACGTAATATCGGGTTTTCTAGATAACAAAGACTTGAGAAAGGCAGTCCTTCTCGACGGGGTTGTACCTATGCTCCGCGTCGACCATCGTACTGCTGAGGTAGTATATGGCATGCTTGTAACCTGTATCACTCTTTTGGGCTAGCATAGCTCCAAGAGAGTGATACATTATGAGTAAATAAAGCAGGAAGGGCTTCCCCACTATCGGGGCTACCAATACCAGTGGGGTTGGGAGATACTCCTTGATGTCGTCGAATGCATGCTGACACTATTTATTCCAAATAAAGGAAACTCCCTTCTTCATAAGTTGGGTGAATAGATGGCAACGTCCAGAGATATTTGATATGAATTTTCTGATATATGCCAGTCTTCCTTGAAGTTCGCAAAGTTCTTTAAGGTTTGTAGAAACATGAAAAATACGCTGGGAAGAGCTACACAGCCTCTTGATACAGAGCAGCGTAAGCAGAGGCCTTCAGAGCCATCAGGCGTACAACAGAGTTTTCTCCGCTAAAATACAGCGTGAAGAATAAAGCTCAAGGGACCATCCACATAAGTGCACTACGTCAAGGCCGCTCCAGCGTAAAATAGAGTTCTTCATCGCCTCCATGGCGTAAAACTCAACCGCTCTCAAAGCAGCGTGATAGCGTACGAGGAATGCTTCATCTTCCCCGAAATGAACCTGTCAAGTCACGCAGTGAATCTGACCTCTAACTCCTGACAAAAGGTGATGCACGGCTACCCAGACGACGGCTGGAAACGATGGCAGACCTCTCAGGACGCGTCCCACAGTATGATGGCGGATCTCACCATTTAATGCAGAGGATTTAGTAAAACATCACCAAACCGTCGTTTACTGGAGTCTCCTCAGCATAAACCGCTCTTTTGCATACAAGGAAATACGTGCCCTATTTTACACAGGCAAACATGAGCTGTTTTACGCTCCGCAGCAGACAAACCGCCTGCCACGTCAAAAGTTGCACTTCGTACGGGATTCGAGGCACGTCTCCACGTCTAATTGCACAGAGCGGTGACAGTTTCTCTCAAGACACGTCTCTGCGACGGGTGCACAGAAGGCCTGCAGACCTTCGAAACACGCCTCCGTATTTAATGCATAAGGTGATGGCAAATCTCTACAAGAGATTTGGTTATATCTTCAAAAGCCGTAATTCCGGCTAAGGCGTCCATATCAGCATGGTATGCAGCGGCTTCTACGCCCATTCAGGCTGTGCTCAAGCGGCTTCTATGCCCATTCTGGCACGATATGCAGCGGCTTCTACGCCCATTCAGGATCTATGCTCATGCGGCTTCCACGCCCACTCAGTCTCTACGACTACTCGGCTTCCACGCCTACTCGACTTCTATGCCTGTTCGGCTTCTGTGCCTATTCGGCTTCCGCGCCTACTCGGCTCCTATGCCTGTTCGGCTTCTATGCCTGCTCGGCTTCCACGCCTACTCGGCTTCTATGCCTGTTCGGCTTCTATGCCTACTTGGCTTCTATGCCATGGTGACGGACATTTGGCTTCTACGCCAACCTCTTCTACACAATGGATACCTACCCGCGTGGCTTTTATGCCGTGATCTTAGTAGCAACCGTACGTGTTGTGTCCCCTTAGTTGGACCCACGTCACCCGCTCAGTCAAAAGATCATCTATACGTAGGCATTGGTTACTTTAACCGTTGTGTAAAAGGGTATTGTACCTTCCACTCCTCGGTTGCTACACCAACGGAGTGGTCACTGTCACCAAAGACTCTATAAATAGAGGCCCCTGTCAATGGGGAACCAGGTCAAAAAATTGGTCAAGAAACCGATATCAGATCCCAGGTCGAAAAATTGGTCAAGAAACCGATATCAGATCCCAGGTCAAAAAATTCGGTCAAGAGTACCAATATCAGATCCAAGGTCGACAATTAGAGAAGATCGAACAAGGAGGAAGAGAGAGAGAGAGAGAGAGAGAGAGAGAGCCCGGAGCTCAGGCAAAGAGCGGGGATCGACGACTTCGGCATCGTGCATCTACCCTCTCCTACAACCTTCGAAGCTGCTACCTGTCTTCCACGGCACTTCTTCAACATCGCGTGGTCCAAGGGCTAAAGTGATCGACCGCAGATCAGACACCTATAGCAATTTATACCCAAATTAAATAAATTGTACTCCCACATCCTCGTATAGGATTACATTGTACAAGTTTGTTTATAAACCAAAGGGCGCGGGTTTCGCACAAACCCCGTCATTGAAATACACTTTCATTCTTTCGTTTAATACCACAAACAAGATGGCGACTCTGCTGGGGACGTCTTTCTCTTCTGACGAGGAAGTAATTGCTCAACGCGATGCGGTATCTATAGGAACCGTGAAGAAGATGCTGGTCGTTCATTTCGACCAGTCTGCTTACGAAGACATGCTTCGAACCGGGGGTAGCTCTCACTCTCTCTCCGTCCAAGACAACAGGAAGCTGCGCAAAGTGTGGATGCCCAAGACATCCTCAACCATTCCTGTGGACTCTCCGATCTCTCCGATCTCTCCGACCAATAAGGTGGTAGCATCGCTCCCTTCGTGCCCTGCACGTAAAATTCAGTCTCCCGCTACGCACGGTACAGACAAAACTTCGGGCAAGGCCTCTGCGCTAACCCAGAAGTATCCACTGCGCTTTACGCGTAGGAACCAGTCTCCCGCTACGCGCGGTACAGACAAAACTTCGGGCAAGGCCTCTGCGCTAACCCAGAAGTATCCACTGCGCTCTACACGTAGGAATCAGTCTCCCGCTACGCGCGGTACAGACAAAACTTCCGACGGTACCTCAACGCAAAATCGGAAGAACATATCACGCTCCACCCGCGAAACAACATCTGACTTCTACGGTAAAACAGATGAGCGCGGTGATCTCCGCGAGGGGAAGCAAGCAGGCGAATATTCAACCTCTCGGCCTTTACGCCAGCAAGAGAACAATCTGCCTACCCTCTGGATTACGCGAGAAGCCGATGGCCGACTGAGGACCTCTTCAGCTTTACGCCAGTCTGAGCGAATCTCCAAATTACGCCAGGCGAAGTCCCGCGGCGTAAAGCAAGATCCGGTTGCTACTCCTGACCTACGCGAATGCCTAGTCCAGAAGCGTAAGGAGAGGGGATCTTCCAACATGTCTATTACGCCCCCTAGAGAGCAATGTTGTAATAGTCATAAGATTGTGATTGACTGCTGCTGTTCTAAAGCAAAACGGTCGGTCTTCGACCGATTGAGCTACTCTCAGTCTTTTTCGGAAGAAGAGCACGCGTATGCATCCATGAATATGGCTTCACGCATATCCAGAAGAAGGTCGAGCTCAAGACGTCATCCCTCTGGGCCTCCGAGCCGAAGAAGATTCGAAGACCTCCTCTGGAGCACTGAAGCTGGGGTGTTCCAAAACACCCGGGCAAGGTCACAGCAACCAGGTCCATACTCGTCTGATTCCGACGCTGGGGGTCGCCAATCTCCCAGAACAGATACTGAGAGTGTAGAGTCGACTTCTGCGGCGACCTATACTAATCCTTCGATGACGCCCAGGGAAGTGGGAGCTTACGCCATTGAAGACGAACGCGAGGAGGCTTCAGGAAATGCGGAACAATGCATCACTGTGCTAGAGACATCTCTGAAGCAAATGCAATCCGTAATAGAGAACATGCACCAGATGATGCTAACTCAGCACGCGACTGCCATGGCTCAAGCGTCGGTCCCGCTAACTCAGATACGTGTGGGGGTGGACTTACCACCATCCGACCTAAGCCAAGAACCTGCTCTAGATCAAGAGTCAGCAGTCCCTCCGCTTCCAACTGAGAATCCGATGCAGGCAGTGCGGGAGTTGAAAGCCCAGTTTGACGCCTTGAAGCACAAAGATCAACTCAAGAAACTGGGAATCAACCAGCCTTACCCGGCTATCTGGGAAGAAGTCCCTTTTCCTCTGAAGTACAAACCTCAGACTATGGCTCTGTTCGAAGGAAAAACATCACCAAGTCAATACATGAACTATTTCAGTATGATGACAGTGTTGCTACAAGGGAACGACGCCCTCCTCACTCGGGTGTTCAATGGCTGCCTCTCAGGAGTAGCCTATCAGTGGTACCGTAGCTTGGCGGACAACTGCATTACTTCCTTCGAGGACTTCAAAGCGCTATTCTTCACACGATTCTACGAGGGTGGAATGGACATGTCTATGTCCTTCCTCATTGAAGTTAAGCAAAGGGAAAAGGAAGACGTTCGCACCTTCGTCGAACATTTTCGTCAGGCCACCTTACAAATGCCTCCAGGAGTTCCAGACTCGGCGTTAGTAGACATTTGCAGGAAGAATCTCCTTCCTATAGTCTCGGTGTTCACAGGACCATATCAGTTCCATGAGTGGCCCTCGTTCATCATCTCGGAAGTGGCCGCCGAAGACAACAGTCGTAAGGCGTGCGACAATGGCATCATGATCTCCGCCTCCGATAGAGGCAAAAGGCCATCTCCCAGCGGCGACCATCCTCGCAGCTCCAAGGGAAAAGAAGCTCTGACGGTGAATACGTCCAGACAAAAGACGACGGCGACCACGCAGACAAAGCCCGGGACTTTCAGGCCCGTCGAGGTCTACTCTTTCGACGACGACGATATCCCTAGTATATTTGAGTGTCTCGTCAAAAGTGGCAAGATCACCCTGCCGGAGCTAAGGTGGCCCCAAGAGGTCGGCAGTACCGATGACCCCAAATACTGTATCTTCCACAGATACGTACACCAGCCAACAAAGGTGTGTTACATACTGAAGAGGAAGATCCAGGGGTTAATCGATGCTAAGGCCATCACCCTGCACAACACCGAGAAAACGGTCACAGCCAACATGATCTCTCTGCGGTTCGGCGATCTGCCTCCCCAAGAATTCATGGACGGTATAACGCCCATTTCCCGAGCCACAATGGACATCGTCAATCTCCCTCCGGCTAGGGATCAAAATTATAACCTGGTACCCCTGACCACCCGTCAGGGCGAGATTATGTGGGTTCATCCAGATTTGGTGTCAGAGCTCGAGGAAGAGACTAAAGCTACGTCCAGGAGGAGCTCAAAGTGCAAACCATGCCATATGGTCACAAATTCTTCGCCATCAGACGAAGACGAGGTACTTGCTACAACCCGGTCAGGGAGAGCCTACCTCAACGACTACGGAGCAAGTCAGGAGGATATACCGGCAGACGTTTCAACTGCCAAACCTGCAGGGCCAAGCCCCGTCATACCGGAAGCCAACCCTTCAAAACCGACGCCGACGGAGAAAGGAAAACAAAGAGAAGTGCGCTTCGATAAACCTGTGAAAAATATTCCGAACAAAGGTTTTGAGAAGCCGTATAACTTCGACATCCTAGCCCAACTGGCTAATACACCGGCCAGGCTCTCCATCTTCGAGCTACTCAGGCTCTCCCAAGACACTCGTCTAGCCTTGAGTGAAGCACTGATGCAGGCAGAGGCATGCTTGACCCAGCTCAAATCTCCCGACGAAGAACCAGTGGCGTGCCCTTAATGCCACAGTGTGATGGAGGTGGTCCCAAATATCACCTTCACCCAAGATGACATGCTGTTAAAACATAACAGGCATGACAGGCCCCTCTATTACACCGGGTAGATCGGTTCCATAGAGGTTGATCGGATTCACATAGATCCGGGATCATCGATCAGCATCATCCCGCACAGTCTGCTCAGACCTTTGAGGATTCCTACTAGCGAACTGGCTTACACCTCCACTACAATCGTGGGATTCAACGCCGAAAGAAGTAAGCCGTTGGGGAAGATTCGCCTGAGGATCCAGATTGGCAACCTCAGATCGGTGGCCACATGTTACGTGATCGATTCAGAGGTATCCTACAACATCTTGCTGGGAAGACCGTGGATCCACGATCACAACATCGTTCCTTCAACTCTACATCAATGTCTTAAATATGTAGACCCCCAAGGAATGGTACAAACGAAGGTGGCCGACCTAAACCCGTTTAAAGGAGTAGAGTCCTACTATTCCGACGCCGTATTGTACTCGCAGGACCACACGGAAGAAGTGGCGGGCAAGACAGAGAAGGAATCCCACCGGGAGCCAGGAGAACCCTCTGCCGCACTACCGCTGTCGATCAGAGTGAAAGGACGAACCACTCGTCCAAAAGCCATAGAGCCCATGGCTATTCACCTAAACAGATCCAACTCGGGAAAAAGAATCAATTCTCCAGTGGTTACTCTGAACCAGAAGCCTCCACCTTTGGTCATCAACCTTCGGCGCGACGAGCAGCCGACCGATGTAAACACGACCAGAAACGGAGTTCCAGATGGCAATAAACATCCTCTTTTCCAGTACATTAATACTCAGATTCCAAATCAGGAACCCACTCCCCGTGACGAGGTAGAACCCATAGCACGAAAGTTCTTGGAAGCTATGGACTCCTACCATCCGCATATCTGGGAAGCAGCGTCATCATCCAACGTCATCACAACGTATGGACCGCATGAAGATTCTATCTTCATAATCCCGCCTACCTGCAGCAGTCAGCGTCCAATAGTATTCGGCCGTATGCGCAATCAACCAGCCATCCAGGAAGATCCTTTTGATGATGATACCGGGAAGATGCAGGTTCACCGATACAGCCCTCAAGCGCTGAAGATCATGCAAAACATGGGCTACGACTTGAAGCGAAAGCTGGGCCTCAACTACGGAAGAGGCAGAAGAACGCCGCCACGCGGCGACCCCCGCTACCAACAAACTCATTTCGGGTTAGGGTATGCCACCTCCCTTACGGCTTCCACGTCGGATAAGGATATCTTTTCCTCCTCCTAGGACGGCTCATCACCCCCCGACTCACCTAGTGCTCCCGAACAAGCACTATCAGCAAATATGGTGATGACAGATCCCTCAGAAGCAGAGGAACGAGATTATGAGTCGTTTGAGAATGACTCTTGGGCTCAACAAATGGATACACAGTGGGAATTTTGCTTCGAACAGAGGGAACTTCCAACCAAAGACGAAGTTATCTAAACCGATGTTGGGAGTGAGCTTTCGCCAAAGCCGATATTTATCAGTGACAATCTCCCACCAGCCGAAAGGGAAGAAATCATATAGCTGATAAAGGAATACGTCGACGTCTTTGCATGGGATTATGGAGACATACCGGGCCTGGACCCGAAGGTGGCTACTCACAAACTCAACATATTGACTAACTCAAAGCCTGTGAAGCAGCACCAACGCCGGTTCCGACCGGACATGATGGACGCCATTGAAGCTGAAGTCAAAAAGCTGATAGGCTGTGGGTTCATCCGGGAAGAACAACATCCCGACTGGGTCGCCAACGTTGTCCCAGTCATAAAGAAAAATGGGAAGGTACGTATCTGCATCGATTACCGAGATCTGAATGCGGCCTGCCCCAAGGATAAATTTCCTCTTCCCATCACGGACATCATGATCGACAACACCTGCGGTTTTGAACGCATGTCTTTCATGGACGGGTTCTCAGGATACAATCAGATCAAGATGCATCCTGAAGACGAGAAGCACACTGCCTTCCGTACCCCGTTGGGAGTGTATTGCTATACGGTCATGCCCTTCGGATTAAAAATCGTCGGGGCTACGTACCAACGGGCTATGAGCAGCATATTCCATAAACATTTAAGCAAAACAGTAGAGTGTTACGTAGACGACATAGCCGTCAAGAGCCGCCTCAAGGATGATCATATTCAGGACCTAAGGACGATATTCGAGTTAATGCGCCGACATCAACTCAAGATGAACCCTACGAAGTCCTTCCTGGGCGTATCTAGTGGCAAATTCCTGGGATTTGTTATCACCGCCAAAGGCATCCAGGTGGAATCTGACAAAGTCCAGGCCATCGTAGAAATGCGACCGCCCCACAATCTGAGGGAACTCCGGGGATTTCAATGCCGTTTGGCTTATATCCGGAGGTTCATATCCAACCTCTCAGGAAGATGCCAGCCTTTTTCGTACCTCATGAAGAAAGGTGTATCCTTCGTATGGGACGAAACCTGTCAGCAAGCATTCGGGGAGATCAAACGCTACCTCACCAGTCCGCCAGTTCTGGTGCCTCCCATCATGGGGAAACCGTTCTTGCTGTATGTCCGAGCAATGGATCATTCGCTAGGAGCTCTTCTAGCGCAGAAGAACGATGAGGGGCATGAGCAGGCTATCTACTACCTCAGCAGGATGATGGTCGGAGCCGAACACCGGTACAACCCAGTGGAGAAAGAATGTCTGGCTCTGATGTTCGCTATCCAAAAGACGCGGCACTACGTCACCGGCCAGACTATTCATATCATCTCCAGGATCAACCCTCTTCGAGTACTGATGAGCAAGCCGAGTATTCTTAATTCCCGACTCGCAACCTGGGCAATGCTGTTAACACCATATGACATGGTGTACATCCCGCAGAAGTCCATCAAAGGCCAAGCGCTGGCCGACTTCCTGGCTGCTCATCCGATCCCGGAGGCCTCCAAGTTATACGAAGACATTCCCGACGAAGTTGCAGAATGTAATTCCGCAATGGAAAGTGACACATGGCAACTGTTCTTTGACGGCGCCTCCAGGACTGGCCCCCAGGGAAACGTGGTTTCAAGGGTAGGAATCGTCCTGGTCACTCCTGATAAACTCGTCATCTACCGGGCATACTCTCTTAATGAACCATGCTCCAACAATGTGGCAGAATACAATGCCCTGTTGATCGGGCTCCAAGTCGCTGAAGAGCTGGGGGTCGAATCCCTGGAAGCTTTCGGTGATTCTCTGCTTATCGTCAATCAAGTCAGAGGAATATACGAAGTCCAGAATCCAGACCTCATCCCCTATCATCGAGCGACAATCGAGATAGCCATGACGTTCAAAGGGTTCTTCCTAGAGCATGTACCTCGATCTCAGAATCTGGAAGCTGATGCCCTGGCCAGTCTAGCTGCAGACTTAGCTACCCCTATAGGAAGGCAAGATTCGGTGATCCTTCTTAACAGAGATTTATTCTGCGTAAAGAACAACCTTCACATAGAACGCAGCCACGCTGTGAACACAGATCCCCCCGGAAGAGACTGGAGAAGTCCCTTCATAGATTTCGTCGCATACGGAATCTTGCCAGAGGACCCCAAAGAAGCAATATCCGTCAAGAGACGATCATTACGCTTCTATTTCGATGCATCTTCACACTGCCTATATTGTCGAACCTACGACGGACTGTTATTAATATGTCTCTCAGATGACGAAGCACAGCAGATTATCTGAGAAGCTCACGACGGCGTATGCGGAGCGCATCAGCCCGGTCCTAAGCTACAGGATCATATCAGGAGAATGGGCTACTACTGGCCCACTATGATCACAGACGCGATCAGCTATGCAAGACAATGCAGAGCCTTTCAGGTTCATGCAGACTTCATACACCAACCGTCTAAATATCTACATCCTACGGTTGCATCATGGCCCTTCGAAGCATGGAGTATGGATATCGTCGATCCCATTCATCCGTCCTCCTCCAGAGGCCACCGGTTCATACTGGCCATCACGGATTACTTCTCCAAATGGGCAGAGGCGATCCCTCTGGTTGAGGTAAAAGCGTCTGACGTGATCAGCTTCATCAAGCACCACGTCATTTATCGCTTTGTGATTCCTCGAAGGATAATCCATGACAATGGGCCTCAGTTCATCAGCCAAGCATTTTATCGATTTTGCGATAAAAGTCGAATACATAATATTGCCTCTACGGCATATTATCCAGCTGCTAATGGTTTGGCGGAAGCTTTCAACAAAATCATTATCAAACTCCTGAAGAAGTTCGTTTCTTCAAACAAAAGAGACTGGAACGAGAAGCTGGGCGAATGTCTCTGGGCATACCGCACAACGGTACGGACACCTACAGGTTGTACCCCCTTTTCACTTGTCTATGGGAGCGAGGCAGTTCTTCCCATCGAAATCCAGATCCCGTCGCTCAGGATAGCAGTGACTAGTGAGTTGACTCGAGAAAAGAATGACCTATTAAGGCTCCAAGAGCTTGAAGGATTAGACGAGAAACGCCTACAAGCTCAACAGCGCATCGCGCTTTACCAAGCACGCATTTCCAAAACTTTTAATCATAAAGTGAAGGAAAGAGTGTTCAAAGTCGGCGAGCTAGTTCTAGCCGTAAGAGGACCGATGATTCTTACCCACAGAAGTAAAGGCAAATTCTAGCCCAAGTGGGAAGGCCCTTATGTGATCGAGACAACGTTCTCGAACGGCGCCTATAGGATAGCCCAGCCTAATGGAGACCTGTTAATGGCTCCTATCAACGGCAAATTCCTGAAAAGGTACTATGCTTAATCTTTTCTGCTCGGGTGGGACATAGCAAGGCTCTCGATTCTGACAAAACTACTTCCAAAACGCAATTAGTAGGGTTACACTCTATCATGTCCGTATGACCTCTGAATAGATGTGTCCTGCTAAGAAGTTTATCGGGAGTCTATCATGTCCATACTACCTCTGATAACACTCTCACCAAAATCGGTCATTTATATTCCGAAATGATGGGTCCACAAAAGTCAGAAAAGAGTCGCCTTTATTTATTCCCGAGAGGGAGGCAGAATTACATCTGGGCAAGCAAAAAGGGGAAAGGATACATCATGATGGCGGGTGAGTCAGATTGTGAATCTGCCGCTCCAGCGCAGCTATCCTCTCATTCCTAAGAACCAAGGCGTCGGCACGAGCCTGCTCCAGCCGTGCCTCGGGAGTGTCCGTGAGGGTCAGATCAGCCTTTGCCCGAAGACAGCCCGCGCGAGCAGCTTCTGCACCGTCCAGCTCCCGTCGCGCTGTGCTCAGTCGACCCGACGCTATGTCTAGACCTGCCAGCGACTTAGAAGCCCACTCCTCTACCCGAGCGAGTTTTTCCTTCAGCTTGGAGCCTCTTCCACGACAACTTTTCTCCTATCCACCTCCAGCTTATGTTGTCTAGGCTTTCCACCTTCGTAGCAAGCCGCACAGTCATGAGGTCGAACTGAGGCTGAACATCAGCATCGAGACCCCGAGTCAGCTACAAATGTTCGTTAATAGGTTGCTCTAACCCATTAACCACCGCCTCCAGGGCGTCAGCTACCCCAGGATCGCCGAGCTCCCTGATGACCCCGATCGAAGCAAGAGAAGTCTTCCTCAGGCGCTCAAAATCCAGACTCTTCGCTAACACCATTGACACCATCGTTCTCAAACCGGTGTAGAAAAGGCTGGTATGTTGCTCGGTCAACGCAACTAGATCCGACTGAACGTCGGGAGCGCCCGCAATGTCAGCAAGTCCCTCTCCAGGGATGATTGTAGACGAGGTGGCCACAGCCGTCGCATCGACACATGGCGCAATCGAAGAAGGTGCGGTAACGGCGGTCGAAGTCGTCGCCACACTCACAAGAGGCAAGGTCACGACGACGTGTTCATCCTCCTCTCGAGGTGACGAAGCTACTCCAGGCGTACTGGCCCCCGAAGCCACTTCCTCATCAAAGACAAATGCCTCCTCGTCAGAAGCCCGAGCGGAACCAGAATGCGCTTCAACGCTATACTCCCCGTGGGCGCTATCTCCTGAGAAGAAGACGAGAAAGTCAATATCAGTATGATGACAATCTTTCTCAAAGGAGACATAAAGACGACATTTACCCGGAGCCAACGGCATATACGACGCATCTGTAGTCGATATAGCTAAACCATGCCTTAATGACGTAATGCGAATCGTCATGCCTGGAGAAGGAGGTGGGCCGACCGACATCGCTGAGAGTTCTGTCAGGCCTCCACCAAAATATGGTCGAAGTTCATCGGCCGGAATCTCGCCAGACGCGCTCACTGACGCGGCAGGAGTCATGCCCGTTGCTGGCCTCGGGAAAGATTCTCCCATCTGCCTCGGCCACACAGGCAATCTCGCTCCGCTACCTGGAGCAGTAGCCGCCACAGCCACCTCTAACAAGGATTCTCCAGCATCGACGACCGAAACTGTAGGAGGCCCCTCTCTAAAAGGCGAGGAACCTCCAGCCAAGGAATCATCCCCGATGTAGGGAGAGGCAGGCTCACTCCCAGGAGCCGCAATGCCAGGAATGCGGAGAGGACGAGCAACCGTCTCCTTCCTCCTCTTGCGAAGAGAAACTTCCTTCAGAGAAGAAGCCCGTCGCTTCCCAGAAGGGACTACCAAAGCCCCCGCAGGCAGAGGCACTTCGTACCTCGGCACCGATACCAGAGGCTCGTCCGGAATACCAGACTCCTCACCTTCGTCCGGAGAAACTGAAGGGACGTCAACTCTTCCCCCAGGCTTGGGAGAAGGCACCCGAAAGATTCCACGCACGTCGAAATCACGATGGAAGGTGTTAATCGCCACGTAAAACTGGGCGTAAGAATGGAGAATACGAAGCTCCGTGGAGGTTGTAACGACTGGCACAATGAAGGTTGCCCTCGTACAACCCATGAGGAAATATCGCCACCCTCTAGCTCCATCAATGAGTCCGCCCCTGGACCTAAAGCTGGTAACGGCATTGCCCACATGCAGCTGATCGTACCCAAACTGCCTGGCAAACCGACTAGGCAAGTAGGGCTCGAAGAAGGAGTGATCTTCGCTCCTGTACCACAGATGGGAGGGTCTAATACAGACCAACCAGTTAAAAGCTTTCGGGGAAAGGTCGGTCTTCTCTCCACCTGAATCTTCAAGCCGCACCCCTGATTGATTGCGATGCACAGGGGGAGCAGTACAGAGAAGCTTCCAACCGTGGCTGAGGTTCAACACCAGTCGGCAGTCTAAAACTGTGCTCACATTCCAGGAGGAATCCTTGTAATTCAGCAAGAATATACCCCCCGAGCTGCTACCGGACCCAGGAGACATCACCCGGGGATTGTGGAGAATCAACCATCCCATCAAGTATAGGTATGGTAATTCCACCCTGGGAAAACTCTCACGTCGAGCTTCGTCGACGAGCAACCCATCAGTTATGGCTCTCAAGCCAGCCTGTATACGGCACACCATGGCAGGAAGCAAGCCCAGTCTTGACCCAAACACCAGGCGCACTGCCGGCCACAGGATGTTTCGGTGAATGCGGTCCGCGGACGCGGTACCTGGCACCACTACTCGGCGCAACCATATAGAGAGAAAACCAGCCAGCTGGGCTTCCTTAGACAAAGGCCTGCGACAACGCCTTAAGTAACTACAGGCCTTTGTGCCTTCCGGGTACTTTCTTACCCCCTTGACAAGAATCTGATCCGGAGCTTCAGCCTCCTCCATAAGAGTCTCCACAACCTGGGCACTAAGCACGCCCAAATAGTTCACGGGCTCATTCTTGCCACCCGAGGCTTTCTCCGACCTGGCGGCCCTGGCTCGGTGGAAGAAGAGGTAGGACATCCACTTAGTGGTGTGAGCCAAATCAGAAGGCTCGTTATAAAAGGTGGTGCATGCGAAGTATTGACACATCAGCTCCTGATATACTTTCGCCACCCGAGGGTCCAAATCTCCCAACTCCCGGTTGGTGGGAACATACTCTTCATATGGAGTATCCCCCATCGGCAGTCTCGAGACAACTGCCATCTCGTGGAGCGCCAACCCCAATTCCCCCAGTGGAGTGGCAAAGGTCCCGGTGAGCGGAATGTACCGCTCCATCAGCGCCAGGAATAAATTGGGGTTCGGAGGCAACCCGACGCTCGTCGCACTCACAGCGGCATATAGTCCAATGCCCTCCAACTCTCTCTGGAAGTGCTTCAAGGCCCAGTCAACTAGGCATCTCCATCGGGAGTTCGTTGGGGCGATCCACCCATTGCACCGAGGATTCTCCTTGGGATATACCCCACCTCGACCCATGAAGTCGTTGCAGAAGGTCGGCAATTGGACCGGTTGGATCACCAAGCTATCTTCACTTGGAATACTGCCCGGGCACAGTCCTCTGAACAACGTCACAACGCCGGAGGGGCGACTGACGAATGACCCCTGGTCAGCTCCTTTCAGATGAAAAATCTTCCCCGACTTACCGTGAAGATCAGGAGTCAGCGTCCACGACATCTTCCTAGGATGCGTCGCGTGGAAGAAGGCCGAGATGGGATAATCCCTCGGCATCGTTGGCAGGTACAAAACCAAATTCCCGGCTGAGAAGACCCAGGGCTCCCTCTTAGGCTTCATCTGGGACTTTTTGTCGATCATGTCCCCAAAAAGGAAAGTCGGCTTTACGTACGGCTCCCCGCCTACATAAGTCAGAGGCTTCCCGTTGATCATGCGCAGCAGCATTCGCTCGCCCTGAGCTGATATTAAGACCCTCCTTCCTTCAGGGTACTGGGGTTCGGAGATAGGGAATGACACGTGGGACAGATCCTCCAGGTAGTTCGAGTGCAGCATCCCAGCAGCGGAGTCCATCACCTCGGCCAGTGGAGACTCACCCAAGTCAACTACAAAAGTGCAAGGAAAATACGTCATCATAAGTCTTGCACGAACATACGGACCGAAAGAAACAACAGTCTGTGCTTTACGCAGGATTGTGCAAATATGGCAATTTTACGCCGGAGGTCCCCTCCCAAGCGTAAAAGTCAAATTTTACGATATACCCCAATTTTCGGTAGCCAGAGCTTCTACGCTCAGAACTACGAAAATATGGAGTCTTTACGCTGACACATTAGAAATGTGGGCATAAAAGATGAAAATACCTCCGTGCATCATCTTCCTCAAGAAGAGGATATCAGCACAGAAGATGACCTAGCGCGGTCACGTTCAACGTGTGCGAAGGATTTTTCGTCGTTTTTGTCACCCCGAAGGCTTTACCTCTAAGACCGGGTGCACTGCTCGTCGGCAGGACACTTCGCTCAGAAGGAAGTTCGCCTTGACCGACCAAAGACTCCCTCGCTGGGGCGGAAGAACGAGAAGAGGAACCTACACCCTTTCCCTTGGCAGAGGAGGTCTGTTTCGATGCCATTTTTCTGAAGACTCGAGATGCTCGGAGAGAGAACGAAGAAAAAACTCGAACAGTCGAAAGCTCTCTTTCACAGAAGACGGATAAAAAGTTTCTCTCTCAAAGAACTTGGGATATATATAGAGTTCGGGCCGACTCCTCGAATCCTCAGACGGACTCCTCGAGACCTAACCAAATCTCACAAAATTGAATAAAGGGTTATGATTGGATGCCACGTCAGCCCACTAACCTTGAAAGACGGACAGTCAGCAAATTCGAAAAGTTTTTTCGTGCAAAGACGGTTCAGCAGGTCCTACGCTGAAGGAGCTTTCTACGCTCGACAGCAACAGATCTACGGTTTTACGCTCGTAATCTATAAGTCTATGGTTTTACGCCCAGATGCCTTTGTGCTCAGTAGCTTTTACGCTCGAGAGGCCACAAATCTACGACTTTACGCTCAGCAGATACCAAATCGATGATCTCACGCTCGATGGCGCTCAGTTTACGCTCAGAAGCAACAGATTCGCAAGACTTTACGCTCGGAGAAATTTTCTTTTTAGGAGCTACAGATATATATTTCTACGCTGAAGGAGCTTCCTACGCTCGACGGCTACGAATCTACAACTTTATGTTCGACAGCTACAAGTCAGGTTTTTGGCCCGGATGCCTTTGTGCTCAGTAGCTTTTATGCTCGAGAGGCCACAAACCCATGACTTCACGCACAGGAACTACAAGTCTACGATTTCACGCTCGATGGTGTTCTACGCTCACAGGCTACAGATATACAGTTCTACGGTAAAGAAGATTCCTACGCTCGACGGCTACGAATCTACAACTTTACGTTCGACAACTACAAGTCAGGTTTTTGGCCCAGATGCCTTTGTGCTCAGTAGCTTTTATGCTCGAGAGGCCACAAAACCCATGACTTCACGCACAGGAACTACAAGTCTACGATTTCACGCTCGACGGTGTTTTATGCCCGGAGGCTACAGACTGATGATTTCTTGCTCCACGACTTTCCGTATATTCGAACGGTCCCCAAGACGGTCAATTACAGGAGTTCACACAGAAGATACTCCTTTTTGGCCTCAATATATTCCAAGTACCTGAAATATACAAGAGTTCAAACATTGAGAAATTACTTTTCTCGGGTCAAATGGAGGTTTATCCAAACTCCAGTCTGAATATCTCGTCTATCAAAAGATGGCAACTCAGTTTTGACAGCCATTCCTCGACCCTGTTCCAAGGGATTTTCGAGAAGTCACTCTTGAAGACGAAGACTGAACAAAGAATTCTGTCCATCAGAAGTTCAGAGCTCTATGCGGTTCCTCAGTCCTAGCAACAGGGCAGTTCTAAAAATGTTCAAAATGCTCTACAGCGTTCTATGGACTACTCGCTAAGCGTAAAGGACAGGACCTAGCACTCTTTCTATAGAGTCGGCGTACAGATTCAGACGTGTTGAAGCTGCACATATTCAGACTTCACAGCAACGTATGGCAAGATGATCATATGGAGAAGAAAGATGATTTTTATTAAAGATCAAAATCATGATTACATATGAGGGAAATCCAATCTACAAGGGTTTTCTTTTCATTTTCATGACTACATATGAGGGAAATCCTATCTACAAAGGGCTTCCTCGTCATCGTCGTCGAAAGATCGCCCCCAGAATCCGTTCTATCGGGTTCTCGCATCGGTGCAGGTCTTCCTCTTCTTCCATGGCGGTTCATTTACTTCTACAGTAATGAACAAAAAGATCCTCCATTCGCCATGGCCGATCCAGCTGAGGGGTCTTCCACCCAGCTTGATCGAAGACGATAGATTACGGTTTGTCTAATCTCGTCCGTGGGGATCTAAGGAGAAGATATACAGCTTGCAAGCTGCGTGGTCAAATACGACCCTTCCTCTCTCCTGGGGCAACGCCATACAAAGTTGCTGATTATCCCGAGCAAGGGAGGCTAAGATATCCTTCCATGATCCATCGTTGCAGTGGACACTTGCTCGAAGACGCCATCTTTTTTGGCTCCTTACACGCTGGAAGAACATGATCTCCTTCTTCCTCAAATCGACCCGGCGAACTCCGGTGATCATCTCTGCGTGGTGATGAAGATGTGGGGAGAACAGGTTAACTCCCCCAGCCTTTTATAGGCAAAAGAGATCACAGCGGTCCCTCATAAATCCGCCATAAAGTCTGCACCGACCGTTTCAACGCTCCACTCAGAAACGTTTCGAGTTACGAGGGGCCATTCATGCTTCGTTCAAAGCGTTTCAAATTCCAAGGAATTTAAAAGCTCTGAAGGGGGTCTTGTAGAAGCATGAAAAATACGCTGGGAAGAGCTACACAGCCTCTTGATACAGAGCAGCTTAAGCAGAGGCCTTCAGAGCCATCAGGCGTACAACAGAGTTTTCTCCGCTAAAATACAGCGTGAAGAATAAAGCTCAAGGGACCATCCGCATAAGTGCAGTACGTCCAGGCCGCTCCAGCGTAAAATAGAGTTCTTCATCGCCTCCATGGCGTAAAACTCAACCGCTCTCAAAGCAGCGTGATAGCGTACGAGGAACGTTTCATCTTCCCCGAAATGAACCTGTCAAGTCACGCAGTGAATCTGACCTCTGACTCCTGACAAAAGGTGATGCACGGCTACCCAGACGACGGCTGGAAACGATGGCAGACCTCTCTGGATGCGTCCCACAGTATGATGGCGGATCTCACCATTTAATGTAGAGGATTTGGTAAAACATCACCAAACCGTCGTTTACTGGAGTCTCCTCAGCATAAACCGCTCTTTTGCGTACAAGGGAATACGCCGCCCTGTTTTACACAGGCAAACATGAGCTGTTTTATGCTCCGCAGCAGACAAATCGCCTGCCACGTCAAAAGCTGCACTTCGTACGAGATTCGAGGCACGTCTCCACGTCTAATTGCACAAAGCGGTGACAGTTTCTCTCAAGACACGTCTCTGCGACGGGTGCACAGAAGGCCTGCAGACCTTCGAAACACGCCTCCGCATATAATGCATAAGGTGATGGCAAATCTCTGCAAGAGATTTGGTTATATCTTCAAAAGCCGTAATTCCGGCTAAGGCGTCCACATCAGCACGGTATGCAGCGGCTTCTACGCCCATTCAGGATCTGTGCTCAAGCGGCTTCTATGCCCATTCTGGCACGATATGCAGCGGCTTCTACGCCCATTTAGGATCTATGCTCATGTGGCTTCCACGCCCACTCAGTCTCTACGACTACTCGGCTTCCACGCCTACTCGGCTTCTATGCCTGTTCGGCTTCTGTGCCTATTCGGCTTCCGTGCTTACTCGGCTCCTATGCCTGTTCGGCTTCTATGCCTGCTCGGCTTCCATGCCTACTCGGCTTCTATGCCTGTTCGACTTCTATGCCTACTTGGCTTCTATGCCATGGTGACGGATATTTGGCTTCTACGCCAACCTCTTCTACACAATGGATACCTACCCGCGTGGCTTTTACGCCGTGATCTTAGTAGCAACCGTACGTGTTGTGTCCCCTTAGTTGGACACACGTCACCCGCTCAGTCAAAAGATTATCTATACGTAGGCATTGGTTACTTTAACCGTTGTATAAAAGGGTACTGTACCTTCCACTCCTTGGTTGCTACACCAACGGAGTGGTCACTGTCACCAAAGACTCTATAAATAGAGGCCCCTGTCAATGGGGAACCAGGTCGAAAAATTGGTCAAGAAACCGATATCAGATCCCAGGTCAAAAAATTGGTCAAGAAAACGATATCAGATCCCAGGTCGGAAAATTCGATCAAGAGTACCAATATCAGATCCAAGGTCGACAATTAGAGAAGATCGAACAAGGAAGAGGGAGAGAGAGAGAGAGAGAGAGCCCGGAGCTCAGGCAAAGAGCGGGGATCGACGACTTCGGCATCGTGCATCCACCCTCTCCTACAACCTTCGAAGCTGCTACCTGTCTTCCACGGCACTTCTTCAACATCGCGTGGTCCAAGGGCTAAAGTGATCGACCGCAGATCAGACACCTATAGCAATTTATACCCAGATTAAATAAATTGTACTCCCACATCCTCCTATAGGATTATATTGTACAAGTTTATTTATAAACCAAAGGGCGCGGGTTTCGCACAAACCCCGTCATTGAAATACACTTTCATTCTTTCGTTTAATACCACAAACAAGGTTCATCGGCGAGTGCATCTCAAGGATTACTTTGGTCTTGTCAGGGTCTATATGGATATCCTTTGACGTTATGACAAAACCCAAGAACTTGTCACTAGAGACTCCCATAAAAGACTTGGTTAGTTTCATGTTAAGTTGGTGTGTGCACATCAGGTCAAACATTGTCTACAGATCCTGAAGATGGTCACCTTGAAAGCGGCTTTTGACGACGATGTCATGGATATAGCATTCGACCATCTTATAGAGGTGTTCACGAAAGATGATTCTCATAGCTCACTGCTATGTAGTACATATATTCTTCAGACCGAAGGGCATGACTGTGTAGTAGTATACTCCTATCGGTGTTCAGAACGACGTATACCTCTCGTCGTCGGAAATATCTTGATTTAATTATAGCTTGAGAATCCGTCCGTGAAGGACATGCGCTCGAAGCCATAAGTGTTATCGATCATTATATATATAATTGTAAGGGAAAAATTGTCCTTCTGGCATGTCGTATTTAGATAACGAAAGTCAATGCAGATTTAAATTTTCTTGTTTCTTTTGAGAACGGACACGATATTGGCTACCCAATCCGGGTATTGTTCCTCGCGGATGAAGCCACTAGCTATTAGCTTGTTGACTTCAGCTTCGATGGCATTTATAATATCTGGACGGAACTTCCTCTGTTGTTGCTTTACTGGCTTAGCATCGGGAAGGATATTGATTCAGTGGACCACGATCTGTGGGTCTAGTCCTAGCATGTCCTCATAGCTCCAGGCAAAGACAATAATATACTCCTTTATAAGTTGTAGCAAGGATTCATGATCTTCACTAGACAGGCTTTTGCTGATGAAGATAGGTTTAGACGCGGATTCATCGCCCAAGTTGACTTGTACGACTTTATCTTCAGTGAGAGATTCTTGTTGCTCGAACTGTAACTGTCACGCCCCAGTCCCAAAATATGTAGGACTAGGAATACGTAACACGTCCAGCCGTATATATACGAACTCCAATATATGAAAATTATATACACACGTACGCTGTATATGAATATTACAATCCACCAGTGGTAATATACTGTCACAACAAGTCACATAGAATCTATATCTCATCCATAGCACAAATAATCAGTAGAAATAAAAAGCTGAATAATAACTGAATATCCAAAATGAGTATCAAGTCTGGTAGTCGGGTGGAAACAAATCCACTATAAAATGACTATACTGAAGTAGCAAAATATCTAAACAGTGTTAATAAATTTCAGATATTCTGAGGGTAAGATCTTCTCAGTCAGGTACGTAGAGTCAGGTCCAGGTCTGTACCTGCTCGTCCATATCTGGAAAGGGACCAGGTCCTCAAAGGGACGTAACAAGATACATATAAATATGCCAATAAAGTACTGAAATATAACATCCACTGGGTCGCCTAACCGTCTAAGTGAATGCAGTTTGAGAACAACTTTCCAACACGTAGGCTATCTAGCCATAAAAAGGATTAGCATAATTCTTTTCGGAGAATCAGGGGCCTACCAGCGTACCATCTTTTGTACGACAGAGGCCTCTTGCAATATATAGGGGTCATCAAGACCGCGTATCTCCGGTGGAGCGTACGGGTGACATAAAAAGAAAGTGTAAAGGAGCCCAAACGCCTTACTTGTTGTTCTCCCCACCCCATGCTCTAAGCATGTCACATCCATGACATGATTTGGCTCATAGCCTATCTTTAGTACAATAGCCCAATCCTACAACCAAACAAGGACAAGGATTGGACCACCATGCTACAATAGGCTATATCCATGGATCACTAATAACTGTTGTGTTTGATGATAAATAAAAGAAATTGAAAACAGGTTTATATGAAATCCTTTCTTTGTTTACAAACAAGAAAAAAAAAGTACAATTAATCCTATACAAGGATGTTAAGTACAAAAAAAATGATTCTGGGGAAAAATTGCTATAGGAGTCTGATCTGCGGTCGATCACTTTGTCCCTTGGACCACACGATGATGAAGAAGTGCTGTAGAAGAAAAAGAAGAAGAAGAAGCTTCAAAGATTGCAGGAGGAATTGAACTCTCGTTGCCAAAGTTGTCAATCAACACTCTATGTATGTGCTTTCTCTCTGATCTCCACCCTCGATTCTCCTCTGATTTCGGACCTCTCTTGATCTCCCCTTTGTTTCCTGTGATCGGAAGTCTCTATTTATAGAGCTTAGTCACAGTAACTGTCTAGTCGGCGTAGAGGCCAAACTGTGGAGAGAGTTGCACTTTTTACGCGGCGGTTATAATAACTGCTACCCACATCTGAATGATCTCCTAAATTCGCGTGTGACGCGTTTCCCATTTTGAGGTAACGCTTATAATCGCTCATCGAGGATCACGACATGCAAGCCATGTAGGTAACTGCCTCTCGCGTAGAGATGGTTGGCATAAAAGCCAAATAACTGTCTTTTTGGCATAAAAGCCAAATAGTTATCTTGTTGGCGTAAAAGCCAAATAGCTGTTCTGTTGGCGTAAAATCCAAATAGCTGTTCTGTTGGCATAAAAGCCAAATAGCTGCGTAAAGCTTGATGCTGCATAAATAGGTAACCAGCGTAAACCTATCAAATTATCCTTCCTGACTGAGGTCTTGAGCGTATTCTGGGCTAAATAGCCTTATCACGTACCTTTGCAAATATAGCCTTAGTTGGCGTATTTCGAGGAGATAGCATACGTCGTACTCCTATAGTTTAAAATAGCCTGGTTGGCTTAACATGCAAGGATGGTAATATGAGCGTATTAGCCCTAATTTTAGCTCTCACAGTCATTGAAAATAGAATAAAATCTCGTGGATTAAATACAGGGATCTGCCCCCATCTCGCGCATTAACTGCAGAGATATACCTCGAGTTCTGTACGAATAATAGCTTTTGACGTGGCGTCTGATTTTGTCTCATCTTGAGCGTAAAAACTAATTTTTGTCTGTGTAAAATAGGCAGCGTATTCCTTGAATGCGTAAAAATGACTTGTATCAAGGATATGTCACTAAACGATAACCTGGGCCTCTGTGCAGAATCATCATTACAGCCGCCCTCTCGATCGTCGTGTAGTACCCTTTGTTAGGAGTCAGGTTCACTGTTTTGTCTGACAAGTTCATTTGAGATATACAAAGAGTTCCTCGTACAACTTCACGCTGTATTAAAGGCAGACATAGTTTATGCCAGAGTGTAGCAACCTTTTTATACCAAAATAGCCTGGAAGTGCTGCCTTACGCGGGTTGTTTTGGAGCTCTGTTTTACGCTGGATAGCGTTGAAGCTCTGTTGTACGCCAATAGCTCTGAAGTCATATTTTATGCCACACAGCGCTGGAGCTCTGTTTTACGCGGACTTCATGCATGTTGGGAGTTTTACGCGTATAATTCCCCAACATATTTTTCATGCTTCTGCAAGACCCCCTTCAAAATTTTCAAATTCCTTGTAATTTGAAATACTTTGAATGAAACATGAAATGGTCAAATTTGACTCATTTTGTGAGGCTGATTTTTGGGCAAAATTTAGGAATTTGTTGGGATTTGGTATGTTCTCTTATGCCTATATAAAGTCAAGCGAGTGAACCTGTTTTTCCATACTTCCTTCACCAAAAATATGGTTGTCGAGATTCATCGGGCTGACCTGAGGAAGAAGAAGATCATGCTCTTCCAGCATGTAAGGAGCCATAAAAAGAGGCGTCTTCGAGCAAGTATCCTCTGCAATGATGGATCATGGAAGGATATCATAGCTTCCTTTGCTCGGGATAATCATCAATTTTATATGGCGATTCGTCCAGGAGAGAGAAAGGGTCTCATCGGACCACACAGCTTGCTAGCTGTATTTTCTCCTATTATGAAGCTGGACGTAGGTAGGCAGTTTGGCCCTGTCTTCCAGTATTGTGTTGGGTCTGAATCCCTAACATAATTCTAGGGCATGGCTGTCAAGGCGTATGGGAGATGGGCTTGAATAATTTAGGCCCAGTTTTGTATCCTCTTTCCATTAATCATTTTCTTGTTCATCGGCCGCAGAAGCCGATGAAGGGCCGTAGAAGAAGAAAAAGATCTCCACCAATATGAGAACCTGGCACAACAGATTTCCAGCGTGATCTTTAATGAGAAATCCTTTGTAAAATAAAGGATTTCCATCATATGTAATCATGAAAATGAAAAATCCTTTATAAACTGGATTTCCATCATATGTAATCATGATTAATAAACTTGTCTTCTTCTACGCATTGTTGATTTGCCATATTTGATATGAGGAAGTCTGATAATGTGCAGCTTCGACACGTCTGAGTAATTTTATGCTGACTCTAATAAATATTTATCCTGTCACGTCCTGTCTTTTACGCGTAACGGAAGATACGTAAAAAGCTCTTTAGCATTAAGTTGTTTTGAATATCCAACTGTCATGCTATTTTTGGACGATGAGTCGCATAGAATTCTGAACTGTCACTTCTCTGATACGAAGAATTTCTGTTCAGAACATCATCTTCAAGAATGGCTTCCCGAAAGTTCCTCGAAACAGGGAAAGAAATGCCCGCCGAACTGGCCATACTTGAACTTAGATGCAAAGGATTCTGGCTAGAATTCGAATGAACTTCCAATGGCCCAAGAAGAAGAGTCATCTTCAATGCTAACATCTGTGTGTTTCAGGCACTTGAAATATTTTATAGCCAAAAAGGAGCATTTTCTGCATAAACCCTTGGCCTTATCGAGTATAAGATCCAATTTGTCGACATATACGCGCATTCTGTCCTGCGTGACTTTTAAGATATGCGAAAAGTCATAGATCCGTAGCGTCTGTTAGCTTCTGAGCGTAAAACCATAGATTTGTAGCCTCTGAGCGTAAAAGCTTCTGAGCGTAAAATCATAGATCTATAGCCTCTGAGCGTAAAATCGTAGATTTGTAGCCTCTGGGCGTAAAAGCTACTGAGCGTAAAATTATAGATCTATAGCCTCTGAGCGTAAAATCGTAGATTTGTAGCCTCTGAGCGTAAAAGCTTCTGAGCGTAAAATCATAGATATTTGCTCTGCGCGTAAAATCTGAATCCATTACGCAGCTTGACTGTTCATCTTCCTTTTCAAATGATAGGCTGACGTGGTCCCCAATCATAACCGACTATTAAATATCATATTTGGTTAGGGATTCGAAGAGTTATCTGAACTCTATAAATAACCCAAGGTCTTGAAAGTAGAAACCTTTCATCTGTCTTCGCAAAACCCTTGCTTTCCAAAAACTCTTCCTCTTCGTCTCTTTCCTGAGAACTCAGATTCGCCATGGCACCGAAACAGGCTTTCACTGCTAAGGGAAAGAAAGTCGTTATCTCATCTCGCCCCTCTGCTCAAGCACGAGCAACCCCCATTAGGCTGAGCGAGCCCCGTTCTGGGCGCAGTGCTCCACCGTCGAGCTATGCTCCGGACATTACAGGTAAAGACTTCGAATGAAACAGAGAACCCTCCGTACACGTTGTACGTGTATGCGAAATAATACTCCCACATTCCTAATATGTCAGCATAAAAACTCCATATTTTTGCAGTTTGGCGTAAAAGCTCAGACTGTCGAAATTTGGCGTATACTACAAATTTTGAGTTTTACGCGCTCGATGTAAATTCTAGCGTAAAAACTCAAATTTTGACAGTCTGGCGTAAAAACTCAAACTGTTAGATTTTGGTGTATACTGCTGTCACACCCCAGTCCCAAAATACGTAGGACTAGGACACGTAACACGCCAGCCGTATGTATACGAACTCCAATATATGGAAACCATATACACACGTACGCTGTACATGAATATCAATCCACAAGTGGTATGAAATATAATACAAGTCACAGGGTAAAATCTAAATCTCATCCACCAAAATCATATAGAAATAAATAACCAGTATCTATGAAACTAGATCTCAATAAGAAGTATCTAAGGATGATAGTTGGATGGAAATAAATCCACTACCAAATTGAATATAAGAGCAAATACAATATGAGTACAACACCACAACACAATATAAGAATACCAACTATCCATCACAGCTCGAAGAGAAGACATCCTCGGATCACATGTAACCATCCAAATCTGCGCTCCTGCAAATACTCAAGAAAAGATACACCTGGCAGCGGACCAGGTCCTCAGAGGGACGTAACAAGAAACAGAAAATACGAGCCAATTTGAATACAATAAACATGCATATGGTTTGAAAATAAATAAGTACGCTGTACAAGACAATCTATATGAATGCAAATAAGGATAACTTTTTGACGTATGGGCAAGGGTAGGCTACTCGATCTATCTCACAACTCACACACACGTCAATGGACATCAAAAATCGATATACCGCGGGGGTAGCGACCAGCGCGACACACGCCCGTAGTGCGAGCTATATACTACGGTTTACCAGAGTGGTTAAAAGCCCATACGCCTAATGATTGTCCTCTATGATACTAGGTGCCATGTGTGTGTCAACATATCTAATACATTGTAATGACTAGAGAAAAACTACACATGCAAGAACTATACAGAAATGAAATAAATAAACAGAAATATAAATAGCATGCAAAGTACTGTAAATAATTTGGCAAGGTATCTTGCCTGGGGTCCTGCTGCTGGTATGAATCAGAGTCCAAGTCACAGTCCAAATAGCCTATGTATTACAAATTTATCACGTCAAAAGATAATTTATTTTAATTTATTTAATTCTGGAATAATTACTCTAAAATCCTATTTTAATCTTATTATTCTGATTTTTATGTTAATTCCTAAATTTTATCCAAAGAAACTGAATTTTATCAACTCGAGACTCATGGCACACAAATCGAGGCGATCTGTTGGCCGAAAAGTCAACCGATACAAACTTGACTTTTATGCATGATTTCCTGTAGATTTTAGCATCAAAAACATACTAAAATTTACGGCTCATCCGAATTCAAATTCGTTTGGGAATTATGGCACATAGAAATTTTGTATTGTGCACCGATGGTTAAATTCTAACCTAGAAGTTCTACAGAATTAACAGTATGTAAATAATTCGAAATAAATTCTGAGAAAAATATATATCGATGATCTCGACATTAGCTTTCCAAAATTTTAAACGGTTCATGATTCTGATTCCTGGTTCTCCCGAAATTGCTAAAACATTGAAACACATCTATTTTCGGACATGCTGTGCTCTACGAATTTTCCAGAATTTAATACTCATAATTTAGAAAAACAATTTATATAATCAGAAAGCTAACCTCATTATAGTTCTAACAAAAAAAACTTGAGCGCGTTTGGAGTCCGGAGCTAGGAGATATCGTCTTTTTAATTCGTCATAACTAGTAGAAAATGAGGCTGAATTTATGACGAATTTTAACTTTTTTTTGGACGAAAAAGAGAGGAATTTGGGGAAAAAAAATATGAAGGATGAGGTATTTATAATGGTGGACACTACTTAATTAAATACGACTAGGATTGGTTAATTTGGATAGGATTATGATGAATTTAAATAAGGATAGGATATGCATGAAGTTAATTTTCTAGTAGGTTCAGGATTTGAATTAATTTAAAATAGGATTTTAATTTATCTCAATAATTTATAATCTTAAATATAATTAAAGATAATACAAATAATTTATAAAATCTTATTAATATCTATTAACACTAAATTAGCATCTATCTAATATTAAGACTATATATATCCAAATAAATCCTAAATAATTTTAAAATCTAAATAAATTTCTTAAAATTCTAAATAAATTACAAAAATATAATTAAATATTTTAAACTAAAATAAATATTTGGTAGGAATGACATGCAAGTATGGTCGTATAGTAAATCATAGAAGTCCTAAAAATTTATGTTTTCTAAGTTTTAATTACCAAAAATTCTAGAAAAATCTCCAAAAATCTAAAATAACCTAAAATAATTCTAAATGAATATTTATATAAGTAAATATACTAAAAATTTTATTTTCTAATTAAGTAAGAGAATATTCTAAATAAATTCAATATCTATAATAAATATAATAATATAAAATATACACAAAATACCTATTTTGGATGATGGAGTTTACAATCTACCCAACTTAAAACAATTTCGTCCTCGAAATTAAAATAAAGCATAATTTGTTAAATCCTTCACATTCATACATAAGGTACGTCAATCGCAATCTCTTCCAAAATTTAAATAACAAAATTTATTCAAATCTATCGCGATTACTTCAAAATTAAGATAACCACTGTTTAAATCAAAATTGAACCCGTCGTAATCTCTTCTCGATTTTTTTTTTTTAATCAACATTCAAATCTAACTCAAGTCTATATGACATCCCACATCAAAATTTATATCACCATTTCCAACTATCATAATCTCCTCTAGACTTTGAGCAATAAACAATTCTAATCAAATCTTATTCCTATTCTCAAATTAAGAATTTTGTACTCTTCAAATATTTAAACTCAATTTACATCCTCAATATTTTAAATAGGTGACCCAACAATCAAAATTAAACTTTTAATTCAAATCATCAAATTGTAAAATTTAAATCTAATTCACCAGTTGTTCAAGTCTAAAATTCTATATTTATCCTAAAAATTTAAATCGATGATTTATCCTTCAATATTCAAAATTTAAATCATGTGCTCAAAGTATAAATATTGGGTCCTCAATATCAAGATTTTTAAAATTCATTAAATCCTCATTATCTTAATCCTTCTTTTAAAATTTTCCATATTTAAAAGGGCTTAATCTCTCAATCTAATCCTACTTGATCACAATCTAAAAGAATTTACCTCAAGTTTAATAATGCAATTTCTACCCAACTTAGAATTTACCCATCTATCGCATAAGGTTCTTACACTTAAGAAAATATTCCTCAATTTATTTTCTCATGTCATTCAATCCTCAAAACTTTAACACCAACTATATCATATGTGATATGCCCTTAATCAATTATGAAAGATAGTCACCAAATAATGTGATTGGCCTATGGGGTATATCTTGTACTATCCGTGTATCACTTATATCCAAGCACGAGATTTCGTCTTTCCGAGACAAGGGAAGACGGAAAGCAACGGAAAAGAGTTCAAGGAGGGGTAATAGAATGGAAGTATGGGAATCAAAGCGTTTAAAGAATTCAAATAGGAATTATCAAGACAGTTGTGGATTGAAATCTTAATTTGGTAATTTCCTATTCGCATGCTCACATCGGTACAGTTATGTACTTGATATGATATGCTTTATCGTATCTAGAGGGTAAGTATATTTGTCTACTGGTCCACTATACATCTCAATCCACGTAAAATACTATTGCCAAGGGCGAATCAAGCGCATTATGGCTAGCTAGACCATAATACACTAATTCTGATTAGACAATTTGTATTAGTGTGGTTGATCAGGCCCCAATAACACATATGTCATGAACAAGCTCGATATAAGATTAAGCGTGCAAAAACTAGGCTATAATAGCAGCATAATTCAAGGTAGCACAGAAAATATAACGCTGGATTATGATGTGAGAAGTTACAAAATAATTCAAGTTCGCAAAAGCAAAAACAACATAAGCAATAATAATAAAAGACTCTACAATCTCTACAGTTATCATACAACCTCCTTATCTAAGTCGCTAGTCGACCAAATAGGGCAAGGACCTTTAAATTCTATGGTCTGAATAAACACTGTCGTCTTTTACTAGCATGCGATAAATATCATTCGGTTACACTTCAATTAATAGGTCAAAAGACTATGTGATACTAGGTGTCAAACATTATGGTAAAACTTCTAACTTACTCTAGTAGTGTCTATACTACTCTCAAGTCTTCTTAATACATCAAGGGGTAATGGTATAACAATCTAAAGATAAGGAATTCTAGGTTCACTAGATATTCTAAAATTAGTGGTGTGTCTATATTCTCGTTGTATTCTTAATAGGTGTGCTACTCTAATTATCATCCTAATAACAGGGGTTCCTATATTCTAGTAGAAGACTATACTCAAGGAATTATTAGGGAAGCACATGAATCAAGCAGGATACAATTGTTCAAAATAGAACAGATAGGAGGAGATGAATCACAGTCAATTGTGGATGAGATCCTATACTCTAGTCCTAGGTGCAGGATTGTTCGGTACAGTAACGTAACCGAGACAATATGCTCTCGACCTGCATGGGCCACCACAAAAACTTGTCACGCCCCAGTCCCAAAATACGTAAGACTAGGACACGTAACACGCCAGCCGTATGTATACGAACTCCAATATATGGAAACCATATACACACGTACGCTGTACATGAATATCAATCCATAAGTGGTATGAAATGTAATACAAGTCACAGGATAAAATCTAAATCTCATCCACCAAAATTATATAGAAATAAATAACCAGTATCTATGAAACTAGATCTCAATAAGAAGTATCTAAGGATGATAGTTGGATGGAAACAAATCCACTACCAACTCGAATATAAGAGCAAATACAATATGAGTACAACACCACAATACAATATAAGAATACCAACTATCCATCACAGCTCGAAGAAAAGACATCCTCGGATCACATGTAACCATCCAAATCTGCGCTCCTGTAAATACTCAAGAAAAGATACACCTGGCAGCGGACCAGGTCCTCAGAGGGACGTAACAAGATACAGAAAATACGAGCCAATTTGAATACAGTAAACATGCATATGGTTTGAAAATAAATAAGTACGCTGTACAAGACAATCTATATGAATGCAAATGAGGACAACTTTTTGACGTATGGGCAAGGGTAGGCTACTCGATCTATCTCACAACCCACACACACGTCAATGGATATCAGAAATTGACATACCGCGGGGGGTAGCGACCAGCGAGACTCCAGAAATCGATATACCGCGGGGGTAGCGACCAGCGCGACACACGCCCGTAGTGCGAGCTATATACTATGGTTTACCAGAGTGGTTAAAAGCCCAAACGCCTAATGATTGTCCTCTATGATACTAGGTGCCATGTGTGTGTCAACATATCTAATACATAGTAATGACTAGAGAAAAACTACACATGCAAGAACTATACAGAAATGAAATAAATAAACAGAAATATAAATAGCATGCAAAGTACTGTAAACAATTTGGCAAGGTATCTTGCCTGGGGTCCTGCTGCTGGTATGAATCAGAGTCCAAGTCACAGTCCAAAT
This sequence comes from Iris macrosiphon, assembly GCA_036927795.1. Classification (NCBI taxonomy): domain Eukaryota; kingdom Viridiplantae; phylum Streptophyta; class Magnoliopsida; order Asparagales; family Iridaceae; genus Iris; species Iris macrosiphon. Next base: position 106,205,065 of record JAYESA010000002.1, read on the forward strand.
AGCCTATGTATTACAAATTTATCACGTCAAAAGATAATTTATTTTAATTTATTTAATTCTGGAATAATTACTCTAAAATCCTATTTTAATCTTATTATTCTGATTTTTATGTTAATTTCTAAATTTTGTCCAAAGAAACTGAATTTTATCAACTCGAGACTCATGGCACACAAATCGAGGCGATCGGTTGACCAAAAAGTCAACCGATACAAACTTGAATTTTATGCATGATTTCCTATAGATTTCAGCATCAAAAACATACTGAAATTTACGGCTCATCCGAATTCAAATTCGTTTGGGAATTATGGCACATAGAAATTTTGTATTGTGCACCGATGGTTAAATTCTAACCTAGAAGTTCTACAGAATTAACAGTATGTAAATACTTCGAAATAAATTCTGAGAAAAATATATATCGATGATCTCGACATTAGCTTTCCGAAACTTTAAACGGTTCATGATTCTGATTCCTGGTTCTTCCTGAATCATGAAAACATCGAAACACATCTATTTTCGGACATGCTATGCTCTACGAATTTTTCAGAATTTAATACTCATAATTTAGAAAAACAATTTATATAATCAGAAATCTAACCTCATTATCGTTCTAACAAAAAAAACTTAAGCGCGTTTGGAGTCCGAAGCTAGGAGATATCGTCTTTTTAATTCGTCATAACTAGTAGAAAATGAGGCTGAATTTATGACGAATTTTGACTATTTTTTGGACGAAAAAGAGAGGAATTTGGGAAAGAAAAATATGAAGGATGAGGTATTTATAATGGTGGACACTACTTAATTAAATACGACTAGGATTGGTTAATTTGGATAGGATTATGATGAATTTAAATAAGGATAGGATATGCATGAAGTTAATTTTCTAGTAGGTTCAGGATTTGAATTAATTTAAAATAGAGTTTGAATTTATCTCAATAATTTATAATCTTAAATATAATTAATGATAATACAAATAATTTATAAAATCTTATTAATATCTATTAACACTAAATTAGCATCTATCTAATATTAACACTATATATATCCAAATAAATCCTAAATAATTTTAAAATCTAAATAAATTTCTTAAAATTCTAAATAAATTACAAAAATATAATTAAATATTTTAAACTAAAATAAATATTTGGTAGGAATGACATGCAAGTATGGTCGTATAGTAAATCATAGAAGTCCTAAAAATTTATGTTTTCTAAGTTTTAATTACCAAAAATTCTAGAAAAATCTCCAAAAATCTAAAATAACCTAAAATAATTCTAAATGAATATTTATATAAGTAAATATACTAAAAATTTTATTTTCTAATTAACTAAGAGAATATTCTAAATAAATTCAATATCTATAATAAATATAATAATATAAAATATACACAAAATACCTATTTTGGGTGAGGGAGTTTACAACTGCCGACCTTGAGTTTTACTCACTGGAAAATAGATTCCAGAGTAAAACTCAAGTTTTTGCAGTCTGGCGTAAAAGCTCAGACTATTAATCTTTGGCGTATACTGCAAGAGTGTAGCGTCTAGCGTAAAACTGACTTATTTTCTTGCACTTTGCAGTGGACTTGCAGATCCCTCCTTTGGCTGAAGTGATCGGCTCTGCTGCTGGGATGCTGAACTCAAACAATCTTGAGGACTTGTCCCATGTGACATTTTCCATCTCTGGAACCGAGTATCCTCAAGAAAGGGGAACTCTGATCTCGTCCCAAGGAGAACGAATGCTGCTGAGTATGATCAGTGGGGAGCCCCTGACATACATAGATGGGACTGAATATAAGAAACTAGGTTTCTTATTTGGAGATGTTATCGACAAACAATCCCAGACAAAGCCCAATAAGAAGAATTGGGTATTTTCTACAGAGGGCACGGTCATGTATCTGCCAAGGATGCTCAGAGATTACCCTATCTCGGCCTTCTTCTATGCCACCCATCACAGGAAGATGATGTAGACTCTGACTTCCGATCTTCACGGCCGACCAGGAAAAATCTTATACAACAAAGGATTGAACCGAGGAGCCTATATGAGCAGTCCTTCAGGCCCTGTTATGCCTTTTAGGGGATTACTGCCGGGCAGCGTCCCGAGTGAAGACACTTTACTGATCCAGCCGGTTCAAATATCGACTTTCTGCAATGACTTTATGGGGCAGGGAGGAGTATACCCCAAGGCTAACCCTCGCACCAGTGGATGGCTTAGCCCCGAGAATCTTCGATGGGCCAGTTTAACTGCCTGGGCCCTGAAGCACTTCTAGACGGAGCTGGAAAGTATTAGTTTATTTGTGGCTGTGAGTGCCACTAGTGTTGGGCTGCCTGTTAACCCTAACTTGTTCTTAGCTTTGATGGAGCGATTCAACTCGCTCACTAGGACTTTTGCCACTCCGCTAGGTGAGTTAGGCTTAGCCCTTCATGAGATGGCAGAGATTTCAAAGCTGCCAATGGGATACACTCCTTATGAAGAGTACGTTCCCATAAACAGGGAGCTGAGGGACACAAACCCTCGGGCAGCGGCGGGGTACCAAGAGCTGATGAGCCACTATCTTACCTGCACCACCTTCTACAACGAGCCCTCTGATTTAGCCCATATCAACAAATGGGTATCCTACCTCTTCTTCCACCAGGCCAGAAATGCCAAGCCGGACAAGGTTGTAGATAGCAGAGATAAGCCTTTGAACCTCCTGAACATGCTTAGTGCCAATACGGTCGATTATCTCATCGAAGATGCAGGGGCTCCATATTTTGTTCTTGATGAAGAGATAGGGGGTTATCCTGCAGGTACAAAAGCCTTCAGTTATATGAGGCATTATCGCAAGCCTCTGTCAAGGGAAGCTCAACTGGCTGGCTTCCTCTCTGTTTGGCTACGCCGATGGGTAGTGCCTAGCATCGCGTCTGAAGATCGCATTCATCGCAACACCTTATGGCCTGCAGTGCGTTTGGTATTCGGGACAAGATTGGGCCTATTTTCTGCCATATATGCAGAATACAAGCTGGCCTGAGGGCCCTTACTGATGGGCTGCTTGCAGATGATACACAGTGTGAAGGATATCCCAGAGTGGAATTACCATTCCTATATCTAATGGGATGGTTAATACTTCACAACACCAGAGTAATGTCTCCCGGATCTGCCAGCGGTTCAGGAAATAACTTCTTGTTGAATTACAAGAATTCCCCTTGGAATGTGACTAGCGTCATAGATTGTCGGCGAGCATTAAATTTTGCCCATGGCTGGAAGCTCTTCTGCATCGTCCCCCCCCCCCCCCCGTACATATCAATCCACAGGGGACAAAACTTAAGGATGCAGGTCAAGGGAGGACTATTCTTTCTCCTGAAGCCTTTTACTGGTTGATCTGCATTAGACCTTCCCACCTGCTGTATAGAAGTGAGGACCACCACTACTTGGAACCTTATCTGCCCAGCCGGTTTGCCAGGCAATACGACCAGTTGCATGTGGGGAATCCCATCACCAGCTTCAAGTCCAAAGGTGGACTTATTGATGGAGCCAGAGGATGGCGGTATTTCATCACGGGTTGTACTGGTGCAATCTTTGCTGTGCCTGCGACTTCTCTCTCCATGGAGTTGCGTATTCTCCATTCGAACGCACAGTTTTATGCGTCCATCAATACCTTCCATCATGATTTTGATAGTTATAGGAGTTTCAGGATACCCTCCCATAAGTCCACTAGAAGGGAGAAGATACCGTTTGTTTCATCTGATGAAGGTGAAGACACTACTGGTGCAGACGAGTTCTTATTGATAATACCGAGAGACATAATAGCTCCGCCAGCAGTGCCTCTCATTATCTCCAATAAGCGAAAGGCTTCCACTCTGAAAGAGCCTTCCCCCCACAAGAAGAAGACTGTCAAAGGTCCTAAAAGGGCTTCCACCAAGGGGGCCTCTAGAAGTGAGCCTATTGTTTCCCCAGTTGAACCTCCTGAGCATGCTTAGTGCCAATACGGTCGATGATCTCATCGAAGATGCAGGGGCTCCAGATTTTGTTCTTGATGAAGAGATAGGTGGTTATCCTACAGGCACAAAAGCCTTCAGTTATATGAAGCATTGTCGTAAGCCTCTGTCAAGGGAAGCTCAACTGGCTGGCTTCCTCTCTGTTTGGCTACGCCGATGGGTAGTGCGTGGCATCGCGTCTGCGGATCACATTCATCATAATACCTTATGGCCCGCAGTGCATTTGGTGTTCAGGGCAAGATTGGACATGCTTCCTGCCATGGTATGCAGAATACAAGCTGGCCTGAGGGCCCTTACTGATGGGCTGCTTGTAGATGATATATAGCGTGAAGGATATCCCATAGTGGAATTACCATTCCTATAGCTGATGGGATGGTTAATCCTTCACAACACCAGAGTAATGTCTCCCAGATCTGCCAGCGGTTCAGGAAATAACTTCTTGTTGAATTACAAGAATTCTCCTTGGAATGTGACTAGCGTCATAGATTGCCGACGAGTGTTAAATTTTGCTCATGGCTGGAAGCTCTTCTGCATCGTCCCCCCCCCCCCCCCGTGCATATCAATCAACAGGGGACGAAACTTAAGGATGCAGGTCAAGGGAGGACTATTCTTTCTCCTGAAGCCTTTTACTGGTTGGTCTGCATTTGACCTTCCCACCTGCTGTACAGAAGTGAGGACCACTGCTACTTGGAGCCTTATCTGCCCAGCCGGTTCGCCAGGCAATTTGGGTACGACCAGTTGCATTTGGGGAATCCCATCACCAGCTTCAAGTCCAAAGGTGGACTTATTGATGGAGCCAGAGGATGGCGGTATTTCATCATGGGTTGTACTAGTGTAATCTTTGTTGTGCTCGCGACTTCTCTCTCCATAGAGTCGCGCATTCTCCATTCGTACGCGCAGTTTTATGCGTCCATCAACACCTTCCATCGTGATTTTGATGTGTATGGGAGTTTCAGGATGCCCTCCCATAAGTCCACTGGAAGAAAGGAGATACTGTCTGTTTCATCTGATAAAGGTGAAGACACTACTGGTGCAGACGAGTTCTTGTTGATAATACCGAGAGGCATAATAGCTCCGCTAGCAGTGCCTCTCGTTATCTCCAATAAGCCAAAGGCTTCCACTCTGAAAGAGCCTTCCCCCCGCAAGAAGAAAACTGTCAGAGGTCCTAAAAGGGCTTCCACCAAGGGGGCCTCTAGGAGTGAGCCTATTGTTTCTCCTGTTGGGGATGATTCTTTGATCGGAGGTCCTTCGCCTTTTAGAGAGGGAACCTCCACAGTTCCAGCTGACAGCGCTGGAGATTCTTTGCCCGTGATTGCTGCCGCTACCACCGCTACTGGTAGTGCTTCGAGATCGCCTTCGAGGCCGAGCATACTAAGAATCAATATACCTTTATCCAGACAAATAATGGGCCTAGCCCTTCCTTCGTCTGTAAGTATCTCAAGTGAGATTACACCTGATGAACCTCGAGTGGATCTGGGTGACGACTGGGATGACTACCCTCAAACGTCAGTTGGTGCACCCTCTTCTCTAGGTATGTGTCACGACCCGCACCCGGTTTAGGGGCACGAGTGCGTGGGTACGTCCAGCCTACGCCGCAGCATCGGCGGTAGAACGCTGTCTAGGTCATGTAACTATCTAATCAAACTCACGTGAATACCCAACTCCATAAGGAGACGTGGATATCATAAAATAATGTTAGAAATACTCAATCACATAAACTAAAGCACGATGAGATATCAAGGCAAGCAAGAAATACAAGACAAGTCTAACGACAAAAAATCATACCTGCAATCATTAACTTCCAATCCTCAAGTGTGTCAGAGACCAGTCTACTAAGGTCACAGTCTGGAAAAATATTTCCAGTCAGGAAGGAGCAAAGTACATCTCTAAATAACAGTTCTATATTAATGACATAAACTATGTAGCAGTTCTAGATGGAAATATACCAGATGCATGTATAGGTACGAGAAATGTACAATGAAAGAAATACTGGAAATACTGTAAGTAATTGCAGGAAAAGAAATAATATGTCAATGAGCAAGAATCCTATGACTAAGTGTGTGAGTACTAGCTTTAACATGTGATCGGCTTGGGAACTTGATCAGGCTGGTTACATGTGATTAGCTATGATTCTTGTAAGGTCAGGCTAACCGTTGGTTAGCTATGATGCATGTAGAGGTCAGGCTAATCACACGTAACAGCTATGAAGCATGTAAATGGTCAGGCCGCAGCCGACGTGAGATGCGGGGTGAGCTATGATGCATGTAAAGTTGGGTATGATCACATATCTACACTAAAATACTCCCCACCCCCGACTGGTATAGTGGATCCAATCATGGTACGCTATGGCAAGGGATTCCCTAGGGAGGTAGCAAGTCTCCCCGAAAATCAGTGTCTGTACATGCACAAGATAGCAAGGAAACAAGTCTTGTACAAGCTACACCATGAATAAGGAATAACATCTCATGACGAGATCCGTGTATACCAATCCGTGTAACCAACGTGTCAAGAGCATGGATATCTACACTAGATACAGTGAACATAGGAGATATCATAAATTAGAAACAAATCAGAGAATGTACTCGCCTTGGGTCCTTAGTTGGTAAAACCAATGTCCTGTCTCAGAGTATCGTTTGGAGGATCTAACAGTCTTGCATGTCGTGGTACCTGCGGCTTCTAACACTCAATTTGCTATATTAACAGTTTTGCCTCTCTTCAAGAATATCATCTCCCATTCGGTATTGGAGAGATTTACTAGATCTGATACCAATCTGATAAACATTCTCTCCATTCGTATCCGGTCCATATAGGACGGATTGCGCATTTCCAAGAACCATCACAACCTGCCGAGCTAGATCATATGATAAATGCCCGCTGCAAGGACGACTCCTTCACCGTTTTAAGGATCCATAATGGCGTTACAAGGTTATTAGTGTGGCCCATGTATCTCTGGATAGAAGGACCCTCACAAACAATATGACTTGCAGGACAACCAATAAACCAGTGTTCCAGAAATGTTGCACCTTCTCTAGTAGCTGCATCAACAACCTTCTTCTTCAATTCAGCCGATATCTGAATCTATGTAGATGCATTCACATGAGAAAAGGGATCCACTGCTCCTAAGTTCTTCTCTAGAAGACTGCAACGGCAGCTGCCAACTTGTGCTTAGAGACTTACCATCTTCGAATGCCCTGGCAGGAAGGCACGACTTTTCAGCTCCATAGAGTCCAACAAGTTGATTCGAGTCCCCCAATGGCATGCCATTCTCCCCAACATTTCTAACACCATATAGAGATTCATTCAACCTCACATTCCTCGTAACACTATCTACAAACCACCCCAAAGTAATAATTAAAAAGCCATTCTTCGATCCGTGCTTCAGAGCATGCTCAAATTTACGCCCAGCACAGTTTTGAACCACCAGATGGGTGCACTGGGGATGCATACTGGAACTATACTGTCCACCAAACCGTTAATCCTATCTCCAGTAATACAGCCGACACTCATAACCTCCTCCGTGACCTCCAAATCGATCGCTTCAAGCGTAGCGAGAGCGTTGCTCTGGATCTGTATGGGGCCCCGGTACTGGTCCTCGCCTCTGATAGCAGTCAAGTCCTTCTCGAACACCAACACGTCGAACCCTTTCCTCTTCGCGGCCAGCGCCAGGACAAGACCCCTATTCCTCCACCTGCTATAAGAATGCGAAGCTTCGAAGAAACGGCAGTTTTCGAAGGGACTGGAGCTGCCATGGACTATCTTCCCCTTCTCTTGTACTTGCCGCTGGTGCTTCTGGTGGTGTAGAAAGGTTTGTGTTGTACAGAAGAAAGAGAGAGAGTTGTTCAGAAGAGTAGGAGGAGGAGAAGGAAAGGGGAAAGTGGGTTTTGGCGTGAAGAGCTGGTGAAGGGAAGAGAGTAGGAAGTGTCGTAGTCATTAGCAACAGCAAGAAGAAGAAGAAGAGTAGTATAGAAATTTCCTTCAGTTCTTGATATTTGCAGAAGAAGAAAAAGTGTAAGGAAGAAAGAATAGAAAAAATGGAGGGGGCTACGGTTGGGTTGGGGCTTTGCCTAGGTTTTGGGGATTAGGGTTTTCCTAGGGAAGAGTGTGGATGAAGTGATGTTTTATAGGGAGATGTGAGATGGAATGAATGGTGGTGATGGCTTCCATCTAGAATGGGTGGCCATAATTTGATATAGAGAAAATATGAGGGGGTTGTTTTCTTTATTTAGCTAAACCAATAGGATGGTGACACCTCGTTGAAATTTGCAATTAAACTCCCAACAATTAGAAAATTGCACAGGAGTGGGTCACTGTATTTAATTAATTAAAATTAGATACGATTGGCGTTCTAAAATTAATTAGGAGCACGTGGGCCAAAATTAGGTCGGGTCATCAATATCATTAATGAAGAAGACTCAGAACAGAATATTAACCTAATTTGGGTCGTATAAAAAATAGGTCAAGATTGCCTTCAATTTCGATTGGAACGCACAACGATACAAAATTGGAATTTATTTAGAATTTAAATAAACGTCCGCGACGATTTTTGTGCGACAAAAATGAAGCTCAAGAGATCATAATTATGAGTTGTAAAAATATTAGAATGGAAGGCAGGCACGTCTAGGGCAAGGTTGTAAAATTTGTTGGAAGGCAAAAGCTAGGGTAGCGCTCCAAATATCGAAGCAAGGGCAGGGCGTAACAATTAATTAAATTACGGTAATTAATTACGGCCTCCAATAATTAAAATTATAATTAATACAATTAACACGAAATCAAATAATTAGGACAGGTGTTCGTCTACTGGGCCTCTAGGTCAGGTCTACCAGCTCAGACATAAATGAACACCATAAATATAATAATATATTTAATTACCCATCTCACAAATTTATTTAATTTAAATATACCTATAATGAAATCATTTAATATACCTACCACAATACTAATAATTATAAAAAGTCAAAAATACCCCTTTTTCAGAATGTGGTAGTGACAGTATGACAGCTTGTTTAGCATCATTAAGAAATGATTTAGCTATACAGGTTGCAGACGTAACATACATACCATCGGCCATGGGTAAATATTGTCTTTACGCTTTTTTTAGAAAAATTAACATCAAATTGATATTAACTTTCTCTTATCTTCTTTTTAGGCGAAGACATCTCTGGGGAGGGCGGAGTTGACACAACCTCTAACTTTGTTGCATATCCGGCTGATGAAACGGCAGTGTTCAACGTCGAAGAAGCATGCTTTGAAGCTGTCGATCTTTTGTCCGCAATATTCTCGGATGTCATCCCGCCAATAGCAGTTCAAATAACATCAGAGGAGGATGAACCCACTATCTTTATTGTGCCTCCTTCGTTGAGTATGCCACCAACTTTAACCGTTGCTGGTGTCCCTTCTTTTGTCGCGCCATCCGTTGAAGAAACGACTGTGGCAACATCCTCTGCAGTCATTCCTGAAGGGAGATTTACCGGTATTGCAGCCACTTCCAGCGTACATTCGATCTTTGCTATGCTAGTTGAACAATACACTAGCATATTCTACCGCACTTTGAAAGAATTGATATCCATGGTGCTGGAGAAGAACCTAGGCTTTGATGCTCTGCAGACGTCCTCCCAGCTTACGATAGCGCCGATTTAGAAATTTCAATGACGTCGAAAGAGCTGATACGCTATAGCAAATAGTTAATGGTTTAGAATAACCCATTAACGAATATTTGCAACTATCCTGAGGCAGCATTGACAATCTGGGTCATGCTGAGTATGACTCCTTAACTGTAGAACTTGCTGAGCAAATAGAATCTCTAAACAAATTCATCCAGGAACAGCAGCAAGAGATGGATAAAGAGCAGGTTGTCTTGGTAGAGGTTATTCCTCAGCTAGATATGTGTCAGGCCGAATGTGAGGGAGATGAAGCGAGGGTTAGAGAATTGGAAGCTAAACTCGCTCAGGCAAGGGAGAGGCTTCTCAAGACATCGGCAGTCCATGATGTGCTGAAGGGCCAAGTGGATACAGCTAAACAGAACTTGACACATGTGGGTGTCATCCACGCAAGTTTTGTTAATTCTATGTCCGAACTATCTCACTTGAGCGATGACGAGACAAGGCTGGAACAGGCTCGTGCTAACCTTTTGAACTCCAGAAATGAGAGGATGGCTGCTTTGGCGCAACAGATCAAGGATTTAACTGCTCCTCCCCAATGATGTACTTTTTTTGCTTCTCCTGTAATTTCTCACAGATAATAAAGATACATTTTGTGACTTTGTGGACCCATCACTTTAGAATATGATAGTCTAAGATGAAAGTGATATCAAAGGTATCATGAACATGACATACTTTCGTTAAGGTTTTACTGAATGTAAATCTATTCAGATGTAATATGAACCTGATAGAATATAATCCAACTAAATTTGTCTACCAAACACTATTAGAGGTAATATGAACATGATAGGTTTATAAATTAGTTAAGCATATCCATTAAGAGGTCATATGAATCTGATAGAATATGATCCAGCTAACCTTTGTGCGTGGTATCGTCAGAATAAAATCTTCATCATACTCCGTTAAGCAAAGGAGATCAAGTATAGTACTTCTTCAGGAATTTGTCGTTGATAGGACCATTACCAAATTTCTATTAGGTTTAGCTAATCTGTAAGCACAATTTGCAATCATATAAGGACCCTCCATTTTTTTATGATTGTTTGTGCGAACTTTGGACATCGTACCAGAGGTAATATGGACGTAGTACAATACCGTGTTTGTTGAGGACATCCTACTGGGGGATTCTTTGGTGGACTTATTATTTGTTGCGCACGTTGAGTACAAATAATAAGTTTGAAACAAGCCCTATCAGAGGTAGTATAGACGTGATAGATTTTGTGGCTGGTAAAGACATCCTGCTGGAAGATTTTTTGTGGACCCATTACTTCTTGTGCACGAGAGTACAAGTAATAGGTTTGAGACAAGTCCCGTCATAGGTAATATAGCCGCGATAAAATATGACTCTGTGGGGATAGTAGAGAGACGTAGTTCAGAGGTAGTATGGACGTGAACTGATCTATAGCCATAAACTGGGAGGTTTGCTCAGAGGTCACTTGGACATGGTAAATTTGGCTGGAGAAAACAAATTTGGACAACAGTTCAGAGAAAATATAGACGTGAACCGATGTCCAAAAATTTCACTGGATAGTGATTTACTGAGTGGGGATAGACCTGAAGAATCCGCCGGAGAAACTTTAGGGACTCATCATCCGGTACCTCTTGAGGGGGCAAATTGCCACGTTAGAGTGAGATCAATTTGCAGTGACCATCCACTCTTTTATAAATGCAAAGTGATGACTTTGGCATCGATCAACTCCTGGATTCTCCTTTTTAGTACATAACATGCCTTTGTGGGGTGATGTACATATCGATGAAAGAGACAATATTCTGGGTCATCGACCTTGCCACTCCTTTCAGGGTATCTGATGTTGGGTAGCCGAAGTTTGTTTTTCTTCATCAATATTTTGAAGATTTTAATGATGTCATCATCATTGAAGGAGAAAGTCCCCTTTGGCTTTCGGGCTTTTGATACCTTAGTCGTACGGTCTTCAGGGAAGACGGTCATAGTTGCATCATCTTCAGACTCAGAGGAAATTTTACCCCCAGCTTTAGATGGTGCCCTATTTTGTTGAGGGAGACTACCCCGAGACATGTCTTTGTCTGGTTACAGGATCTGACTGTGGAGGTTTGGAGTTTGCAGGGAATGTGATATACCCCAACCCAAAATGAGTTCGTTGACAGTAAGGATCACCATGCAACGGTATTCGTCTACCTTTTCTATGATTGAGGCCTTATTTTAACTTCAAATCCTAACCCATATTTTGCATAATCTTTAAAGCATGTGGGCTATACCTGTGGATTTGCATTTTCCCACCATCAGACTCGTGAGATCCTTCTTGTACAATCGGTCTATTCCGTATTCGACCGAAGATTATTTGATGATGATCGTCACGAGTAGGTGGAACAATAAAGACAGACTCTTCATGTGGCCCATATGTCATGATGATATTAGATGTTGACTCATCTTCCCATATGATCTCCCTACGCTTGGTAGTTAGGGGCACTAAATCTTGATTTTGACCCCTATTTTAGCGTTTCTGGATCAAGAAATTACACAAATCAGGGAGATTAACAGAAGAAAAAGAAGAAGGATTATTCTGTCTTTTTACATCAGTAGGCCTGTGGAGATTGGGAACCATGACCCTCTCTCTGCCATAAGAATACAGCAGTTCAGCCATGTAAGTAGCATACGATCCGTCATCCGTCTGAGGAGCATATTTTCCCGTGAAGTGAGTCTTCTTTATGCGGATGGTATTATCCTGGCGTAATTTGGACTTTTGCACAGGTTCGCGTAAAATAGGAAAAGTCCTCAAACGGCCTTCAGCGTCACGCGTAATTCGAAGAGTGGGCAACTTCTTCTCTTGGGGGCGTACCAGCTCAGAGGTTGGGAGATTCGCCACTTGTTTTCCCTTGATGTGATCCAAGGGTCCATCTGCCTCCTTATAGACGGGAGATGCATTTTTACGCGTAGGACGCGTTTAAAATTTCTGAATTGGCGCTGAGGCCTTGTCAGAAATTTTGTCTGCCACGTCACAGACAGGAGACGAAGTTTTATGCGCAGGGCTTGTTTGAAATTTTTGAATTGGTGCTGAGGCCTTGTCAGAAATATTATTTGCCACGTCACAGACGGGAGATGGGTTTTTACGCACCGAGCGTATAGGTTGTGATGTCACAACCTTGTTGATCGGAGAGAGAGAGACTGCAGGAAGGGCAGAGGATGTTTGAGGCATCCATACTTTACGCAACTTCCTGTTGTCTTGGACAGAGAGGGAATGAGAGCTACCCCCTGTGCGAAGCATATCTTCATAAGAAGATTAGTCGAATTGGACGACCAAAGTCTTCTTCGTCGATCCGACGGATCCAACATCGTGTTGAGCAATGGCTTTCTCGTCGGATGAGAAAGTAGTCCCTAGCAGAGTCGCCATCTTGTGTTTAATGATAAACAAAAGAAATTAAAATCAGGTTTATACGAAACCCTTTCTTTGTTTACAACCATAAAAAAAAAGAAGTACAATTAATCCTATACGAGGATGTTAAGTACAAAAAAATTTATTCTGGGGAAAAATTGCTATAGGAGTTTGATCTGCGGTCGATCACTTTGTCTCTTGGACCACATGATGACGAAGAAGTGCTGTAGAAGAAGAAGAAGAAGCTTCAAAGATTGCAGAAGGGATTAAACTCTCATTGCCAAAGTTGTCAATCAACACTCTCTGTATGTGCTTTCTCTCTGATCTCCACCCTCGATTCTCCTTTGATTCCCGACCTCTCTTGATCTCCCCTTTGTTTCCTGTGACCGAAAGTCTCTATTTATAGAGATCAGTCACAGTAACTGTCTAGTCGGCGTAGAGGCCAAACTATGGAGAGAGTTGCACTCTTTACGCAGCGGTTATAATAACTGCTACCAACGTCTGAATGATCTTCTGAATCCACGTGTGATGCGTGTCCCATTATAAGGTAACGCGTTTAATCGCTCATCGAGGATCACGGCATACAAGCCACGTAGGTAACTGCCCCTCGCATAGAGATGGTTGGCATAAAAGCCAAATAACTATCTTATTGGCGTAAAAGCCAAATAGTTATCTTGTTGGCGTAAAAGCCAAATAGCTCTCTTGTTGGCATAAAAGCCAAATAGCTGTTCTGTTGGCGTAAAAGCTAAATAGTTGTTCTATTGGCGTAAAAGCCAAATAGCTGCGTAAAGCATGATGCTGCATAAATAGGTAACCAGCGTAAACCTAGCCAATTATCCTTCCTGACTGAGGTCTTGAGCGTATTCTGGGCTAAATAGCCTTTTCACGTACCTTTGCAAATATAGCCTGAGTTGGCGTATTTCGAGGATATAGCATACGACATACTCCTATAGTTGAAAATAGCCTGGTAGGTGTATTTCGAGGAGATAGCATACGGCATACTCCTATAGTTAAAAATAGCTTGGTTGGCGTAATATACAAGGATGGTGATGTGAGCATATTAGCCCTAATTTTATCTCTCCCAGTCATTAAAAATAGAATAAAATCTCGTACATTAAATGCAGAGATCTGCCCCATCTCGCGCATTAACTGCAGAGATATGCCTCGTACGAAGAACAGCTTTTGACGTGGCGTCTGATTTTGTCTCATCTTGAGCGTAAAAACTTATTTCTGTCTGTGTAAAATAGGCAGCGTATTCCTTGAATGCGTAAAAATGACTTGTATCAAGGATATGTCACTAAACGACAACCTGGGCCTCTATGCAGAATCATCATTACAGCCGTCATCTCGATCGTTGTGTAGTACCCTTTGTTAGGAGTCAGGTTCACTGTTTTGTTTGACAGGTTCATTCGAGAAATATAAAGAGTTCCTCGTACAACTTCACGCTGCATTAAAAGCAGACATAGTTTACGCCAGAGTGTAGCAACATTTTTACGCCAAAACAGCCTGGAAGTGATGCCTTACACGAGTTGTTTTGGAGCTCTGTTTTACGCTGGATAGCGTTGAAGCTCTGTTGTACGCTAATAGCTCTGAAGTCATATTTTATGCCATACAGCGCTGGAGCTCTATTTTACGCGGACTTCATGCATATTGGGGGTTTTACACGTATAATTCTCCAGCATATTTTTTATGCTTCTACAACTACTAAGTCCTCTAGCATACAAAGCTTCTATCAGCAGTTATCCCTAACGCACGGCCAATACGTACAGGAGGCCAGACCTGTCACGCAGTCCGTGATCTATATGAGACTCATAATTCGTGTAACAACTGTGTCACAGCCCATGAATCTAATAATGCTACATAATACTGGGGTGGTCTCATAAAATAGGTCCAAAATCTACATAAATAAATCATCTATATAAGCAGAATTAATCATGCATGCATCAGCTGGAATGTAAATAATATTACAATGGCAAGGTATACTTGCCGAGCAAGGTTTCCGTATAGTGCAAGCGTCCACAACTGTGTTAAGTTGAAAAAGTGAGGTTTAGGGTTTTGGGGTGTATTGTATGGATATATATATATAGAGAATAAGAGGCGGTGGGAAAACTTAGTGTTTAAGAAAACTAAAACTACTGCCGCTGCTATTTCTTTCTTTTTTTATTGGTTTTGATTTTGGTTTCGGTTGAGGGGTGTTTAGTAATATTAGTGTTAAGGAGCGATGGAATGAGAAGCTTACACGCGTGGGAAAGCAAAGCAAAGTAAAATTGAGTTTTGCTTCTGCTGCTGATATTTTCTTCACCAAATGGGTTGGGGTTTGGATTTTACGCGCGGTGAAAGGAAGAGTTTACGCGGGGAAGAAAGACAAGTGGTGGTTTTGCTACTGCTGCTGCGGATATTTACGCGCGGAGAAGTATACGCGGGGTGATGAGCTGTTGTTGTTATTTCCTTACTTTACGCGGGGTGGTTAACGGGTTGCGGGTTTTGGTTTGATCCCATAGGAAATTCTATTTTCGATCCTTCTTTTTCTTTCCCTTTTCTTATTAATAATATATATTCATATCTATACATAGAAAATTCTGAAAATTATATTGGTGCATACGGTTGAGCTAGCAACTGTCCAAAGGATCTTCTATCTACATGGAATAAATTATAAAAAATTAATAATGGTCACATAAACCCTCTACATGCACAAACACCTCAAATAAAAATAAAATAAAAATCTATTCCCTCTATTTAACTCATAACTACTATAAATAAATTAAATAATAGAGAAATACGGTTTTCAGGATTAGGGATCTTACAGTAACTCCCATCGTGAGTCTAGGCATTGAGTCCATGGTTCTAGTTCAAAGAGTCCAGGTGGGTCCTAGTCGATGTCTTCATAAGGGTCGGCTAACACCATGTTGATGGACAATGTTTGATTGAACATCCCTCCGATGCTCGTGTCCGAGTCCCACACGGAGGATTGCGAAGAGTGAGAATGCAATTCATCCTCTTCGTTCGAGTCTTCGGTAGTTGACAGGGGTGTAACGTACCCCAAACCATGCCGAGTCTTGTGGTAGTAATTATTGGACTTTCCTGTAGGAGCGTGCAGACGTAAAGGCATCCGTCGACCTTTGTTGTAGTTTAAGTCCCTAGCATCTTTTAGATCATAGCTCATCTTCTAGATAAGGTGCTTGGTTTGACAGTTGTACCGGTGAAGTGGTATTTTGTCGGTATCGGGTTCTAGCTCCAGTTCCACAGGGATGAAGGATTGGGGACTTTCCACTATGCCGAAGATGATAAGTTTGTCTCCCCTTTTCCTTGTTGGAACGATGAAGTAGGAGTCTTGACTGGGAGAATTTGGTTCACTCCATATGTGGTAGTCACCTGTGTATGCCGGTGTAGGCCTAGACCATGCTCAATGGATATAATGTCCTTAGATGTACAACATCAGAGTAGTTAAAAGATAACCCTTTACCAATAAAATAAGGTATCTTCTCATCGGGAGTTATATCATCAAAAAAAGGGACATCAGCATGAGTGGCCACATATTCTCTAAGTTCGTCCTCCCCGTGATCTACCCCCAATGCGGGAGCCAACTTCAGAGGTTTCCTGCAAAGTTTGACCACCAATGGTCAGAAGGAGTAACGGGTACTAGGTCCTCCTTTGGTGGTCAACATGATCTCCATAAGCGGACGACCAGAGGTTCATGTGCTTTTTGGTACAGTTTTACCACGAGGGAATGAGCTGTGTCAGGGGCACGTCCTTCAAGACGGACCCTCAAGGGCTCGTCCGATGTTGTGTCATTTTTTTCTTTGTTGTCGGCGTCATTGCCATATTTGAATGGGTCGACATTGGCAAACTTTGTCTTGATAGTGCCGTGATCATCAACGTACTTTAGGCATTGATGTAGAGTTGACAGCACGATCATGTACTCGTGTATCCCTGGACGTCCCAATAAGACGTTACAGGATATGTCTACGTCTATGACATATCAGGTGACCTTTGTTTTCAAGTCACCGATCTGACTTTTCAAGCTAATCTTACCCAGATGGTAGCTCCTTCCAGCATTGAAGCCACTGGTGGTAGTATTGGTTGCTTCCAGCCGATGTATATGGATGCACAGGGTCTAAAGCAGACTTCGCAGGATGATGTTAATGGATGAATCGGGGTTGATGTACATCTGGTCCACCTTGATGGCGTTGAAGTCATATGCAATGAAAAATTCAAGCACGGTTTGGGGAGGGGTTCTAATGGGCCAATATTGGATTTTGAAAGATATACCCTATGTAATACCGGGGGTGATCGTGCCTATTATTCTTTAGCAACATGTCCTACTGCGAGAACGTGATATTGGGTTTTACCTCTGTCATGTTATTGCAATGAGGACATACCTTAAGGTTCTCAGCTGGAAGCTTGACCTGCGCCAAGTAGGTGTCGGCATTCTGTAATGCCTCACTAAGAGCATTTTGAGTGTCTTTGGAGGGTCGAAGAAGCTCAAATAGTGACAAATTTGCCGGAATATTAGCCAATTGTGCCAAGATATCGAAGTTATAGGGTTTCTCGAGGCCTAGAGCCATTTTCTTGCTTAACGGCTTATCGAAGCGAGTCTCTTTCTACTTTAGTTTGTTTGCTGCAGGAGGTTGAGACAAAGACGGACTCGTATCAGATATAGCTGGTGGAGGAAGGACGTCCTCGGGGGCATCATAATCGCGTTGGTAGGCGAGGCCCGACCTCGTAGCTCCTACTAATGCTTCCTAGGCAGAGGGAGAAACCATGTGGCTGGCCTTGGACTTCTTCCCCTTAGACTTGGAGACAGAAGGCGGTGCTTGCTGTGTTATGTCTTGAACGAGATCTGGGTGAACCCGCATGACCTTGCCTCAGAGTGTGCTAAGTGGCACCAGCCCGTCTGCTTGATTTGCAAGCTAGAGGCAGGTTGACAACCTCCATTATTGCCCTCGGGATTGGGACAAGACCATCCTGGGCCTCCGTTGTTGGAAAGTCACCAAACTGGAGAAATATCATGTTGGCGGTGACCGCCTTGTCGTCAAATTCTAAGGTAAGAGCCTTGTTATCAAGCAAGCGCTGGATGTACCGCTTTAGTGTATAGAAGTCCTTCGTTGAGTGGTGGACATACCGATGGTAGTGGCAGTACTTGGGGTTATCCACCTGGTCTTCCTCCTCAGGAAGTTTGATGTTAGGAAGTCAAAGCTTGTTGCCTTTCATTAATATTTTAAAGAATGCCATGATGTCCTCGTCTTCGAAGGAGTAAGTTTTCTTCGGTTTCGGAGCCTCTGTAGAATTCAGCTCGGGCTTCTTGTCTAAATTAAAAAAAAGGGTCTGCTTTCATTTGTCGTTACGACTGCTATTGTCCTTGTTGTTGTTATTATAAAGACGTATTTTCCTATCATCAGCGAGGGAGATTTGTATGCCTAGAAGTTGGGTATCATTTACCTTTCTCTCAGCACCGACAGTATTTATGATGAACTTTATCCAGTATTTGAACTGAGTATCGCCCATCCAGAGCCTAACTGCTAGCAGTAGATTCCTCCGGCATGTGTCCATTAGTGTAGACTCAGGATTGCGGGAGGGCAACTTCAACATGGCTTGACTGTCTCATTCAAGTATTCCCGTACTGGCTCGTTCTCTTTTTGTATGATGTCCATCAGAGAGGACATCGTTATGTCATTTTTTCTGTCGTAGAATCTAGTAAGAAAAAGGCTTCTGAGGTTGTCAAACGACGAGATGAAATTATCTTGTTGACTGCAAAACCAATCAAAGTTCACTCCAGATAATGCCCCGATAAAGAGTTTAGTAAGAAGAGCATCGTTGCGAGGCAGATGTCCCGTTACCGTCTCAAAGTAACTCATGTACTAACGAGGAGAGGTTTTCCTGTCAAACAGAGTCAGGTTAAAGGGCTTGTATTTGGGTGGGTACGGCACATCTCTTCAGTCGAGGGGATATGGTTGTCGTATTCCAAGCTCGCGTAGGTTATCCCAATTACCCAGTGAGTCTAATCAGGCTCGAAGTTCTCGGACCTCCCTGATTACTTCACAGGCTTTATCTACTGCAGAAGGAGCAAATGATCCGGGCAAGGCATGATTACCGCCAGCGGGTAGAGCGGTTTTATTTGAGTTCCTATTGGTCCCAGGATCCAGGCTTGCCTGACCTGAGGCACTTGGTGGCTGTAATGCCATGCTTGCTTTAATCTCCAGCATTGTTTGGGTCAAGGCTTGCATTATTGCGCTCGTGGTTTGCATCATGGCCTCAAGGGTCTCGAGGCGCTGTCGATTGCTGGAGCCCTCGTACTGATCTCCTGCCATGTATATTGTTCTTACATGAGGAGAGATAGATGGAATGGTGGATGTCACACTCTCCGTCTCGAACTCTTGTAGTGAATGTTCCTCTGGGAAAGTTGGAAGTGTGGCACCTCTACGAACTCGGACGGAATACTACCTCTAGCGTAGGAAGCTCCGTCTTCTTGACAAGGGTGGTTATCCCTATGAATCTCAGTGTCAGTTCCTTAGGAAATTTTGTCTCCACTGAACATCGAATTATTATAGAGTTATGAGGGATCACCACCCCCATCTCATAGAGTCATTTGAGATCTCAAGGAAGGGCTACCCCCAGCAGGTGATAAATTTTTTTTGATCGTGTACTAGGAAATAGTCCTTCTATGGGCACCGCAGCTTGCCTCTCGTTCCTTGATCCACTGGCTGAGAGTGGAGGATCAAAAGCGCTGGACTTCCATTCTACCTTTATGGAAGAGTAATATGAGGCGATGGGCAGCTCCTCCACATATGGTGTTTGTACCTGCTCTTCGAAATGTTGTCGGACGGGTGCTTTTAGTTGCAGTCGTTGGAATGTTGACTACCTGTTTGCAGGTACTGCTACTCTAACACAACAACAGTTAATGATGATGTGGGCACAGTGATGCCCAGAAGGAGACATCTGACGTGTCGTGGTTGCCTCCCTTGCCATGTGCTTGTGATTGATCATGTCACGCAAGTCAGGCGAGGGATGACTCACCTTTATACCCTATTTGTGAGCACGGGTAGACCTAGCACACGGGTGTGTAGGTGACGTATTTGCTCCCTGACCTAGGGTTCGTACAAGAATTTTTCTCGAGTCGTTAGTGGAAGACTTTCGAGACCGACCATGTTCGTTTGTCGCTACAGTTTGGATGCATGGGTCAGTCTTGTACAGCTTCCCGTCAGGGACATGCATAATGGTTACCGATGCCTGCTGACGATTGGCCGAATAAGCAGTTGCTTGAGCTTGACGAGCTCACACTTCCCAAGATGTCCTCGTCCAGCATGCACTGGTGCATAGTATGAAGAGTCCAAGCTTGAATCTTCTATTTTTTCAGTATGGCGCATGTATTCAGCGTCGCATGAGATTCGGTAAAAGACCGAGCCTTTGTCTTCGTTGGGGCCGCATATAGCCCTCTGCCTGCGACCGGAGTCTGATGCCGCATGGGCCTTCTTCTGCGACCTCTATTGTAACCACATGGAACGTGTCTTAACATTCAAGCTTCTGTCAACGTAATATTTTTCATTGCCATAGCTCAAGTGTTGAGCACTTTCCTTGTCAGAAGTGACTGCTATATGAGTGGGGATAACCTGCATGGACGCATGATATGCGTCTTCTGCGGAAGAAAGATGGGGAGCATATGCTCCGCGGTTGGGCGAGGCACAGCTACCTTGGCTACCCATGTCCTGCGGGTCTTCTTAGGCTTTACCAACCTTGGCAAAGCACTTCCTTTATAGAGTATTTTCTCAAAGGCTTGATGGCGAAGCGTACAATCAGCATCTTCTGGGTCGAGCCCAGCTTTGACGCGTCGGATTATATCACGACCTTCTCATCATAGGGGAAGAAAGTCTCCAATAGAGTCTTCATCTTGTTCTCCATTAATTTAAGTTTAAGAAACTTTTGTTTAACAACCAACAAAAGAAAAGTACAAAGAAGTCCTAGGCAGAAAATCTAAGGATAATATTTTTTTATCTGGGGAATATGACGATAGAGATCGAGTACTGCAGCTAATCCTTGACAGTCCGACGAGGAAAATGAGGAAGCTTTCTTCACTTTTCTCTCCCTTGAGCTTGTGTGCACGTACATAGCTCTGCCCTTGTCTCTCTGTGTATCTCTCCCTGTGCGCCTGTATTGGATATGCTACCCGACTATTTATTGCCATGACACTGATGGGCTATGCGCGCGTATAGGTTATGCGCGTATATAGGTTACGCGTGCATGGATGCTGAAGCTGCAACGTCTTCATCTTCAACTGCCACCGTGGACGTAGGTCATGATTGAGTCACCACATGAAATCTTTGTTAGGATCTATTGTTGCTGAAAATCTGATCGATTTTCGTCCTTGGTATGCACGACTGGTTCAGCTCGACACGTGGCATACACTTAGTCGTGGAGAATCTCATTAGTTATAATAGAAAGATCTTATCTTGGGAAGGTACTGTCATGTTGAACGCATGAGGTATTGAATGCATGGAGCCAGAGACGCATGGAATGCATTGAGTCTACAACGCCTAGGGCCAAAAATGCATGTACCGCATGGAGTCTGGAATGCATGAGGCCTAGAATGCATAGGGCCTAGAATGAATGGGGCCAGAGACGCATGGAACACATGAAGTCTGGAATGCATAGGGCCTTTGTCTTATGTATACATAGCCCTGTTCAGTTGTATACGGACAAAAGTAATCATGATGATGACGTGAGTACTGACGCCAACTGTGAGCATCAAAATCGAGGCATTTAGTGCCATTATTGTTGTCATAGTCATAAATGCTCTGACTCGACTGAGGTGACTTTATGCGTCCAAGACTTTATGCGCCACTTGATCCTTGGTGCATGAGGACTGAGGCCCATAGGGTCTTTTGAAAAAAAATTGATGCTTCTACACGATTCAACTGGATCACCGTAACTAATCAAAGTAATAAAAATGGATTACAAGAGGTTACCAAAAAACGGAGATGACTAGAGAAATCACTCAAAACAAACTACCTTTGAAATAGTCATTGATACCTCTCTTTTTTTCTTTGAAAGTTGCAAACATGAGAAACTCTCTCCTCTTTGATCTCTCTCTCTCTCTCTCTCTCTCTATAGAAGATGTGATGATGGGAGATTAAGGTTAGAAATTACCTATTTAAAGCCCCCTAAATCCTGCAGCAATCTGGACAGTTGATTAGATCCAACGGTGTAAATAAAATAACAAAATTTGGCATCAGCCCCCGATAATAGCATACTGCGGTATACTGAGTTGAAGAGTCAGAGCTTCTAGAATAATCAACGGTATGTCGACGATATAATAAATCAATGAATCGAGTTTCTGGAACGAACAACAACAGATTCAACAAATTCGGTATACCAACGGTATACCAGTTAAGGCTGTTATTTTATAATTTTTGATTACTGCTAAAATTTGCCTTCTTTGTCGCCTTCGACTCCCTAAGATTCTCTGACACACAGATAGCGCTCGTCGCACTCCGGGACATTCTCCACATAGGTTGAAAATCCTACCCAACACCAACACTCGTACCAAATTATTTTAGAGTGGTGCATGACATGCAAACTCTTATGTTTATCTTGTTATGTCATGGCTTTTGCTACCAAATAGGCTATGTTTATCATGATACTATTTTTTGTGATCATTTTGTTTATTGACTATGATTAGCATGTCCAATTGGATTGAGAACTGACAACCATTGCGACGTGACCAACCTATTTTAAGCCTGGCTAATTGATGATCAATCTCAAGAGGTTTTTAAGCTAGGGGATACTATCCTCTAAGCCATTTGGAAGGCCAGATGTGTCTATATATTACGTAAAGAAGCTCCAAGGGTTAAGGTTATTATTAACCAAGCATTGTCCATTCATCATCCTTTCTCTTCAGAGTTTTACATATGATCTATCAAGGGTGCAAGAAAGGCATTCAGCCATCACAGGAAATCTACACCCGTCTCCTCCTCCTGATGGATGTATCAATATTAATGTGGACGGAGACACCTCATCACTGTTTATTGCAGCTGCTGCCATTTCCCGGGATGCTCATGGTAATTTTATTGGTGCTACAACCTGGTGCTCGCCAAACTTCATTCAATATGAACACATAAAGCAAGCAACGAATCAAGTTGTCCATTAGAGTCTTCTTCTGGCTAAGCATTTGAAGGCAAACCATTTCATCTTTGAAGGAGACTCATTAACTGTATTCAAAAAATTTAAAGGAGAAAACTCACTTGCACCTTGGAGGCTTCATGACTTGTTGATACCAATCCTAACCGGGTTCTCAGAATCAAATGTTCAAGACATCCTATTCACTAGAAGGAATGCTAATATGGTATTTCATACCCATGCCAAATATGCTATCAGTAATAATGTTCTCTCTTCTTTTAATCATCCTCCTACTTGTATTGTCCAGCTTCTAGATGATGATCTTAACATACTTCATGTATCTGTATTTGAACCTTATACTCATTTTGTTGCTTAATATTGATGTGCTTTATATTCAAGAAAAGACTATGATTGGCATGTCGTTATTTCTATGAGCCTCAATAAATCTATTTTCTTGTTGACTATGATTGGCATGACTTGGTTCTTCAGTTACTGTGGTTATTCATTTTATAATAGCTTTTCGTTATCATGCCTATGACAGCACTATTTGTACTATAAGTTGATGGTATTGGTAGGCTCAGATTTCTTGTGGTATTATCTATTTCTATTTTGTCTAAATAACAAAGGAGGAGAAATAGTATCATCTATTGAGGGATATATTTATTTATTTTGTTAGTTATCAAAATGGAAGAGATTGTTGACCTAATATTCAATTATATTTTGACAACTAAGAGTAATCATTTTTTGTGTATTATGCTAAAATATTTGGCAGACAAGTCTAGCCCATATGTCAACAATTCATTGTGTTTTAAAATCAAGAATAATGTCACGCATAGAATTTACGCAAGAAAGAAGTCTACAAATTTATCCAAGTTCGATCAAGTCTCTTTGCTTATGTAATTTTCCTTGTTCTTGTATTTGTTTGAGTCCCTAGGATTTATTGTAACACAAAGGCAAAAAGGAAAATGAAAGTAAATTTCCACACAGTCTTGTTGTCATCCAAATCCAGCATTTTATACTCGTGGTATATCGATCGGTATATGACCCAGTATACCGGTTGGTATGATATTTTTGTGAAAAAAATAACAACTTTTATTTGCAATTCCACACAGAAAGAGTATACCGCTCGGTATACTATTTCCCTGCATATTTTCCATCATATTTTAATTCCTATTTTTCCACAAAATATCATCCAACAGTATACCGCTCAGTATATTATTTTCATAGACATTTCCTTCGATTTTCTCTCGATCGGTTCAACATTTATATAAAGTACTCATTAGAATATTATCCAATATATCGGACAGTATACTATTAAGAGTGTCAATGCTGCATTAAATACCCAATAGCTACAAAACTAGTCATTACAATATCCGTTGTTGTATTGGCGATATATTGGTCAGTATATCGCCAGCTCTGTAACAGTCATATTTTTTAGTCTGCTTTTTTAAATCCTTCATATATATAACTTGTTGTCCTTATTTATAATTATTTATAACTATCTCCTTGAGCCATAAATTTCCATCCACAAAAAAAACAAATCCTATAACACAAAGCTTTCAATCGCCAACCACCATTGTGGTAGAGTAATTAAGTGTGTAACTTGAGATCTCCAAAGTATTTTGAAAATCAAGTCTTTTCATCCTTGTGATTGAAGTCGTTGAGCTCTTCATCTCAAAGCTCAAGTGTAACAAATTGACGAGTCTTCAAATCAAAGCTCGTGTCATTGTAAACTATTTATTCAACAGTGGACTAAAGCCAGAGAGAGTTTCGGCAGTGGGTTACCTTTGAGAAGGAGACAATGATAAATCTAGTGTTTGTACCTCTTGCCTTTATTTATAAATTGTTCTTTGTATTCAAAAATTGTGTTAAATAATTATAAATCCCTATTCAACCCCCCTTGGTTGCCTATAAAAATAAGTTATTTTATCTCTATTGTGTTTTACTTTTCTTTTCTTTTTCTTTTTGCGAGAAGAATAAGAGATATAGATGGAGCTAGGTCCACGATAGGACCATGATCTAATAAAATGTGCAAATATTATAGTTCATTTTATTCTAATTTATGCTAGTTGTTCCTCTGAATTATACTTTTCTTCGCGTTATGTTCAGTTCCTATTGTTATCAATGATGTCACCAGGAGATGGCCCAAGACTAGTCAGGGATAATGAGAAGGTCTTAGGTTCGAGTCATGCCTACGAAAAAAATATTATTATCAGTGATACAGTTCAGATCCTAGATATAAAAAATAAGAAGATAGATATCTCTCTTCATCAAAACAAATGTGATTGTTATTGATACAACACATAAGGAAAAAGAAATAATATTGCTTAGATAACAGAAAGAGTCATTGACTTACCTCTCCATTGAATGGCTCATCCGTCTATCGAATAAGTTTTAAAAAGGTATAATATGTTCATAGAATTTGCTACAAAAGTCGACTAATGGATACTAATGCATGTGAGAATAATGTAATGGAGAAGGTCATGCTAGAGTCAAGTCTGGCTGAGAGGGACAGAATTCGGCCCAAACTCAGTCCCTGGCCGAGTTCGGGCCAAACTCGGTGCCTTTGTTCCAGAACTATTAACCCGAACTCGGCCTAAGTTCAGTTATCGGCAGGGCTGATGATCTTTGGGGATATAATCTACAATGTTGGTTGTTTGTGGATGGCCTGTTCGGCTACTTTTAGGGTTTTCTAAACCCTAAAACTAGGTTTCTCATCCTACTTATATGGGTTGAGGGTAGAGGCACAAAGAAGAGCACGGAGGTGGAGATTTAGGGTGCTTATCCACAGAAAATCTAAGAGAAAGTCCATATATTACTCTTATGTTTTGTCATCAAAGACAGAAGGAAGAGAAGATCTGATCGAGTAATCGTCGCAGTCGTTCAAGGATTTGCTACGGGTAGGGTGGGTGATTTTATTGTAATCTTTGTCTTTTCTTCTTGAGTGTGGTGAGGGGTTAAACCTATTAAGGAAAAGGATTCACATTGGTTTTTGTCATTCTTGTTATTTTACCTGAGTTATATAGATTAGGATTTGTTCAGGTAACGTAGTCACCAACCATATACATCGTCTTTATCTATGCTTAATATTCGTTAGACCGGGGTAGGTTATCTCAAGTGGGTTGGCCTAAGATTTTGGTGCGGTCAGTTTCAGACACGGTGTCGGAGCGCTTGTAGGGCGTGTCCTGTAACAGCCCGCATCGCTCAGTTCTACAAGATGACTAAATCGGCATATCACTACTTGGACTTGGAGTTTTCAGCGGTTCACTCGGAGTCTCGCTCAGCCGAGGCAAGCCCTCGTTCAGGTGGGTGGCTATGATGAACCTGTAATTTCTTGGCCTACACACCTAAGAATTTCGAATATACATGCTAGATCGCTAGGCGATAACCCGTGCATGCTAATAAAGAATATAACTCACCTAGCTAAGAGAATAATCTCATCTTTTATTACTTTCTTAGAACATAAAAATAAAATTTGGTTTGTTGTTAGTTCTTCGTACTACCCATTTAGACTGGTGCTAGCATAATCACTTATATTTTTAAGTATGGTTAGGCCACATGTTTCCTTAAAGTTATATTCATATTGTTCCAATGCTTATCTGCTTTACATATTCGTTATTCTTTTCATATAGAACATGCCATGAATTATTGCACTTCACTATTAGTGGTTCGCTCAGTTGAGGAAGGAAGGCTATCATGATAGTCGTTCTGAGCCAAGAAATGAAAACATTGAAAGGCTTCGGGAATGTTAGGTCGCCAAGGCAGTTCTCGTACTAGGTGTAACAATATATTTTTTTAAAAATTTAAAAATAAATTTCTGGATTTTTTTGTGATTTTTTATTTATTATTATAAATGTCCTTCAGGGATTAATATTTTTATGTATTAAATTAAGTATTAAAATATTATAAAAATTATATTTTTGGGTGTATAATTAATTATTATATGTTGTGCAATTTTTTGAAATTTATTGGGCTAAAAAACTATTTTTAAATTAGCTAAAAATACTGTTTTTGGTTGAACCAACCCGAACCAACGTGAACCGGATTAAACCAAACCAAACCCAACCGACCCAAACCCTACCCTAGTGGATCGGGTCCTACCCGATACGTACCCGACCCGACCCTATATACAGTAACCCCAAACCAATGACCCTCACGCCCCCGACTCGGTCGCACGACCGCCGCCCCGCTCGAGGCCGACCACCCCACGACCCCACGACCCCCCCGACAGCCCCGGCGAACCCTCCCCACTCCGGCCTCCCCTATTTAAACCCCCATCCCCACCGATGTCACCATCATCCACTACCGCCACCACCCGACTCCGCCGTGACCCTCAGCTCCACTCTGGCCGACGAGCTCCTCCGGCGACCTCCGCCGTGACCCCGAAGACGGTGATGCCGACCCCAGCGCCTACGAGCAACCGCACAGCCCAACCCGCCGCCGACGAGCACAACAACCGCCGCCGCCGCCACCGCCGTACCCCGCCGCGCCGCCCTGTCGCAAAATCAATGAGGTACTCGTCTTCTAGCTCGCGTATCTTCCTGTATGTTGATTCGTATTTTATTCTGTTGAATCCTATACGAAGACCACGTGACCCTCTCGAATCCCGTACAATTCGTTTGGGGTATCGCGTCCTGTGTCGGTCGTAAACCATGACGCAAAAACAGAAAAAATAACCCACTTTCTGTAAATTCAGAAACCGTCCCGAACACACAAGTTCATGACCGATTTACTCCCAGCCTGTTTATTATTTCTAAATTCTGTTTGAACAGTAAATTAGACAACATAACCAAGATTAAGACCCTGTAATTAGTTTATTTTATTTTGTTGTATGTTGTATTTTATTCGCGGATGAAATCGACCAAAAACTTGGTTCTTAAAACCTGAATTCTTCCGAAATTGGGTGCGTCCCGCTAAATGAGGCGA
This sequence comes from Iris macrosiphon, assembly GCA_036927795.1. Lineage (NCBI taxonomy): Eukaryota > Viridiplantae > Streptophyta > Magnoliopsida > Asparagales > Iridaceae > Iris > Iris macrosiphon. Next base: position 106,233,073 of record JAYESA010000002.1, read on the forward strand.
ATTGGTGGTGTGCGAATTTTATCGAAAGGTGCATGTCGTCAATACGGACATGTGAGATTTTGCGGAAGTTGATTTGGATGTGCATGCACACCGGAATCAACACGTATTCGTCGAAAATACCCCATATCGGGCCTGTTCTGAAACTCGTTGTAATTTCGTGTGTGCATATTGTTTCTCAACAAAACTTACGCCATTGGATTCATAGCAATACGATGGTCCTATGACTCACGTTTGGTTCGATTCTGAGAACTTTGACGAAACCCCGTATCGTGGGCCCCACGGCTCCACTTGACGGACGATTTTGTGATCGGCTCATCGGAATCCAGTTCTGAACATTCCATTGGGTTCATATCCTCGTTCTGAACTTGTAGACACTAAGTTTGACGAATTTAGAGAACTTTGTCTCTGACACATTTTTCGCTGCGGAGTGGGCCATATGTGGATCCCGTTTTGACCAAAAATTGTCATTTCTGTCCCTGTGTCCAAATTGAACATATAGGTAGGCAATTCTTGTTATTTTATGTCTTTTGAGAGTGATGGTAACGTTTGTTTCAGCATCTAGAGGCGTACCTGAAGATGCCACATACACCGAAGCAACTGTTGGAGTTCAAACCCCAGGTAAGTGTACCTTGCCAACTTGCAGTGATTCCTGTTATAGTATTTGTTTGATTTCTTTATATATATATATATATATATATACTCTTGAGATATACCTTTTCAATCTATGACCATGAGACGTTGCTTAACGTCCGAATAATATTTGGGTGTAGACGCCGTACGCGGAGTCGTGTAACGTCATTTAGAGAGTTGATTGCACGATCCTATATTTTCTTGCTTGTTTTATCAAGTACGTCATACCAAATGATACTTGACACTATTCTTGAGACAGAATCTTTCCTGAGTTATTCATGGTAATTCTGTATAGGCTTACAGGATTCGTGACATAGGTCTTGCATATACATAGATATTATTATGACTCATTGTGCTAGCTAGAGGTTATGATCTTGCGTGTTATGGACATGAGACATCGTGGATATGAGACGTGTGATTACATGGGTGGAAAGAGTCTTACCATACCAATGGCTGATTATATTATATATATATATATATATATATATATATATATATATATATATATAGTTATTCTGGAGGTGCCTTAGACTCTAACCAGAGCTTTGGCACAAGTACTGGCCCTTCGAGATATAAATGCTGCTATGGGTTTTTTCGACACAGAGCCTATAGTAGTTTCATCCTAAGTATGATTAATGCTCTCATTTGCATATCACATAGTTGGTTACATAATTTGCCCTATTAATACATTTTATATACTACATTTATTTTGGCATGCTGTTTCTTGTACCTTGTTACGTCCCTCTGAGGACTTGGTCCCTTGTCAGTTTTGCAGCATAGAACATTATGGAGCCTTCCTGGAGTTGCTGATGTGTGTTGCTTAGTCTTGCAGGAATTGGTGTCAAGTACTTATATCATTTCTTCTAGAGTCATGGTTATTATTCATATTGTTTATTCATCTGCTGATATAGCCTAGTTTTATAGACTCATATTCCTTTCTCGAGTCTATTCGAGCTTATGTGTTACTGGCGGCCGACTTTAGCACATGTAGCTCATTCTTGTATATTCTGATCATTGTGGATTGAGGCATAGATATTTATATTTACTTGATTATATAGATAGTGACCATTTTAATACAGCTTATACGTATTCGAGTCGAACCAGAGTCTAGTTGAATGCGTAGCTGGCATGTTACGTATTCCTAGTCCTACGTATTTTGGGACTGGGGCGTGACATATTTTTGCGGTGGCCCATGCAGGTCCTGATTAAATTATTTCCGTTATTTTCTGGTACTGAGCGAGCCTGTAATCAAAGTTAGCAGTGTTAGCATCTTAATCCACAACTGACTTGAAAATTCTTTAGCATTTGATTATCGTCCTTGGACTTCATAATTGTACTCTTTTTAATCCCCTCGACATCCTTAATATTGTTTATCATCTCTTCCTATTTCGGAGAGATGAATGTTCGTGCACGGTGTTTTCTCTAGAAGCAGATCCTTGTCAAGACGGAATAAGATATGCTGGATATAAATTTTTGAGAAGACGGTTACCCTTAGTAGGATAGTAGATAGGTTATGCCTATATGCTAGAGTTAGTGTAGAGTTTAGCATGAGAATTGAATATAGTATCAGAGGCCTAGAACTAATAAAAACTTACCCTTCCTTAAAGGTATAAAGTAATTTGGAAGTATTGGAAGAAAGGAAAGAGGGTTGATTCTAATGCACTGGAATACTTTATGGAATACATAGCTAGATGCTAGGGATCAGATGTAGCTCATGATGGTGATACAAAGAATTATATTATGACCTTAAGAAAGTGGAATCCTTAGTTGTCTTGTGACTTTTAGTATCAAAATTAGATCTTATGACCCAGATGTTACACCCATACAATTTGTGCCAAAGAAGGATGGGACGGTACGCCTGTGTATTGACTACAGGGCACTAAACGCTGTAACCATCAAAAACTGGCATCCCCTGCCACGCATTGACGATCTATTCGATCAGTTGAGTGGTGTGAGTGTATTCTCAAAGATAGATCTTAGATCCAGTTATCACCAGATTAGAGCGCGTAGAGAGGATATACCAAAAACAGCCTTCAGGACCAAGTATGGACTCTATGAGTTCTTAGTTATGCCGTTTGGTTTAACCAACGTGCCAACTGTGTTCATGAGTTTGATGAACGAAGTATTTTCAGTACCTGGACAAGTTCGTGGTTGCAATTTGATGACATCTTGATATATTCCAAGAGCCACGCAGAGCACGAGCAAACTCTTTCAGTAGGCCCAGCAACAGAATAGGGCACCACCGCAAGGGCGTGGACAGGCTTTTGCGATGACAGTGGAGGACGCACAGACTCGAGGAATAGCGAATACGAGTAAGATTTGAGTTTTATCATAGCTATCTATTCCTAGTAATGCTTTAGCACGTGCTTGTTAGATCATTGCCCTAGCCTAAGCCTAGTATTATGTTAGCCTGAACTTGTTAGTCTAGATTAGTAACTGGCACCCAAGTTTTCATAAGCTGTAGTTGATCTTCGTTCTAACCAGGCTCATTTACTCTTGAGTTACTTATCTCTCATTGCCTAGGGAAAAGTTTTTATTCCTTTCCTACATGTTCTGCTTGAACAAATCCCTCACCCTTCCTCTCGATTTCTTCTTGTTCATGATTCTTTATTCTTTTGTCATTCTTCAACCAGCATGTCTTGCAACCACGTCATCTCTGTTGTCGGTTATGTTTTGCTTTCTTAATTGCAAAGACGCAATTCTTTTAAGGTGGGCATATTGTAACAACCTATTTTTTAAAAAAATTTAAAATAAATTTCTGGATTTTTCTGTAATTTTTTTTATTATTATAAATGTCCTTCAGGGATTAATTTTTTTATGTATTAAATTAAGTATTAAAATATTATAAAAATTATATTTTTGGGTGTATAATTAATTATTGGAAGTTGTATAATTTTTCTGAAATTTATTGGGCTCAAAAACTTTTTTTTAATTAGCTAAAAATACGGTTTTTGATTTAACCAACCCGAACCAACGTGAACCGGATTAAACCGAACCAAACCCAACCGACCCAAACCCTACCCTAGTGGATCAGTTCCTACCAGACCCGACCCGACATGTACCTGACCCGACCCTATATACAGTAACCCCAAACCCACGACCCCCACGTCCCTGACTCGGCCGCACGACCACCACCTCGCTCGCTGCCAACAACCCCACGACCCCAAGACCCCCCCCCGACAACCCCGGCGACCCCTCCCCGCTCTGGCCTCCCCTATTTAACCCCCATCCCTACCGCTGTCACCATCATCCACCACCACCCGACTCCGTCGTGACCCCCAGCTCCACTCCGGCCAACGAGCTCCCCCGGCGACTTTCGCCGTGACCCCGACGACGGCGATACTTACCCCAGTGCCGACGAGCAGCCGCACAGCCCTACCCGCCGCCGACGAGCATAACAACCGTAATCGCCAACGCCGTGCCCCACCGCGCCGCCCTATCGCGAAATCAATGAGGTACCCGTCTTCTAGCTTGCGTATCTCCCTGTGTGTTGAATCGTATTTCGTTCTGTCAAATCCTATGCGAACATCACGTGACCCTCTCGAACCCCATACAATTCGTTCCGGGTATCGCGTCCTGTGTCGGTCGCAAACCGCGACGCAAAAACAGGAAAAATAACCCAATTTCTGTAAATTCAGAAACCGTCCCGAACTCACCAGTTCTTGGCCGATTTACTCCAAGCCTGTTTATTATTTCTAAATTTTGTTTGAAGAGTAAATTAGACAACATAACCGAGATTAAGATCCTGTAATTAGTTTATTTTATTTTGCTGTATGTTATCTTTTATTCGTGGGTAAAATCGACCAAAAATTTGGTTCTTAAAACCTAAATTCTTCCGAAACTGGGTGCATCTCGCTAAACGAGGTGACTTGGTCGTGTGCTAATTTTATCGAAAGGTGCGCGTCGTCAATGCGGACGTGTGAGATTTTACGAAAGTTGATTTGGATATACGTGCACACCGGAATCAACGCGTATCCTTCAAAAATACCCCATATCGGGCCTGTTCTGAAACTTGTTGTAATTTCGTGTGTGCTTGTTGTTTCACAACGAAACTTACGCCATTGGGTTTGTAGCATTACGCTGGTCCTATGACCCAAGTTTGGTTCGATTCTGAGAACGTTGACGAAATCCCGTATCGTGGGCCCCACAACTCCACTTAACGGGCGATTTTTTGATCGACTCATCGGAATCCAATTCTAAACATTCCATTGGGTTCATATGCTTGTTCTGGACTTGTAGACACTAAGTTTGATGAATTTGGAGAACTTTGTCTTTGGCATATTTTTCAGTGCGAAGTAGGCCATATGTGGTTTCCGTTTTGACCAGAGGCTGTCATTTTTGTTCCTGTGCCCAAATTGAACTTATGGGTAGGAAATTCTAGATATTTTATGTCTTCTAAGGGTGATGGTAATGTTTGTTTCAGCATCCGGAGGCGTACCTGAAGATGCCACATACACCGAAGTAATTATTGGAGTTCAAACCCCAGGCAAGTGTACCTTGCCAACTTGCAGTGATTCCTGTTATAGTATTTGTTTGAGTTCTTTATATATATATATATATATATATATATATATATATACTCTTGAGATATACCTATTCAACCTAGGACCGTGAGACATTGCTCAATGTCCGAATAATATTTGGGTGTCGACGCCGTACGCGGAGTCATGTAACGTCATTTAGAGAGTTGATTGCATGATCCTATATTTTTGTACTTGTTTTATCAAGTATGTCATACCATAGGACACTTGACACTATTCATAAGACAGAATCTTTCCTGAGTTATTCTTGGTGATTCTGTATGGGCTTACAGGATTCGTGACATAGGTCTTGTATATACATAGATATTATTATGACTCGATGTGCTAGCTAGAGGTTATGATCTTGCGTGTTATGGACATGAGACGTCGTGGACATGGGACGTGTGATTACATTGGGTTGGGAGAGTCTTACCATACCAAAGGCTGAGATTATTATTATTATATATATATATATATATATATATATATATATATATATATATATATATATATATATATATATATATATATAGTTATTCTGGAGGTGCCTTAGACTCTGACCAGAGCTTTGGCACAAGTACTGGCCCTTCGAGATATAAATGCTGCTATGGGTTTCCCCGACACAGAGCCTATAGTAGTTTCAGCCTGAGTATGATTAATGCTTTCATTTGCATATCACATAGCTGGTTACATAGTTTGCCCTATTGATACATTTTATATACTGTATTTATTTTGGCATGATGTTTCTTGTACCTTATTACGTCCCTCGGAGGACCTGGTCCCTTGCCAGTTTTACAGCATAGACCATTGTGGAGCCTTCCTGGAGTTGTTGATGTGTGTTGCTTAGTCTTGCAGGAATTGGTACCAGGTACTTATATCATTTCTTTCGGAGTCATGGTTATTATTCATATTGTTTATTCATCTGTTGATATAGCCTAGTTTTATAAACTCATATTCCTTTCTCGAGTCTATTTGAGCTTATGTGTTACTGGCGGCCGACTTTACCACATGTAGCTCATTCTTGTATATTTTGATCATTGTGGATTGAGGCATAGATATTTATATTTACTTGATTATAAAGATAGTGACCATTTTAATACAGCTTATACGTATTCGAGTCAGACCAGAGTCTGGTTGAATACGTAGATGACATGTTACGTATTCCTAGTCCTACGTATTTTGGGACTGGGGTGTGACACTAGGGGACTGCAACATGGAAATTCAAGCAAGATAAGATCATGACATCTCTGGAATTAACACTCGTTCTGTACTGAATTTGACGGCTCGGGGAGTCGATAAGTTCTGATAATACCCTGACTTGAACCTATACCTGATGCGAGAATCTGGAAGACCTGAGGATATGCGCGGTCACAGACAACTTGTGCATAAGGCCAATTTTTGAATCTAGTTCCACGGACAGTCGTCGGGGCACTAGGGTCGATCCGATCTAGACAGAAACTTCTGGTAGTCATTTGTTAGAAGCGGGATGGGTGCAATACCCTGTGTATCTTGCTTGCACACCATCTTTTCCTCAAGACTACACCATCCTTTATGACCTCATGCTAGTGACCTTCTGTCACATAGATTAATTTGGCTCGATTGCGGCAATTCGCGTGCGAGTCATTGCATTATGGCGACTGTTCTGAGTAATACCTATGTATCTATATCTGTATATGAATAATTTGAGAGTATCATATCTGTAAAGTCTGAGTATATTATTCATTTGAGTTAGAAACACGCTCGTGAAACTTGTGTTTGCTTATGCGATTCCTTGATTTCATATATATATTCTTTCTCGGTTTAACTTGGTTTTATCTTTAGACAGAAAAAAATGAATGGTAAGTTGGTAAGTCATACTGTATTACTCTAATATTGTACGGCGCACTGCCACACGATTTAGGCTTTACATTATACCATAAAACTGATTATAAGGCAAGACTAGAAAGACAACTTAATAGATGGAGCACGGAACCTATTATAACATGTTAGATTTGTTGAGTGGGCGAGAAGCCTCCCCACCAGTGCATTCATGTACTGATAACCCACCAGATTTCTTGTAAGGTGCGAGAGTACTCGTTCGGTGCAAAAACTCCTTCGTGCGCACTAAGACATGGAGTTCGCTCTGGAGCTTGGAGCATTATGTCCCGAGCAGAATAACATATACAGGACATAATGTTGAAACATCGCCTATGTATCATTCCATGTTGTATGCCACTTGGTACGCCTTTATTACTTTGAGAGAGAGAGCAAGAGCGACTTATAATATCTGCCTAGCGCCGCTTGTAATACTTATTCAGAATCAACAAATAGCTAGTTTTTGTATCATACTTGTGTTCGTTCTATGCTTCCACTATATCGATCTTGCGAACAAGTTATCTCATCGCTCGTTCTATACCTGGCCTTGCACGGGTGCAACTTAGGCCCGCGCGGTATCACGTCCATACGAGGACGAACGGCCCTGAGGGGCTGGGGCTTAACATGTCCGATCCCAACATTCGGTATCAGAATATCTGGCTCTGGTGTCTGATTTTACAACAATTAGTATCAAATCCAGGTTCTATAGGGACGAGCAGATGAACATATATATGATCACCCTTACCGGGAAAACTGGGCAATTTAGAAGCCAATGATGGAGGATTTACTAAGGTGCAAGGTCTTGCATGGTCCGTTGGAGGGCGACAGCTCCAAACGATCAGACAAAACTGTTGAAAACAAAAAATTATTACATCAGAAGTTCGTTAGATTCATCTGCCAATGGCTGGACGATTCGGTGTTTCACCACGTGTCTATGGAGGTTTCGGCAAAAGCATTATGGTAGAAGCTGTATTCATTGTACGAAAGAAAGACGGCTAGCAACAAGGCATTTTTTATTCGCCAACTCGTCAACTCGAAGTACATGGAGGATGCCCCGTTGGAACAACATATGAACGAGGTTCAAGGTATCATCAATCAGATGTCTGCAATGAAGAAGGTGATTGATGATGAGCTTCAGGCCCTTCTACTTTTGAGCTCTCTGTTGAAAAGCTAGGAGACGTTGGTGGTATCGGTGAGCAACTCTGCACCGGAAGGAGTTGTCACGGTGAAGGCAGTCAAAAGTAGTTTGTTAAATAAGGAGGTCCGATGTAAGCAAGTTGAATCGCCGTAGGAGTCCGCTCTAGTGGCTTCCTACGTTAAGGAAAAACCCAAGTCACAAGTGAGGATATGGGGACTTCACGGGATCTTGCGACTGTGGACAGCAAGTGTAACTACCAAAAATTAGGACTAGGGGTATTTTATACTTTTGCTACTAGTTGTTAATTATATTTTTGTACTTAATTAAGTGATTAGTTATAATTAATTTACTATTAGTTGTCATTGATAGAATATTTCCTTCTAGAAGTAGTAGATACCTCACATAACTAATTAGATTCCTCTCTAACCAAAAAGATTCTATTCATGACAATTCTATAAACTAATTAGAGAATGGAGAGGGACAAACTTGACATTCCATCACCATTAATTAACCATGTTAGTGGTCGTCTCTAACAGGTTGGTTTAATCCATTCTTTTGCACTACAATTAGCCACTCTTTCTCCCCAAGCTTCTTCTTCCCCAAGTCAGTCCAATTTTCTACAGATTCTCACTCCAAACTCCATGGAGGCCTAGAGCATTGGAGCATAAAGAGGATCATTGTAGAGGAGTCGAGTTAGGAGGATCGTATCTATTTCATCCTCATTCATTGTGTCTAATTTGGTGGAGTTCATTGGGATCCAACTTTCAATAGGTAAAATTCTTTTTTCTACATATTTCTATGTTAAAAAGCTAATTTATACCCAACCCCATAGGTAGAGAATTAGGTGGTAAAGAGCATATTTCTAGTTAATACATTAATTTTTCTAGGTCATTTGGTGGAATTATGAATTTGTGTCCACCAAGTATTTGTATGGTATTCCTATGAGGAATTTGGAGTCTATTATTGTTTGTGTCACGCCCTACTATAATATGATATCTAGCATGGCAAGTCAACTATATCTCAATCCACATTATGAATAAATATATCAAGAATGAACAATATGTAATATAGTCGGCCATCATGTAATACACATGTCCAAACAAGCTCATGACAAGAATAAAGCTTGCAAAACTAGGCTATACAACAGAATAAGTCAAGATAGCCCAAAATATAAGTACGTGAGATTATGATAAATGTAAGTACAAATAGTTCAAGTTCATCACGAATCTAAGAATCGTCCGGTGGAAAAAAATCCACTACTAGTAGACGAAAATAAAGAAGAAGGAAATAAAAATAAATCCATGCTAAAAATAGACTAAGCATTTGCAGGGCCATCAAATGTTGTCTTACCCTCGGATCCGGGTATATACGTCAGTGGATAATCCTCGTCTGCTAAATACCTGGAAAGGAACCAGGTCCTCAGTGGGATATAACAAGATACATAGAAATATGCCGAATGTACACTAAATAAACATGCAATAGAGAGCAAGAATATAAACACAAAGAAACAACTAAGTCACAAGAAATACTAAGATGGTGGCATGTCATAGAGAAGCGTGGTACTAGACGTGGCAAACAAATAAATCGAATAACCGCTTCACGGTGCGTGCCTAGCGGTCCTATAGAAAGTCACAGTGCATGCCCCCAATCTATAGAGGGTCGTTATCGCTTCACGGTGCGTGCCTAGTGATTGAGCGTGGTCAAGGTAAGCCAATACTAGTATCAATCTCATCTCCTAAAGGAATACAAGGTCAAGTCAAGTCGATTCCAAGTCAAGTTCAAATCCAAGTAATATACGGGGTCACAAGATCATGTCAAGTCATACGCACAAAGTGGAGCATATATCAAATATGTGACGAAAATGTAGAGACGAGCAGCACATATGGAAGCAATAAATAAACGTCATGACGCATGTACAAGAAGCATATGATGGACAAGACAGAAATAGGCAAGAACATAAATGAGTAAAATAAGAATGCATAATACTGTACAAGAGTTGGCTCGGTATCTTGCCTGACGGTTCGTCCAATCTGTGCTGAGGGCAAGAACTCGGAAGAGACTGCAGGCCTAACAATCAACAAAATTTTATGGTTTTTTTCTAGTATCTTAATTCATGTTGTTTCTATTATATTTTTTCTTACTCTTTAATATTTACATTTTAGATTATTATTAGGCTTAATATAATTTTGAATTAATTTATATATAGTAGTCTTTTTTTAATATTGATGACTTAATCTAATTAACTATACCATAATCTAAGTTAATAAAATGCTAAATTTATCTCTAATTATATATATCCGTACTTATCATATTAATTGTTTATTATGTAAAGAGAAGAAAAAGGTGGGGGTGTAAATGCAAAATTCCAACCAATTATTTGTTGGGATTCAGAGAGCACATGCTCCCTTGACTATGTTAATATACCAAAAAGAAATATTTTCCTTTTCCATTGCTTCATAATGCTACGTGACATAGTGTGATGTTAACTATTATTATATTATATGTGAGAAAACATCTACTCTTCTTTGCCATGCATATGTAAATTTGCTATGCACTTCACTGTTCACGTGAACAATGATTCTATACTTCTTGTTGTTCCTATATTACTATTTAACGTGAACAACATCTTAAAGAGGACTCGGAAAATGTTCTCAACGTGAAGATTGTTTGCGAAGGAAACTTTCTTGTGGACAGTGTCCTTATTCTTCACGTTCAAAGAGGTTGGCCTAAAAATAATTACCTAGTGGATTTGAGACGCGGATGAGCCGAGGTCGGCGACTGAGTTGTTGACTGGCCGTGCGCTGGTTGGGGTGCTCCAGCGCTGTTGGACAGAGGCGCCGGCGCGGTGGCGAGGACGCGGGGGCACGGGAGGGTGGCTCCGGTGGAGGAGGCGCCCGAAGAACACTGCCTCGGTGAGGCCGGACGAGGGATGCAGAGGTTCAGAGGTGACGCTCGGGCGGTGTTCGGCGCTTGTCGGCGAGTTCCGGCGTCTTCCGGATTGGTTCGGTTACGGGACCTTGGCCGCGTGCGACCTTGTCGGCAAAAAATGGGGCCAATGGTCTTGGGAAGAAGGTAGATGGGTATAGGCTTATATGTATAGCTTCTAGATTAGGATGCTTCCTCAAGATGTGTATTAAGTCGGACCGGTCTGACCCACGGACCAATTTGAACGGTTTTGATCGGATTTGGATCAGTCCGGGCCCAAGTCGGAAGAGAGAGCGGGCCGGTCTGGCCCAGTCCGGTGGGATTGGGACTCGACCCAGCCTAGACCTGTGACCCGGTTTACGGTGGATCGGATCGATCCGGTCTGAGTCCAGGCAGGTTCACGGTCGGACCGGTCCGATTTTTTTTAATTTTTTTTAACATTTATTTATATATTTTTATATATATAATCTATATGATATAATTTATATGTTAATAAGTTGAAGTTAAATTTTTTAGATTTTTTGTTACTAAGTTAATTTTGTATAATTTTAAATTTATATGTTATTTGTTATAAATTTTTTTGTATAATTTATGATAAAAATTTATATAAACATTAAGTAAGAAAATTTTATTTGATTTCTTTATATCAATATTTATATAAATTTAAGTATAAATTAAATTCTTGATATTTAGAAGTTGAAATTATTTTTCAAAATTTTTTTGAATAACTTATAAAAAATTGTATAAATTTTTTTTTTTTTAAATATAAATTTATAACTTAAGAAGTTATTTATATATCCTCTTTTAATTTGTTTATTCAATTAGCCAACTTAATCTATCTATAACCAACTTGATTAAAGGCTAAAAATTTGACATATTTAAATAAAATATAAAATAAAATTTTATTAATTACCATAATAACCTTATATAAAAATCAGGATTCTCACAGTTTGTGATTGTGTCCTAATGTCCACAATTGGATACTTAGAGTCTATATCATGATACGTCATGATACGTGTAGGATGATTTGATAATTTGGTTGTATTGGGGCTTCTTTGTGTCATTTTTATTTATTTGCACTATACTTACTTATCATAGCCATGTTCATGTTATATTTTATATGTATTTAGTGTTTTATTGGTTTTGGTGATGGTATCATGGTGGTATTCGTGTAGGAGTGGAGTATCTTGGTGTCTCATGGTGTACCATGGTGTACCATGGTGTAGTGGTGTACTAGTGATACTAGAGTGCCATGAGTATAGGTGAGGTGTTTAATGTTTGGATGGGTTGTGTTGTGATAGTGTTTGATAGGTTGTTTGGGAGGGTGTTATGGTTACAGTGATTTGGGTGGTTGGATGTTAGTTGTGTGTGTACTAGAGGAAGAGGGGTACTCCGAACTGAGAGTATAGTATCATGGGTGTATATTTTAGTATATCCAAGGGTTCCAGGAATTGGTCATTGCAGCAGAGTGTCAAGTGAAGTTTGTGTGTATTTCTGATTTCCTGTAAACATCTGTGACCTGGATACACATATGTATGTGGGGGGAAGTGTCCAGTACATCAACAGTTAGGAGGAGTGTTGCACTGCAAGATAGCATGGCAACAGCATCTGCTGCATACAGCTGTGCAGCAATAATGTAGAGGCTCGATTAGCATTGTTGTGCACAGCATCATAACCGCAGTGGCATGGCAATTTGCCAAGTGTAGAGGGCTGCAGTGCCTGAGCACAAGAGGAACAGCAGCAGTAGAATAGGTGTGCAGGCCTTGTGATTTACAGTTGGATTTAGGGGGAGACTGCAGTTGGCACTGTCGTATATAAGTATTAGTATGGGGGTGCAGGCAGTATGGATGAAACTTGTTGCACAGTCAGTGGGGGAGTCTGCAGTGTATTTGGTTTAGTTTGCAAGGAGAACTGCAACAGTAGCTTTAGTAGCTAGTAGCACAGCAAGGTGCAAATATTGGTGTTGTGTAGTGTAGTGTGGTGTTAGTGAATGATGGGTTGTATAGGTTTATGTGAGTGTGTTAGGAACTAGTAAAGTAAGGTTAATTGAGTATCATAGATTGTATAGTGTATGTTAGTGTCAAGTATTGATGAGTGTCTACTTAGTGGGTATCAAAGTAGGATAGTACTTGGGTAATACCATGATACGAGAGAGTATCTTAGATATGAGGTAAGTTGTTAAGTTAGGATATTTGGTATCAAGGTATTAGTACTAAGATATGGGTTAGTAGTCTAGGTAATAGGTTATGATACTAGGTAATGGGTATTGGCAAGGTAATAGTGAGGTATTGGGTAATAGGCTAAGGTATTATGAGAATTATAGTATATGAGTCTAGTTAGTAGTATATATAGTGTGAGATACCTAGAATACCTAGACCTATACGTTATGACCTAGAAAACATAGATATAACTTGGTATTAGTTATTATAACTACATAGTGTCACGTCCCAGTCCCAAAATATGTAGGACTAGGAATACATAAGCATGTCAGCCGTATGTATATGGAGACTCCATGTAAACCCCCTCAACCAATTTAGGGATTGTTTTATTGTTAAAACTAGAGACTAGGGATAAACAGATTTAATTGGAATTACGTGAGACAATTAAAGGTACCCTCTGACCATAGTGTAACCTTAGCTACGCAATGTTCATTAACTTCGCCTTGCGCAGTTAATTATTAATCTAGTTAATTAATTTATGGCTATTTGCACCTTAAACAGGACCTGACCAACCCCATATCAATGAACCCTGGCCGGCCCAAACCCCGAGGCCAACCCCAAAGTTCATCCCCTATATAAATACATAACCTTACTCATGTAAACCCTAAACCAAACAAAAACCATCACAAACCCCTTAACCCTAGCCGAATTCCTTCCCTCTTGCAACCGAGCCTCCACCCCGACCACCCAGCTCCCTGACACCGCCACCACCGCCGCCTGACAGCGTCGGCGCCACCCTCCCAGGCCGGCCAGCCGCCACCTCCTTCACCATCATCAATGTCGCACGCTAACCCGACCCCCCCGTAGCCGCTGCCGACCGACCCCGACCGCTTCCAGCACCTCTAGCCCCATCGACCGACCCCGACGTCCCTCACACGCTGCCCCCGTCGTACGTCAAGCCGACGTACGCTGAAGACCCCCCCCCCACCCCCCCGTAGCCGCTGCTGCCATTGCTGCCGCGCCTGCTGCAGTTGCCGCCGCCGCCGCTGCCACCTCGCCGGAGTCGCCTTTCCGCCGGAGTACGCCCCTCGACGAGAGCAGGCCATGTCCGAGCAGCCACGTAGAGGTAACCACATAAGACCTCCGCTTCCTCATGATAATATTATATCGTCGTGTCGAGAATTGTGATATTGGACACAAACCTAACTAAACCCTAATTATGTATATGCTAGATTAATGACTAATAAGATTTAGGATTTGTGTATTTATTAGCAAACACCTTAACCATGAGACCTAACATCAAGGACTAGTATTTCACCCAAATACCTGTACATAAACCACGTACAATGAGCATAGAAACCAAGGAACATGTGTTCGCACAGAACAGAGATTGTGGTCAAACCATAACTGGAAATTATTGTCTCAAGGCCCAGGATGACCGAGCACAGAACACGTGTGCACCTTAACTACACGCACATGTGACGCTGTATTCGAGCAGACGTGAACTTGCGACAATATTCAAGCATCGCGTTGTAGTCATGTACATTTAATGTTTAGCGTCTGATATTAGATTGTTATATTATATTTGTGTTTAGGACTTTTGGATCAGCTAGGAGACACTGCAGGAACCGGCTTCTGGCACTCACAACTTCAGGACCCAGGCAAGATACCTTGCCATATTTACTGTTTGAGTTAAATGATGCATATGTTGTATGATTCTTATTGCTGTATTTCATATGACTGTGTACGTCCGAGATTGACTCGGGTGCTATCGACGGATACGTCGATGATTTAGTATACTTGGCCTAGTCACTAGTAGACTCACCCAGGGGAGGATACGCTGATATCTTTCATGACCTGACACCTTACAGGTTTCACGGTGAGACATTCATATTGGGATGCGGGTCCGCGTATTCGACTAGCTATCGGTGCGTGTGACATGCATCACGGTTAGCACGTAACTCAGGATTATTTAGTTGTAGAGACTGACATATAGAAACGTGGTGCGCACGTCGAGTATTCGACTAACGTATCTACATTGGGTGGGGAAGATAGCTAGTAGGCGTATGGGATACACACATTGGACTCCGTAGTATCCAGAGGAGCCACGGATCCAATGACTTCCTTTATTGCAGACACCGCGCTCTTCGGAGTGATACGGACGTATATATATTGCAGATACCTCATTCTTCGGGATGATGGACATTACAGATACCATGCTCTTTGGGGTGTTGGACGTTATGCCTACGCCTACCCATACGTACCAAAGTTGTCTTTAAATTGTATTCACTTAGATGGTTAGCACACCCTTGTACTTTATTGCATTTATCTTATTCAGTATTTATATATATGGCATGCTTCTATATATCTTGTTACGTCCCTCTGAGGACCTGGTACCTTTCCAGATTTGGACGAGGCTTACTACCCCACAGTATACGGCCCCGGACAGGAGACGTGATTCGCTACCGCAGAGGAGTTAGAGGTGCTACCGTCAGAGTTTTCGTGATCAGTTGGTAGGCCTTCCGCCTAGGATTGGGTGCAATTATTACCTAGTCAGACGATGCCCTAGTCTTTATCTTTTATATCTCATTTTAGTACTTTTATTTTCGTCATAGTAGTGGGTTTGTTCCCACCAGACATTATTGGTTGTACTATGATATCTTGAGACTGGTATTCATCTTCCAGCAGTTTATTTAGTACTTTTTGCTATTTATTTTTGTGGATGAGATTAGATTACCTGTTATCGACTGATATTGGACATGTTAGTATTTTAGGACAGCGTAGCACTCTTCGCTAGGATCCATTAAATTGGGATATCCTCGGAGACGTGACAGCTGGCTATTGCCACGTGGCCTAGTTCCATGTACTTTTGGGACTAGGGCGTGACATGGTTTTAGTGGTGGCCCATGCAGGTCGACTTTTCGCTTGTGGTATGATAACGTGCCCAGCGAGCCTGCAATAGGATAAAAAAATTTAGGTCTCATCCACCTTGATTTACGTTTTTGAACTCCCTTCGTGTTACTCCTAAATACCTGCATCCTATTTGTTTGTTTCCGTACTCTACTAATGAAGTCCTATCTCTTGCAACAAGATGAATTTGCGCAGTGGACGAGGGGCACCCAGTGCCGCGGTGCCAGATAATACCACCCAAAGGGAGGAGATACCCCAAGGGCAACCATCGCTACAGACCCCGCTGATACATTGGCACGAGACATCGTAGGGCGATCCTACACCGCAACCCGAGGGACAGACTTCCAAACAATCCCCACGCAATATTGTGAGGGCCAGACTTCAGGAGCTACACCGATGCCGCAGACTGAGAGGCCGACATCTGAGGAGACACCTACGGCACAGCCAGAGATTCTACTACCACCACCTCTACCTTATCCACCCCAGATTCCATAGCTAGATGGACAGCCACAGATGCTTCAGTTCTTTCAGACCATGATGCAAGCACAGTGGCATCAGACAGAGACATTGAGACAGAGTCTGATGGCAGTACTAGAGAGGACACCTGTCCCAGCACCCGTACCAGCACCTCCACCAGCCCAGACAGGTGGCACTGTTAGATGGTTCCGACAGATGGGACCAGATACTTTTTCAGGCAATGAAACTGCAGAACAGATCTCCGATTGGGTCGCCAACACAGAGATGTTACTAGAGGCTTCATAACTGCATCCAGACCTTTGAATAACTGCAGTGAGGGCCCAACTAAAGGGCAACGCCCATCACTGGTGGGATTCCATTGAGTGCAGTGTAGGCAAGAACCAGACTTGGGAACAGTTCCTAGAATACTTCAATGCCAAGTATTTTCCAGCAACAGTCAGAAATGCCCTGTACTCCCAGTTCCTACATCTAGAACAGGGGAATATGACTGTTGACGCATATGACGCAGAGTTTAGCCATCTCAGCAGATTTAGCATCGTTCTGATATCCAATGACCTGGAGAAGGCTCAGAGATTCCATCACGGTCTTACTTTCGAGCTACAGAGGTATACTACCACGCAGGCGAGGATCTCTTATGAGGAGGTTCTTGCAGAGGCAAGAATCCAAGAGGCCATCGTTAGAGGAGCCAGACGTTCCAGTACGACCACACCAGCCAGAGCCCAGCCCAGAGCAGGAGGAACGATCCGTCGTCCCGGAGCACAAACACAGCAGAGGGCAGCGCCATACCCACAGCAGGAGCTTCCGACTTGTCACTATTATGGCAAGAAGGGACACGTCATCAGAGATTGTCGAAAGAAGTTGGGATTATGCATGATATGTGGAGCAAGCCTGCACCTTGCTCGAGACTGCCCACAGCGCAGAGACGCAGAACCCCAGATAGGACCGAGGCCAGCAGCACAAGTCCCGAGGATACTACCCCCTCTAGGAGGTCAGCATCCACCAGCACCAGGAGGATTCCAGAGGGGACCACCTTTGGCCCCACAGCAGGCACAGTTTGATCGAGCCCGACAGCAGACCGGAGGGCAGAGGCACGAACAGGCCTTTGCATTAGCAGCTACTGAAGAAGAAATAGAAGGGGAAGCTATCACATGTACCATTTTAGTTGCATCATTACCTACGACAGCATTGTTTGATTCTGGTGCTACGTTATCATTTATATCTAGTAGATTCGTAGTAATGCATAGAGTAGCTACTTTTCCCTTACCTAAGAGTTGGAAGATTCTTACCGGAGGAGGTATCATGCCGGTTACCAGCACTATCAGAACGTGCTCGGTAGTCGTATGTGGTAGAGAGATGAAAGCACGATTCTTGGTATTGCCTATGTCGTACTTTGATATTGTGCTAGGCATGGACTGGTTAAGCCAGTATAACGCCATACTGAATTGCCGGAAGGATAGCGTCACCTTTAGACCGCCAGATCAACCAGAGTTCGAGTACATGTGAGGGACCGTCGAACAAGTAGTAGGACAGATAGTTGGAACTTATATGGCTATGGAAATTGCACCCCCACCAATAGTCATAGAATTTGAGGATGTTTTTCCCGAAGAATTGCCAGGCCTACCGCCAGATAGAGACGTGGAGCTCACCATTGAGCTAGTACCCGGAGCAGCACCGGTATCTTCTAATGTATACCGATTGGCAAAGAAGAAACTAGATGAGCTAAAGCTACAATTAGAGGATTTGCAGAGTAAAAGATTTATCCGTCCTAGTGCATCACCATGGGGAGCACCAGTATTGTTTGTACCTAAGAAGTATGGGACAGTACGTATGTACATTGATTACAGAGCCTTTAATGCTTTGACTATCAAGAACAAGTACCCCCTGCCACGGATTGATGACTTATTCGACCAGTTGACAGGAGCAGTGGTGTTCACAAAGATTGACTTGAGATCGGGTTATATCAAGTGAAGGTGCGAAGAGAAGACATTCAAAATACAGCATTCAGGACTCATTATGGTCACTACGAGTTCCTAGTGATGCCTTTGGACTGACGAATGCACCGGCTGTATTTATGAATTTGATGAACAGAGTATTCCACCAATACTTGGACCGGTTCATGGTAGTCTTTGTAGAAGCATAAAAAATACGCTGGATAGTTATACGCTGCATGTTGATGCAGGATAGCATAAAAAGATGACCTCAGAGCCATCAACGTGCAAAAGAGATTTTTCGCTGAGCACAGCGTAAAATATAAGCTCAAGGACCATCCACGTAATGCAGTATGTCCAGGCTGCTTCAGCGTAAAAAGGGTGCTACATCGTCTTTATGGCGTAAAACTTATCCGCTTTCAATGCAGCATTGAAGCGTACGAGGAACGCTTAGTATTCTTCAAAATGAACCTGTCAGATCATGCAATGAACCTGACGTCTGGACTCCTGACAAAGAGTACTACACGACTACCCAGGCGACGGCTATAATGATGGCACGGCACAGCAACCCAGACTGTCATTTACTGCCATTTCCTTGGCGTAAACCGCTTTTACGCATACAAAGGAATACGCTGCCTAGTTTTACACAGGCAGATGTGAGCTGTTTACGCTCCACAGAAGACAAACAGCCTGCCACGTCAAAAGCTGCTCTTCGTACAGGGCTCGAGGCACGTCTCTGCATTTAATGCGCAGAGTGATGGCAGAGCTCGAGGCACGTCTCTGCATTTAATATGCAGAGTGATGGCAGAACTCGGGGCATGTCTCTGTATTTAATGCGCAGAAGGGTGGCAGACCTTCAAAACATGCCTCTGCATTTAATGCGCAGGATAATGGCGGATCTCTACATTTAATGCAGGAGATTTGATTAAATGTCACCGAACCGTCGTTATCCCCTTTGCGTAAACTACTTTTACGCATACAAGGGGATTCGCTGCCTAGTTTTACACAGGCAGACGTGAGCTTCTTACTCTTCGCAGAAGGCAAACAGGCTGCCACATCAGCAGTTGCTCTTCGTACAGGATTCGAGGCGCGTATCTGCATTTAATGCACAGAATGATGGCAAATCTTAAAGACACGTCTCTGCATTTAATGCACAGGATGGGGGCAGATCTCTGCATTTAATGCAAGAGATTTGATTATATCTCCAAGAGCCATAATTTTGGCTAAGACGTCCACATCATCACCTTGGCACATTTCGCCAACTCAGGCCTCAGTCAGGAGAAGAGGATCAGCTATCTTCTGCGCCCACTCGGCTTCTACGCCCACTCGGCTTCTACGCCCACTCGGCTTCTATGCCTACTTGGCTTCTACGCCTACTCGGCTTCTATGCCTACTTGGCTTCTATGCCATGGTGACAGTTATTGGCTTCTACGCCAACCTTCTCTACGTGAGGGATAACTACCTATGTGGCTTTTACGCCATGATCTTCGCAGCAGTTATACGCATTGTCTCTTAATTGACACGCGTCACATGCTCATTCAAAAGGTCATCTATACGCGGGTAATGGTTATTGTAACCGTTGTGTAAAAGGGTACTGTACTTTCCATTACTCGGTTTCTATGCCGACTGAGTGGTCACTGTCACTAAAACTCTATAAATAGAGACCTCTATCAACAGAGGAAAAGGGTCAAAATTTGGTCAAGAAATCCAGTATCAGATCCAAGGTCAAAAAACGGAAGATTGAAAGGTCGAGATTTGGTCGCAGATTTCAAGAGAGAAGAATCCAGAGCTCAGGCAAAGAGTAGTGATCGACGACTTTGGCATCGAGCATCCACTCTCTTTAGCAACCTTCGAAGCTGCTTTCTGTCTTCTATGGCACTTCTTCATCATCGTGTGGTCCAAGGGACAAAGTGATCGACTACAGATCAGACTCCTATAGCAATATTTACCCAGATTAAAAAATTATACTCGACATCCTCGTATAGGATTAATTGTACTGCTTGTTTGTAAACATAAAGAGCAGATTTTTGTATAGAACCTCGTTTCCATATCTTTTATTTATTTTATTAGACAACAAGATGGCGACTCTGCTGGGGACATCTTTCTCTTCTAATGAGGAAGCAATTTCTCAACACGATGCGGTATCCGTGGGATCCGTAAAGAAGACACTGGTCATCCAGTTCGACCAGTCTGCCTACGAAGACATGCTTCGAACAGGGGGTAGCTCTCACTCTCTCTCTCTGTCCAAGACAACAGGAAGCTGCGTAAGGTCTGGATGCCCAAGACATCCTCTACCATTCCTGTCGACTCTCCGATCTCTTCGATCTCTCCGACCAACGAGGTTGTAGTATTGCTCCCTCCGCGCCTTGTGCATAAAATTTAGTCGCCTGTCTCTGACAGGGCAGACAAAACTTCTGGCAATGCCTCAGCGCCAATCCAGAAGTATACTCCGTGCCTTGCGCGTAAAATTCAGTCGCCTGTCTCTGACAGGGCAGACAAAACTTCTGGCAATGCCTCAGCGCTAGTCCAGAAGTACACATCGCGCTCTGCGCGTAAAACTCGGTCTCCCATCTGTGACGGAATAGACAGAATTTTAGATAATACCTCAGCGCCAAATCAGGAATCCCAAACGCGCTCCGCGCATAAAAATGCATCTGCCTTCCGTAGAAAAGCAGATGATCCCTGCAATCTACGCAAGGTAAAGCAAGCGGCGGACTACTCAACTTCTCGGCCTTTATGCCAGCAAGGGAACAAACTGCCCGCCCTTCGGATTACGCGAGAAGCTGACGGCCGACTGAGGACATCCTCAGATTTACGCCAACCAGAGCAGAGCTCCAAATTACGCCAGGAGAAGCCCCTCAGCGTAAAGAAGGCTCAATTTGCGGAAAGACACCCTCCTCGGGGATTATCAGCCACCCAGATGGCCAACCTGTTGTATATAGGTGGCACAGGGAAAACTATGGTTCCCAACATTCGCATGCCCACTGATGTGAACAGAAGGAACAAGCCATCATCTTCTTCTTCTGTAACTCCTCCTGACCTGCACAAGTATCTGATCCAGAAACGCAAGGAGAGGGGATCTTCCAGCATGTCTATTACGCCTCCTAGCGAGCACTGTTGTAATAGTCATAGGATTGTAATTAATTGTTGCTGTTATGAAGCAAAACGGTCGATTTTCGACCGGTTGAGCTACTCTTCGTCTTTCCAGGAAGAAGAGCCCACGCATGCATCTGTGAACATGGCTTCACACATACCTAGAGGAAGGTCGGGCTCAAGACGTCATCCCTCTAGAACTCTGAGCCGAAGGAGATTCAACATGCTCCTTAGGAACACCAAAGCTGGGGTATTCCAAAATATTCGTTCGAGGTCACGACAACCGGCTTCGTACTCTTCTGATTCCGATGCTAGGGGTCGCCAGTCTCCCGAATCAGACGCCGAAAGTATAGAGTCAACTTCTACAGAGACCAATACTAATCTTTCAATGACACCCAGGGAGATGGGAGTTTATGCCATTGGAGATGAATGCGAGGAAGCTTCCCCGTCCGGGAGCGCTGAGCAACGCATTACTGTACTGGAGACGTCTCTGAAAGAGATGCAATCCATGATGGAGAACATGCACCAGATGATGCTAACTCAACACACAGCTGCCATGGCCCAAGCATCGGTCCCTCTAACTCAGATACGTGTGGGGGTGGACTTACCACCATCCAACACGATCCAAGAGCCTGCTCTAGATCAAGAGTCAGCAGTTCCTCTGCTTCCTCACCCGGAGAATGTATTACCTACCGTTGGAGTCGTAATACAACCGATTCCTCACCACTCCGTGGTCCCGCTACCGGCTGAAAATCCGATGCCCGTCAGTACGAGAGCTGAAAGCCCAATTTGATGCCTTGAAGCACAAAGATCAGCTCAAGAAATTGGGAATCAACCAGCCTTATCCAGCTATCTGGGAAGAGGCCCATTTCCCTCCTAAATACAAACCACAGACCATGGCTTTGTTCGAGGGAAAAACATCACCGAGTCAGTACATGACCAACTTCAGTATGATGACGGTATTACTACAGGGGAATGACGCCCTCCTCACTCGGGTGTTCAAGGGCTGTCTCTCGGGAGTGGCTTACCAGTGGTACCGCAGCCTGGCGGACAACTGCATTACTTCCTTCGACGAATTCAAAGCCTTATTTTTTGCAAGATTCTACGAAGGAGGGATGGACATGTCGATGTCCTCTCTCATCGAAGTGAAGCAGAGGGGAAAATAGGACGTTCGCACCTTCATCGAACGTTTTCCTCAAGCCACTTTGCAAATGCCTCCCGGAGTTCCAGACTCGGCATTGGTCGACATTTGCAGAAAGAACCTTCTTCCCATCATCTCAGTATTCACAGGACCATATCAGTTCCATGATTGGCCCTCGTTCATCATCTCAGCGGTAGCCGCCGAGGACAACAGTCGGAAGGCGCATGACAATGGCATCATGATCTCTACCTCCGACAGAGGCAAAAGGTCATCCACCAACAGCGAACATCCTCGCAGTTCCAAAGGAAAAGAAGCTCTGGTGATCAATACGTCTAGACAAAAGACTGCGGCAACCACGCAGACGAAACCTGGGACTTCTAGGCCCATTAAAGTGTACTCTTTCGACGACGACGATATTTCGAGCATATTCGAGTGTCTCGTCAAAAGTGGCAAGATTACCCTTTCGGAGGAGAAGCGGCCTAATGAAGTCGGCAGTACTAATAACCCCAAGTATTGCATCTTCCACAGATACGTACACCACCTTACAAAGGCGTATTATGTACTGAAAAGGAAGATACAGGAGCTGATCGATGCCAAGGCCATCACTCTGCGCAACAACGAGAAGACGGTCACGGCCAACATGATCTCTCTGCAATTTGGCAATCTGCCTCCCCAAGAAGTCCCGGATGGTGCTACACCTATTTCCCGGACAACGATGAACGTCGTCAATCTCCCTCCGGCTAGGGGTCAAAATCATGACCTGCTACCCCTAACTATCCAGCGAGGCGAGATCATATGGGTTCATCCAGATCTGGTGCCAGAGATCGAGAAAGAGACTCAAGCTGCTAAGGCTAAGTCTAAGAAGAACTCAAAGCACAAACCGTGTCACATAATTACGGTACACTCGCACTACCAGAAAAAGTCAAATTAGCGACGTCTAAAAACGTCGCTAAATAACAAAATGTCGTCGCTAATTTGGTTTAGCGACGTAATTAGCGACGTTATAAAGTTGTCAAAAAAACCTAAGTCGCCAAAAAAAAAAACGTCGCTATACCGACGTTTTTAGCGACT
Source organism: Iris macrosiphon (assembly GCA_036927795.1). Taxonomy (NCBI): domain Eukaryota; kingdom Viridiplantae; phylum Streptophyta; class Magnoliopsida; order Asparagales; family Iridaceae; genus Iris; species Iris macrosiphon. Next base: position 106,256,919 of record JAYESA010000002.1, read on the forward strand.
TTAATGTGTCGTAAATTTTTGCGACGTTTAGCGACGCTAAGTCACTAAATAGCGACGTTTATTAAAGTCGCTAAACGTCTCTGATTAGCGACGTCTATAGCGACGTTACACCGACGTCTTTAATGACCTGGCTATACTGCCATGTCAGCAATTGGCGACGTATAGCGGCGTATAGCGTTGTCATTAGCGACGTATTTAGCGACTTGTTACAGCATCGCTAATTAGCGACGTATTTAGCGACATAAATTAACGTCGCTAAACGTCGCTAAACGTCACTAAAAATGTCGCTAATTTTAAAAAAAAATAAAAAATAGTGTCCAGATTGGTGATTCCCTGCAGTTTTAGCCTTTCCACTGTGGACAACTGTCGGATCGACGACATCCAATGGGCTAGTAGTACTCTCGCCTCCTCTGCTGCAGCATCCCCCTTTGAGCCTCTTGTGGCTCGCACGGTGCTCGCCTAGAGCCTGGTAGGAGTGGAAGCTCTTCTTGCAAGAGGCACACTCGTATCGGCTCTTCCCCAATCTAGCACCGTAACCATCTTCATCACACACACCAACATGATCCAATCTAGTCCTCCTCCTCCTCCATCTCCTCTTCTTGACACCACAAGAACCACCCTTCTTCGACTCCTCCTTGTCCGAATTACAGTAGAATTCGCCATCTTTGTAGCTGTTTGGCTTCTTCAACTTATTCCAATCCTTATTCTCCTCCAAGATTGCAGAATTCTTGTCCGACGACTCGGCAGGATTGGATCCCCAGTATCTGGCGTCTCTAGAGAGCATCATGAGACTAATGGCAACATCCTCCTGCTCATGCTCCTCTTGTCTAGATCAATCTTCGGTTAGCTTTTATTGAATGCAAGATAACTATATAATCCAATTAAATTAAAGACCACAAGAAGCATTGTTGAAGTATCAATCCAAATAAATATGGATATGCAAGATAACTATGTAATCCAATTAAATTAACTAAAAAATTAAAGACCACAAGAAGCATCATACATCATGCCTATTGTTGAAGTATCAATAATTCATAATATACAACCGCATCCTAAATAATAATAAAAATAACTATACTACTGCGGATCTGCAGGAGGCTGACCACCGGCGTGCTTGAAGGATAAGAACTCCTCATACTCGTCCCGTGGAATCGACACCGATGTCGATGGAGAAGGCAGTGACGTCGGTGGAGGCCGTGCCCGCTCCAAGTTTGTGAGTCGCTGGTTGTAAGAATCCAGGGTAGATAACAGCCTCGTACTGCTATGACCTATTGAATCCTGCATCCTCGTCAGCTTCTCGCCCATCGATAGCTGTGACGCCTGCAGCTCCATGATGTTGCGATCATTGGAGGCTCTAATATCATTTGTCAATTCTCGTAGCTCCGTCATGCTGCGGTCGAGCATATCCAATCGTGCGATGAGCATCGGATCGTCCGCCTGCGGCTGGGACCTGAACTGCTCCTCCATACTTTGCAGCAAGTCGTCACGGAGAGACGCAATCTGACGGTCAACGGCCTCCTGGACGGCCTCCCGGACTCTGGCCGACGACTGCGAGGTCTGCGACAGCGAGGGGTGTGTGGAATGCGCAGCTGTCGGGGAGGCCCTAGATGACTGCGTCGCAACCAGGACGCCAGAGGAGCCCGTACCGTAGTACGTACCCCTCTGGAGACCACCAGCTGCGGTCACCCACAGGTCGTCCACCGATGGAGATGGAGCGGGCTGCGACGAAGTACCAGCCTCTCCAGGTGTAGGTGCACTAGCAGTCGCCCGCTCACGCAGCCTAAGATACTCGGCCTAGAAAAGGTTTGGAAACTCGATAATTGCCTAAGTTATATTAAAATAAACACAAAGTAAAGTAATACTTACATAGGTCTGTGAGGCCCTCTCATCAATGAGATTTTCGTCCTTGCGATCGGTGGCCAAGAAGACGGTCACCATGTTTGCATCCTCACCCCTCTGTACCTGTTAAAAATATATTATTTATTACTAAACTTAAATATTTTTTCCAAGTACCATTTTATGGTACTTATATTAAAATAATATATTCTAAAAGAAAAAACATACCAAACGACGGAAATGTTCCGTCATCGGAATTGAGCCACCACACCACTTGGCAGCATTCTGCCTAGCCGCCATGGCCTTCTTAGACCTTTTCTTGTAGCTCGGATCGTCGAATCTAGCCCTCATCGCAGTCCACTTCTCAGGCGTGATCCAACCTTGGATCGGTTTTCCAGCACGATCACGAGCCTTCTGGTCATCCAGAGCATCTCGGATAAGCTTGGCGGCAACGGTAGGAAAGAGCCGCTCGATCAACTCGGCCCGGTCCGGAGGATAAAAATACGTTTGCTACAATAAATAATTTATTAAGTTAGCATCACGAATAAGTTATATAATATACATAAATTAGAAGATTTATTTAATATACTTTTACTTGGAAGTGCCTAAACCAGAACGCCTTCCTCTCCTTCGGAGCCTCAGAGTAGTTGATCCAAGGGCCACCGTAGTTGTTCCTCAGAAATTGGCCTAGGCGTCTCTGAACCGACGATGGACGATATCTATACAGAGATAATAATTTAGATTTCTGAAAAAGTCAATATACGATGAATAAAGAGAAACACAAATATATACTAAACCATCTAATTGACTTACTTTGTACTGTCGGCCCAAATCTCTGTCCTCGTCTCCTCCGGAGGTGCGCATGGAGGATCTTGCTGATGCTGGGACAACGTCGGCATGACCTCCTCGACATGCTCATCTGTCCCCATGGTTCCGTCAGCAGGAGGAACGCTGGATGAGGGTGTACTATCACGCCAGGAACTACTCGTCCCAACAGTCGGGCATGTGTGTGATCGATATACTGGAGTACTGGGCGACGATGATCCGGAACCAACAGTAGGCAGTACCGGAGTGGCACTCTGTCTACCTCGGGACCTGCCGAATCCTCCGCGTCGTCCGGTCATATCTGATAACAATATATGATGAATATAGAGAAACACAAATATATACTACATTCTACAGTCGAAATATGATACATATCTCAAAGCATTCTACAGTCAAAATATAGTTACATTCTACATGCAATATTTTTTATTTTTAATCATCTTCAGAAAATTCATCTTGTTCGCCTTCGTCGTCCTGCTCTTCCTCTTCCTCTTCCTCGTCTTCACTTCATCTACTTCGTCGTCATCTTCGGATAATTCTATATCTTCTACATTATTACTCGTGTAATGAGTAACTTTCGTTGAGTCCACATCTACAATATTTGTTACAAGAGGTAGATCGTCCTCCTGATAAGCTATTTCGTCAATGTCAAAGGTATTTCTAGCTTTAGTCTTGCATACTGCCACCAATCCGACCTCGCTATCCCCCGTCTAGGATAAGTTATGAAGTACACGAGCTGAGCCTGACTTGATAGGACAAATGGTTCATAGTCTTGATATCTACGCTTGTAGTTTATATCCACAAGGCCATGCTTGTCAATTTTCCAACCTTGATCTTGAATCGGATCAAACCATTCACACCTGAATAGCATAATATTAGCAGGTTATGTGCCATAATTATATGTCAACTCCACAACTGTGGGAACTGCTGTACACCCTCAATAAATCTATCCCGTACACCGCACATGTCATCAGGATGACGGTTGTACATCCACGAACGATAACGCAGATAGTAATTCATATCCATTTCTAGATACTTCTGCAAAAATGATAGTATGTATCATATAAATTATTACATACAGTAGTTTATCACCTAACTTCATAACTTAACCGTACTATAAAAATCATAACTGATATAATACATACTTTCATTTATCAAAGTCTAAAATAAGCAATATTCAAAACAACTGAAAAGAGGCCAAGTCTTTTAGTTTTTTAATATTTTATACTATTGGTAAAAGCTTGGGTTCTTTACTGTATACAATGCTTACTAGGACATATAGTTACTTAGCTAACTATTAACAAAATCAAGTATATCAGTAAGTAACTATTTAACTACACTAACTATGTACTAATTTAATACTAAACTGATACCCTTAACTTCTACCCAATAACTCATGCTAACCCATCTTAAACCAACTAACCAATACCATGACACTAAGCTAACTAACACTAGTATACATAGCTCACTAAATACAACTGAAAACGGATACTGATACAGTGGGACTTGTTGATACTTACTGATACATGGTTGCTGAAATGACACAGTACTGATACTTACTTAATACTAAACTAATACCCTTAACTTCTACCCAATAACTCATGCTAACCCATCTTCAGTTTCCTGCTCACTGTTGCAGACCTCCTTCTCACTGCCCACTACAAGGCTCGAGCATCCATCAACACTTCTACCTGGAACCCCTCACCCTGCTACTACTACTGCTCCATACCCTAACTGATATAAGAGTATCAGTGTGTGTACAGTCCAACTCAACTCACTAAAACATCTAAAACTAACTACCTAAAGGCACTGTGCAGATACCGAAATGCTTATTCAGTTGTTCACTGAGTCGTGCCTCCTACAATATGCTTTGCACATCTGACTGCACACTGCTGATACTTTCCTACTGCTGAACTTCTCCCTTTATATTGTGCCCTTGCTGCATTGCTGCAGGGCTCGATTGATACACTGAACTCCTACTGCAACACCAATACCCAAGCACAATATTGTATTGGCCCTTCTTACTGCTGCTATTGCAGTTAGCTACCTTGCTGTGCATCCCCTTCATAAAGTTGTACATCTCTTTTGTCACTGACTTCACGAACACCCCTATGCATTTCTGGGTACAATGACTGCTCCTTCTCGAGGCTGACTCCACGTTGCTGCTCATCTCAAGCTCCTCAACACGATCCTTCTCGACCACTAGTACACTGATACACAGTGTGGTCGAGGCACACTGTTCACACCATAGTGAAACCGATTCCCCCTGATACACTGGCATACTAATGCACAGTTTTACGGCCCGAGCTTTCCCTCCCTCACAAAAAAATATAAAGTCACTGAACTTACTCACTCACTCACTCACTGATACACTAAACTCACTGATACACTAAACTAAACTCACTAATACACTAAGCTCACTGATACACTAACCTCAACATAGCCCTACCTTCATGTAAAATAACAAGCTCTCCACTGACTGATACACTGAGGTATCAGTGCCAACACAGTGCACATACAGTGAAGACACAGTAAAGAACGATGATGCTCCCTGTGTAAATAAGTCCCATGTCAGTGTGTGTGAGTGTGTGTGTGTGTATCTGCGTCTGTGTGTGCGTCGTGTGTGTCTGTCAGTGTCTGTCTGCGTGTGTCATGTTTGTGTGCGTGTGTCGTATCTGTGCGTGTGTCGTGTCTGTCCAGTCATCAGTTGTGTCAGTGTCACATGAGAGAGAGAGAGAGAGAGAGAGAGAGAGAGATTACCTAGAGCTCGAGGAGGAGGAGGGGGGTGCCGGAGTAGCCGCAGCCGTGGAGAGGCGGTCGCCGGAGAGGGGGTGGTGGGGGAAATCGAAAACTTTGAAATTTTTTGACAGATGGGGGAAAAGAATCTGAGCCCTAATTAACCAAAATTTAGCGACGTTTAGCGACGTCAAATAAAAACATCGCTAAATTTTAATTTAGCGACGTCAAAGACGTCGCTAAACACGTTGCTAAATATTTTTGACATATACGTCGCTAATCACGATGCTAAACGTCGCTAAAATAGATATATTAGCGACGTTTGGTGACCTTAATTGAACTTATACCGACTCATCTTTTAAAATCTTAATAAAAGTCGCTGAACATCGCTAAATGTCGCCATTTAGCGACGTTTAGCGACGTTTACAATGGAGTCGCTGATTTAGCGACGTTTATACCAGGAGTCGCTAAAATACGTCGCTAATCCCGCTTTTTTTAGTAGTGTCGGCATCAGAAGGCGAAGTCTTGGCTACTGGAACCCGTTCAGGGAAAGCTTACCTCCAGGACTATGGAGCGAGTCAGGAAGATGCACCGGCAGACGCTTCAGCTACCAAGCCTTCAGAACCAGAGCCCACCGTACCAGAGGCCAGTCCTTCAAGACCAACTTCGGCGGACAGAGGGAAGCAAAAAGAAGTGTATTTCGATAAACCTGTGAAAAACCTTCGAAACAAAGGTTTAGAGAAGCCGTACAACTTCGATATCCTGGCCCAATTGGCTAATACGCCAGCCAGGTTGTCCATCTTTGAACTACTCAGGCTCTCTCAAGACACTCGTCAAGCCCTGATTGAAGCATTGATGCAGGCGGATGCATACTTGACCCAGCTCAAGTCCCCTGACAAAGAACCCGTGACTTGTCCTCAATGCCATAGTGTGATGGAGGTGGTCCCGAATATCACTTTCACTCAAGACGACATGCTGTTAAAACATAACAGGCATGACAAACCCCTCTATTACACCGGGTATATCGGTTCCATGAAGGTCGACCAGATTCACATAGATCTGGGATTATCAATCAGCATCATTCCTCATAGTCTGCTTAGACCGCTGAGGATTCCTACCAGCGAATTGGCTTACACCACCACTACAATCGTGGGTTTCAACGCCAGAAAAAGTAACCCGTTGGAGAAAATTCGCCTGAGGATCCAGATTGGCAACCTCGGATCGGTGGCTACATATTATGTCATTGATTCAGAGGTGTCCTATAACATTCTGTTGGGCAGACCTTGGATCCACGACCACAACATCGTTCCTTCGACTCTACATCAATGCTTTAAATATGTAGACACCCAAGGAACAGTATAAACGGAGTTTGCTGACCTGAACCCGTTCAAAGGAGTAGAATCCTACTACTCTGATGCCGTGTTGTACTCTCAAGACTACACGGAAGAGGTGTCAGCCGAAGCAGAGAAGGAATCCCACCGAGAGCCAGAAGAACCCTCTGCCAAGCAACCTCTGTCAATTAAGGTGAAAGGACGGACTACTCGTCCAAAAGCCATAGAGCCTATGGCTATCCACTTGAACAAAATCAGGTCAGGAAAAGGGGGTGGTCCTCTAGTGATTACTTTGAACCAGAAGCCTCCACCCTTGGTCATCAACCTTCGGCGCAACAGGCAGCCGATTAATGTAAATGCCACCGGGAACGAAGTTTCAGATGATAATAAACATCCTCTTTTCTAGTATATTAACGCTCAAATTCTGAATCAGGAATCCTCCCCCTATGACGATATAGAACCTATAGCGCAAAAATTCTTGGAAGCTATAGATTCCTATCATCCGTATATGTGGGAAGTGGCATCATCATCCAATGTCACCACGATATATGGACCGCATGAGGATTCTATCTTCATTATCCTGCCTACTTACAGCAGTCAGCATTTAATAGTCTTCGGCCGCATGCGCAATGAACTGACTATGCAAGAAGATTCTTCCGATGACGATGTCGGTAAAATGCAGGTTCACAGATACAGCCCGCAAGCTTTGAAGATCATACAAAGTATGGGTTATAACTTGAAGCTGAAACCAGGTCTCAACTACGGGAAAGGCAGACAAATGCCGCTGCACGGCGATCCCTACTATCAACGAACTCGTTTCGGGTTAGGGTATACCACCTCCCTTGCAGCTCCTGAGTCAATCGAGGATATCTTTTTCTTTTCTTAAAACGGCTTAGCGCCCTCCGACTCATCTCATGCTCTCGAACGAATATTATCAGTAAATATGGTAGTGACTGATTCCTTTGAAGCAGACGAACAAGAATCTAAACTGTTTGAGAATGACGCTTGGGCTCAGCAAACGGATACACAACGGGAGTTCCGCTTCGAGCAGAGAGAACCTCCCACTGAAGATAAAGTTATCCAGATTGATGTTGGGATAAACTTTCGCCAAAGCCGATATTTATCAGTAACAATCTTTCCGAAGCAGAAAGGGAAGAAGTTATCCAGCTGATAAAAGAATATATTGACGTCTTTGCATAGAATTATGAGGACATGCCAGGCCTTGATCCAAAGGTGGCTACTCATAAGCTTAATATATTGCCCGATTTGAAGCCTGTGAAGCAGCACCAACGTCGGTTCCGCACGGATATGATAGACGCCATTGAAGCTGAAATCAAGAAGTTGATAGCATGCGATTTCATCCGGGAAGAACAGCATCCCGATTGGGTCGCCAATGTTGTCCCGGTCATGAAGAAAAATGAGAAAGTATGTGTCTGCATCGATTACCGAGATCTGAATGCAGCCTGCCCCAAGGACGAGTATATGCGGTTTTCAACGTATGCCTTTCATGGATTGATTTTCAGGATACAATCAAATCAAGATGCATCCTGAAGACGAGAAGCATACTGCCTTCCGGACACCATTGGAGGTATATTGCTATACGGTCATGCCCTTCGGATTAAAGAATATCGGGGCTACGTACCAACGGGCTATAAGTAACATATTCCATGAGCATTTACGCAAGACAGTGGAGTATTACGTGGACGATGTAGCTGTCAAAAGCCGCCTCAAGGATAATCACATCCAAGACTTGAAGACAGTATTTGAATTGATGCGCCAACATCAACTCAAAATGAATCCTACAAAGTCCTTTCTGGGGGTATCTAGTAGCAAATTTCTGGGATTTGTCATTACCGCCAAAGACATTCAAGTGGACCCTGATAAAGTCAAGGCCATCTTAGAAATATGATCGCCCCGTAATCTGAGGGAACTCAGGGGATTTTAAGGCCGTCTGGCTTATATCCGGAGATTTATATCCAACCTCTCTGGGAGATGTCAGCCCTTTTCTCGTCTCATGAAGAAAGGTGTATCCTTCGTATGGGACGAAGCCTGTCAGCAAGCGTTTAACGATATCAAATGCTACCTCACTAGTCCGCCAGTTCTGGTGCCTCCCGTCATAGGAAGACCATTTGTGCTGTATGTTCGAGCGATGGATCATTCTCTGGGAGCTCTTCTCGCACAAAAGAATGATATGGGTTACGAACAAGCTATCTACTACCTCAGCAGGATGATGGTCGGAGCCAAACACCGGTACAACCTAGTGGAGAAAGAAGGCTTGGCTCTGATGTTCCCTATCCAGAAAATGCGGTACTATGTCACAGGCCAAACCATTCACATCATCTCTAGGATCAATCCTCTTCGGGTACTGAAGAACAAGCCAAGTGTTCTTAATTCTCGACTCGCGACTTGGGCGATGTTATTAACACTGTATGACATGGTGTACGTCCCTCAAAAGTCCATCAAAGGCCAAGCATTGGCTGACTTCCTAGCTGCTCATCCGATCCCGGAGGCCTCCAAACTGTACGAGGACATTCCCGACGAAGTTGCAGAATATAATTTCGCAATGGAAAGTGATGCATGGCAACTATTCTTCGATGGTGCCTCCAGAACTGGTCCCAGGGGAAACGTGGTCTCAGGAGTAGGGATTGTCCTGGTTACTCCTGATAAGCTCGTCATCTACCGAGCATATTCTCTTAGCGAGCCCTGTTCTAACAATGTGGCAGAGTATAACGCTCTACTAATCGGGCTCCAAGTCGCTAAAGAATTGGGCATCGAATCTCTGGAAGCTTTCGGTGATTCTCTGCTGATCGTCAATCAAGTCAGAGGAATATATAAAGTCCGGAATCCAGACCTCATCCCCTATTACCGAGCAACGGTCGAGATAGCCATAACATTCAAAGGATTCTTCCTAGAGCATGTACCTCGATCTCAGAATCTGGAAGCTGATGCCCTAGCCAGTCTAGCTGCAGATTTAGCTACCCCTATAAGAAGGCAGAATTCGGTGATCCTTCTTAACAGAGATTTATTTTGTGTGAAAAATAACTTTCACATAGAACACAGCTACGCTGTCAACACAGATCTTCCCAGGAGAGACTGGAGAAGTCCCTTTATAGATTTCGTAGCATATAGAATCTTGCCGAAGGACCCTAAAGAAGCAGTATCCGTCAAAAGACGATCATTGCGCTTCTATTTCGACGCATCTTCACAATGTCTATATCACCGGTCTTATGACGGACTATTATTATGATGTCTCTCTGGTAATGAAGCACATCGGATTATCCGTGAAGCTCACGATGGCGTATGCAGAGCGCATCAACCCGGTCCTAAGCTACAGGATCGCATCAGGAGAATGGGCGATTACTGGCCGACTATGTTCACAGATGCAATAAAGTATGCAAGACAATGCAGAGCCTGTCAGGTCCATGCAGACTTTATCCATCAACCTCCTGAATATCTACATCCTACGGTTGTGTCCTGGCCTTTTGAAGCATGGGGTATGGATATCATTGGTCCTATTCACCCGTCTTCTTCTAGAGGTCACCGGTTCATACTGGCCATCACGGATTATTTCTTTAAATGGGCAGAGGCGATTCCTCTTGCTGAGGTGAAGGCATCTAATGTGATCAGCTTCATCAAGCATCACGTCATTTATCGCTTCGGGATACCCCGGAGGATAATTCATGACAATGGGCCTCAATTCATCAGCCAAGCGTTTCATCAATTTTGCGATAAAAATCGGATACAAAATATGGCCTCTACGGCATATAATCCTGCTGCTAATGGTTTGGCGAAAGCTTTCAACAAAACCATTATCAAGCTCTTGAAAAAGTTTGTCTCTTCGAACAAGAGGGATTGGAATGAGAAGCTGGGAGAATGTCTCTGGACATACCGTACAACGGTACGAGCACCGACAGGTTGCACCCTATTCTCATTAGTTTATGGGAGCGAAGCAGTTCTCCCCATCGAGATCCAGATTTCGTCACTCAGGATAGCCGTGGCTAATGAGTTGACTCAAGAAAAGAATGACCTGTTAAGGCTTCAAGAGCTAGAAGGATTAGACGAGAAATACCTCCAAGCTCAACAGCGCATTGCGTTCTACCAAGCACGTATTTCCAGAGCTTTTAATCAAAAAGTAAAGGAAAGAGTGTTCAAAGTTGGCGAGCTAGTTTTAGCTGTGAGAAGGCCGATGATTCTTACTCACAGGAGTAAGGGCAAATTCCAGCCCAAATGGGAAGGCCCTTATGTGATCGAGACGACGTTCTCAAACGGCGCTTACAGGTTAGCCAAGCCTAATGGAGACCTGTTAATGGCTCCTATCAATGGCAAATTTCTGAAAAGGTACTATGCTTAACCTCCTCTGCTCAAGTGGAATATGGCGAAAACCTCATTCTGATAAAACTACTTCCAAAACGAAACTAGTTGGATCGTATTCTATCATGTCTATATAACCTCTGAATAGATATGTTTAACTAATTTGGAACTTCAAGACCTATCATGTCCATATTACCTCTGATAGTGTTGTGTACAAATTTTAGCTGAAGCATATTCTATCATGTCCATATAACCTCTGAATAGATATGTCCTACTAAAACTTACTGAGAGTATATCACATCCATATTACCTCTGATATCACTTTCACCCAAACTGTCATTTATATTCCAAAATGATGGGTCCACAAAGTCAGATGAAACCCTCTTTATTATTCCCAAGAAGAGCAAAATTATATTGGAAAGCAAAAAAGTACATCATTTACGGGGAGCAGTTAGGTCACGAATCTGTCGTGCCAAAGCAGCCATCCTCTCATCCCTGGAGTTCAGGACGTCGGCGCAAGCCTGTTCCAACCTTGCTGTATCATTGTTCAAAACAGCCAGCTCGGACCGAGCATGCACAAAATCGGCGTAGATGACACCCACATGTGTCAGGTTCTGCTGAGCAGTCTCCCGTCGACCATTCACCACATCTAGAGCTTCCGACGAATGAGAAGCCTACTCCTTTGTCTGAGCAAGTTTTGCTTCCAGTTTGCGGACCCTCGCTACATTTCCTTCATGCTCGGCCTGGCACTTCGTTTGAAGAGGAATGATCTCCTCCAGGACAGCTTTTTCTTCGTCCATCTCCTGCTTATGTGCTCGGATGGATTTATTTAGGACTTCCATCTGTTCAGTAAGCTGTGCAGTCAAGGAGTCAAACCTAGCCTGGACCAGGCCGTCAATGCTGCCTCGAGATAGCTGCTGATATTCGTTAATGGGTTCCTCCAAACCATTAACTATCTGCTCCAATGTGTCAGCTACCCCAGTGTCGTTAAAGTCCCTGATCGGCACTATCGCAAACTGGGAGGACCTCCTCAGAGACGCAAAGCTCAAATTCTTCTCCAACATCATTGATATCAATGTTTTCATAGTGGTGTAGAAGATACCAATATACTGCTCAGTCAGCATAGCCAGGTCCGAATGAACGTTGGGAGTGGCTGCGATATTGGCGTACCTCTCTCCAGGAACGACCGCAGAAGATGTTGTCATAGCAGTCGCCTCAACAGGTGGTGCGACAAAAAAAGAAGCGCCAACACCGGACGAAGTGACCGGCGTACTCAAAGGAGGCATTGTCGCAATGACAGGCTTGTCCTCCTCTTGAGACATCGGAATCTCTTCGACAAGCGAGCCGGCACCCGAAAGTGTCTCCTCTTCAAAGTCAGGCACCTCCGTGTCACCGCCAGGACCTGACACAGAGCCAAAGGGCGCATCTACACTGCCCTTCCCGAAGATGTCTTCCCCTGAAAAGAAGACAAAAAGAAGTTAATATCGAAATGATGTTAACTTTTCTAAAAAGAGATGTAAAGACGACGTTTACCCATGGTCGATGGTGTATATGTCGCGTTTGCGGCCAGTACAGCTAAATTAATTCTTAATGATGCTAGACAAGCTGTCATACCTGGAGAAGGTGGTGTGTCAACCGACACCGGCAAATATTCTTCCAGGCCCTCGTCAAGTTCCAGCCAAGGTTCATCAGGTGGAATCTCGCTGGGCGCACCGACAGACACGGCAGGGGTTTCTCCCGATGCTGACCCGGATAAAGATATCCTTATTTGGCTCGACCCCGAAGGCGATCTCGTTCCACTACCTGAAGCGGTAGCAGCGACAGCAGCCTCCAATAGGAATTCTTTGGCACCACCAGCCGGAACATTAGAGGGTCCCTCTCTAAAAGACGAGGAACCTCCAATCAAAGAATCATCCCCAACAGGGGGAGATGCAGGCTAAATTCTAGGAGCCTCATTACCGGGAATCCGGAGAGGACGATTAACCGTCTTCTTCTTCCTCTTGCGAGGGGAAGTCTCCTTCAGAGCAGAAGTCCTTCGCTTCCCAGAGATTACCAAAGCCCCTGCAGGTGGAGGTATTTCACCCCTTGGTACCGACAATAGAGGCTCATCCGGAGTAACGGACTCTTCTCCCTCGTCAGAAAAAACCGAAGGGATTTTGACTCTTCCCACATGCTTGGAAGAGGGCATCCTAAAACTTCCATGCATATCAAAATTGCGATGGAAGATGTTGGATGTCACATAGAACTACGCATACGAGTGGAGAATGCGCAGCTCCGTGGAGAGTAAAATGATGGGCACGGTAAAAGTTGCTTCAGTGCAACCCATGATAAAATATTGCCATCCTCTGGCTCCATCAATGAGTCAACCCCTGGACCTGAAGCTGGTGACGACATTGCCCACGTATAACTGGTCGTACCCGAATTGCCTGGCAAACCGACTAGGCAGGTAGGGCTCCAAGAAGCAATGGTCTTCGCTTCTGTATAGTAAATGAGAAGGTCTAATGCAGACCAACCAATTAAAAGCCTTAGGAGAAAGAATGGTCTGCCCATTGCCTACATCCTGAAGTCTGATCCCCTGTTGATTAAGATGTACAGAAGGGACGGTGCAGAAAAGTTTCCAGCTGTGACTGAAGTTCAGCACCCGCCGACAGTCTAAAACTATAGTCACGTTCCAGGAGGAATTCTTGTAGTTCAACAAGAAACTACCCCCCAAACTACTGCCAGAGCCGGAAGACATAACCCTGGGGTTATGGAGAATTAACCATCCCATCAAATACAGGTATGGTAATTCTACCCTGGGAAAGCTATCACGCCGAGTTTCATCGGCGAGCAGCCCATCAGTCATGGCCCTCAGGCCAGCTTGTATACGGCACACCATGGCAGGGAGCAAGCCCAATCTTGCCCCGAACACCAGATGCACTGCAGGCCATAGCGTGTTACGGTGAATATGGTCCACAGAGGCGATATCGGGTACCACCAGTCGGTGCAACCATATGAAGAGGAAGCCAGCCAGTTCAGCTTTCTTAGACAGAGGCCTACGATAATGCCTCAAATAGCTGTAGGCCTTAGTGCCTGCAGGATATTTCCTTATCCCTTCGTCGAGAATCTGGTCCGGAGCCCCAGCATCCTCCATAAGATCGTCGACTACCTGAGTAGTAAGCACGCTCAGAAGATTCAAAGGCTGATCCTTGCCATCCAAGACCTTCTCCGACTTAGCATTTCTGGCCCGGTGAAAGAAGAGGTAGGACGTCCATTATTGATGTGAGCCAAATCTGAAGGCTCACCATAAAAAGTGGTGCAAGCGAGATAGTGGCACATCAGCTCCTGGTACACAGCCACTACCCGAGGGTCTGAATCCCCTAACTCCCGATTCGTGGAAACATACTCTTCATATGGAGTATCCCCCATCGGCAGTCTCGAGATCTCTGCTATCTCATGGAGGGCCAATCCCAACTCCCCCAGTGGAGTGGTGAAAGTCCTGGTGAGCGAGATATATCGCTCCATCAGAGCCAGAAACAGATTTTGGTTGGGAGGTAACCCAACACTGGTAGCGCTCACAGCTGTAAACCGACCAATGCTCTCCAGCTCAGTCTGAAAATGTTTCAGGGCCCAGTCAGCTAAGCGAGCCCATCGAAGATTTGTTGGAGTGATCCACCCATTGCACCAAGGATTCACCTTGGGGTATACTCCCCCGTGCCCCATAAAATCATTACAGAAAGTCGGTAATTACACCGGCTGGAGCACCAAGCTGTCTTCGCTCGGGACACTGCCCGGGTACAGTCCCCTAAACGGCATCATAGAGCCGGAAGGGTGGTTGACAATTGACCCCTGGTTAGATCCTTTTTGATGAAAGATCTTTCCCGGCCTGCCGTGAAGATCGGGAGTCAGCGTCCACGATATCCTCCTGGGATGTGTAGCATGGAAGAATGCAGAGATGGGATAGTCTCTCAACATCTTGGGCAGATATAAAACCAAGCCCCCGGCAGGAAAAACCCAGAGTTCTTTCTTGGGCTTCGTCTGGGACTGCTTGTCAATCATGTCCCCGAAGAGAAAAGCTGGCTTTATGTATTGGTCCCCGTCTATGTACGTCAGGGGCTCTCCATTAATCATGTTCAGCAGCATTCGCTCACCCTGAGCCGATATCAAAATTTCCCTTCCTTCAGGGTACTGGGGCCCAGAGATAGGAAATATCACGTGCGACAGATCCTCCAGATAGTTAGAGTGCAGCATCCCGACGGCAGAACCCATCATATCGGCTAGCGGAGACGCATGCAAGTTAACTGCAAGAGTGCAAGAAAAATACATCAGTTCCTATACTAGACTGTACAAATCTTGCAGCATACGCCAAAAATCAACAGTCTGTGCTTTACACCAAGGCTGTAAAAACTTGAGCTTTTACGCTGGAATCCATTTCCTAAATGTAAAATTCAAGGTTGGCAGTATACAGTCTGTGCTTTACGCCAGACTGATAAAGTTGAGTTATTACGCCAGAATTTTCATCCAGAAGCGTAACACTCAAATTTTATATGCCAAGTTTCGACAGTCTGTGCTTTTACGCCCGACTACAAAAATATGGAGTTTTTACGCTGACACATTAGAAATGTGGGCGTAAAAGATAAAACGTCTCTGTGCATCATCTTCCTCAAAGAGGCTATCAACACAGAAGACGATCTAGCGCGTTCACGTACAACATGTGCGAAGGATTTTCAGTCGTTCTTTTTCGTCCCAAAAGCTCTACCTCTAAGGCCGGGTGCACTGCTCGTCGGCGGGATACTTCGCTCAGAATGAAGTTCGCCTTGCCCGACCGAAGACGCTCTCACTTGGACAGAAGAGTGAGAAGAAGAATCAACATTCTTTTCCTTAGAGGGGATTTGTTTCAGGGCCATTACTGAAAACTTTGAAGGCTCGGAGAAGAAACGAACAATAACTCGAAAAGTCGAAGGCTTTCTTTCGCAGAAGACGGATGAAAAGTTTTTCTCTCAAAAGCTTGGGATATATATAGAGTTCGGATGGACTCCTCGAATCCCGAACGAAATCTCAAAATTAATATTCGGTTATGATTAGGTACTACGTCAGCCTATTACTCAGAGAAGGCGGACAGTCAGCAAATTCAAAAAGTTTTTGTGCAAAGCAGATTCATGGTTTTTACGCTAAGGAGCTTTCTACGCTCGACAGCTACAGATCTATGGTTTTACGCTCACAGGCTATAAGTCTATGGTTTTACGCCCGGATGCTTTTATTCTCGGTAGCTTTTACGCTCGAGAGGCTACAAACCTACGACTTCACGCTCAGCAGCTACAAATCTATGATTTCACGCTCGGTGGCTTTTACGCTCAGAAGCAACAGATCCACAACTTCACGCTCGGAAGATTTCCTTTTCAGAAGCTATAAATCTACAGTTTCTACGCCCGATGCTCTCATGCTCAATAGCTTTTACGCTCGAGAGGCTACGAACTTATAATTTTATGCTATGAGTACGCGAACATCTGAACGATTCTCAAGGTGGTCAATTGCAAGAGTTTACACAAAAGATACTCCTTCTTGACCTCAAAATATCCCAAGTACCCGAAGCATACAGAGTTCAACATTGAAAATGACTCTTCTCCTTGGGTCGATTGGATGTTCATCCAGACTCCAGTCTGAATATTTTATCTACCATTCAAGATGGCAACTCAGACGTGTCGAAGCTACACATATTCAGACTTCACAGCAAAGTATATGGCAAAATAATCATATGCACAGAAGAAGACGATTTAATTCATTTTCATGATTACATATGAGGGAAATCCAGTCTACAAAAGGGTTTTCTTCATTTTCATGATTACATATGAGGAAAATCCCGTCTACAAAGGATTTTCTCATCGTCGTCGGAAGGCCACCCCCAGAATCTGTTCTGCCAGGTTCTCGTATTAGTAGAGATGCTCTTCCGTCTTCTTCAGCAGTTCACGACTTCCACAGTCGATGAACAAGAAAGTGGTGAATGGCAGGAGGATACAGAAATGGGCCTAGACCCATCCTCCAATACAGGAAAGCAGGGTCAATCTGCTTTCCTGCGTCCAGTGCCATGACAAATTTAGTTGAGGTATTTGACCCAACTTAATCTCGGACGGCAGCTAGTTTGTCTGCTCTCGTCCGTAAATATCAGGAGAAGATACAGCTTGCAAGCAGTGTGGTCAAATACGACCCTTTCTCTCTCCAGAAGAACCGCCATACAAAGTTGCTGATTATCCCGAGCAAAGGAGGCTATGATATCCTTCCATGATCCATCGTTGCAGAGGACATTTGCTCGAAGATGCCGTCTTTTTTGGCTCCTTACATGTCGAAAGAACATGGTCTTCTTCTTCATCATGTTTAGGACTTTTGGATCAGCCAGGAGACACTGCAGGAACCGGCTTCTGGCATTCACAACTTCATGACCCAGGCAAGATACCTTGCCATATTTACTGTTTGAGTTAAATGATGCATATGTTGTATGATTCTTGTTGCTGTATTTTATATGACTGTGTGCGTCCGAGATTGACTCGGGTGCTATCGACGGATACGTCGATGATTTAGTATACTTGGCCTAGTCACTAGTAGACTCACCCAGGGGAGGATACGCTGATATCTTCCGTGACCTGACACCTTACACGTTTTACGGTGAGACATTCATATTGGGATACGGGTTCGCGTATTCGACTAGCTATCGGTGCGTGTGACATGCATCACGGTTAGCACGTAACTCAGGACTATTTAGTTGTAGAGACTGGCATATAGAAACGTGGTGTGTACGTCGAGTATTCGACTAGCGTATCTATATTGGGTGGGGAAGACAGCTAAAAGGCGTATGGGATACACACATTGGACTCCGTAGTATTCAGAGGAGCCACGGATCCAATGACTTCTTTTATTGCAGATACCGCGCTCTTCGGAGTGATACGGACGTATATATATTACAGATACCTTATTCTTCGAGATGATGGACGTTACAGATACCATGCTCTTCGGGGTGTTGGACGCTATGCCTACGCCTACCCATACGTACCAAAGTTGTCTTCAAATTGCATTCACTTAGATGGTTAGCACACCCTTGTACTTTATTGCATTTATCTTATTCAGTATTTATATATATGGCATGCTTCTATATATCTTGTTACGTCCCTCTGAGGACCTGGTACCTTTCCAGATTTGGACGAGGCTTACTACCCCACAGTATACGGCCCCGGACAGTAGACGAGATTCGCTACCGCAGAGGAGTTAGAGGTGCTACCGTCAGAGTTTTCGTGATCAGTTGGTAGGCCTTCCGCCTAGGATTGGGTGCAATCATTACCTAGTCAGACGATGCCCTAGTCTTTATCTTTTATATCTCATTTCAGTACTTTTATTTTCGTCATAGTAGTGGATTTGTTCCCACCAGACATTATTGGTTGTACTATGATATCTTGAGACTGGTATTTATCTTCCAGCAGTTTATTTAGTACTTTTTGCTGTTTATTTTTGTGGATGAGATTAGATTACCTGTTATCGACTGATATTGGACATGTTAGTATTTTAGGACAGCGTAGCACTCTTCGCTAGGATCCATTAAATTAGGATATCCTCGGAGATGTAACAGCTGGCTATTGCCACGTGGCCTGGTTCCATGTACTTTTGGGACTGGAACGTGACATAGTTTTAGTGGTAGCCCATGCAGGTCGACTTTTCGCTTGTTGTATGATAACGTGCCCAGCGAGCCTGCAATAGGACAGAAATTTTTAGGTCTCATCCACCTTGATTTACGTTTTTGAACTCCCTTCGTGTTACTCCTAAATACATGCATCCTATTTGTTTGTTTCCGTACTCTTCTAATGAAGTCCTATCTCTTGCAGCAAGATGAATTTGCGCAGTGGACGAGGAGCACCCAGTGTCACGGTGCTAGATAACACCACCCAAAGGGAGAAGATACCTCAAGGGCAACCATCGCTACAGACCCCGCTGATACATTGGCACGAGACATCGCAGGGCGATCCTACACCGCAGCCCGAGGGACAGACTTCCAGACAATCCCCACGTAATATTTTGAGGGACAGACTTCCGGAGCTACACCGATACCGCAGACTGAGAGGCCGATATCTGAGGAGACGCCTACGGCACAGCCAGAGATTCCACTACCACCACCTCCACCTTATCCATCCCAGATGCCATAGCTAGATGGACAGCCACAGATGCTTCAGTTCTTTCAGACCATGATGCAAGCACAGTGGCATCAGACAGAGACGTTGAGACAGAGTCTGATGGCAGTACTAGAGAGGACACCTGTCCCAGCACCCATACCAGCACCTCCACCAGCCCAGACAGGTGGCACTGTTAGATGGTTCCGACAGATGGGACCAAATACTTTCTCAGGCAATGAAACTGCAGAACAGATCTCCGATTGGGTCGCCAACACAGAGATGTTACTAGAGGCTTCATAACTGCATCCAGACCTTTGAATAACCGCAGTGAGGGCCCAACTAAAGGGCAAAGCCTATCACTAGTGGGATTCCATTGATCGCAGTGTAGGCAAGAACCAGACTTGGGAACAATTCCTAGAATACTTCAATGCGAAGTATTTTCCAGCAACAGTCAGAAATGCCCTGTACTCCCAGTTCCTACATCTAGAACAGGGGAATATGACTGTCGACGCATATGACGTGAAGTTTAGCCGTCTCAGCAGATTTAGCATCGTTCTGATACCCAATGACCTGGAGAAGGCTCAGAGATTCCATCACGGTCTTACTTTCGAGCTACAAAGGTATACTACCACGCAGGCGAGGATCTCTTATGAGGAGGTTCTTGCAGAGGCAAGAATCCAAGAGGCCAGCGTCAGAGGAGCCAGACGTTCCAATACGACCACACCAGCCAGAGCCCAGCCCGGAGCAGGAGGACCGATCCATCGTCCCGGAGCACAGACACAGCAGAGGGCAGCGCCATACCCACAGCAGGAGCTTCCGACTTGTCACCATTGTGGCAAGAAGGGACACGTCATCAGAGATTATCAAAAGAAGCTGGGATTATGCATGATATGTGGAGCAAGCCAGCACCTTGCTCGAGACTGCCCACAGCACAGAGACGCAGAACCCCAGACAGGACCGAGGCCAGCAGCACAAGTCCCGAGGATACTACCCCCTCCAGGAGGTCAGCATCCACCAGCACCAGGAGGATTCCAGAGGGGACCACCTTTTGCCACACAGCAGGCACAGTTTGATCGAGCCCGACAGCAGACCGGAGGGCAGAGGCACGAACAGGACTTTGCATTAGTAGCTACTGAGGAAGAAACAGAAGGAAAAGCTATCACAGGTACCATTTTAGTTGCATCATTACCTACGACATCATTGTTTGATTCTGGTGCTACGTTATCATTTATATCTAGTAGATTCGTAGCAATGCATAGAGTAGCTACTTTTCCCTTACCTAAGAGTTGGAAGATTCTTACCGGAGGAGGTACCATGCCGATTACCAGCTGTAGAAGCATGAAAAATATGCTGGGAAGAGCTACGCAGCCTCTTGATACAGAGCAGCGTAAGCAGAGGCCTTCAGAGCCATCAGGCGTACAACAGAGTTTTCTCTGCTAAAATATAGCGTGAAGAATAAAACTCAAAGGACCATCCGCGTAAGTGCAGTACGTCCAGGCCGCTCCAGCGTGAACAGAGTTCTTCATCGCCTCAATGCCGTAAAACTCATCCACTCTCAAAGCAGCGTTATAGCGTACGAGGAACGCTTCATCTTCTCCGAAATGAACCTGTCAAATCACGCAGTGAATCTGACCACTGACTCCTGACAAAAGGTGATGCACGGCTACCCAGACGATGGCTGGAAACGATGGCAGACCTCTCGGGACGCGTCCCACAGTATGATGGCAGATCTCACCATTTAATGCAGAGAATTTGGTAAAATATCACCAAACCGTCATTTACTGGAGTCCCCTCAGCATAAACCGCTCTTTTGCGTACAAGAGAATACGCCGCCCTGTTTTACACAGGCAAACATGAGCTATTTTATGCTCCGCAGCAGACAAACCGCCTGCCACGTCAAAAGCTGCACTTCGTACGGGATTCGAGGCACGTCTCCACGTCTAATTGCACAGAGCGGTGACAGTTTCTCTCAAGACACGTCTCTGCGATGGGTGCACAGAAGGCCTGCAGACCTTCGAAACACGCCTCTGCATTTAATGCATAAGATGATGGCCAATCTCTGCAAGAGATTTGGTTATATCTTCAAAAGCCATAATTCCGGCTAAGGCGTCCACATCAGCACGGTATGCAGCGGCTTCTACGCCCATTCAGGATCTGTGCTCAAGCGACTTCTACGCCCATTCTGGCACGATATGCAGCGGCTTCTACGCCCATTCAGGATCTGTGCTCATGCGGCTTCCACGCCCACTCAGTCTCTACGACTACTCGGCTTCCACGCCTACTCGGCTTCTATGCCTGTTCGGCTTCTGTGCCTGTTCGGCTTCCACGCCTACTCGGCTTCTATGCCTGCTCGGCTTCTATGCCTATTCGGCTTCTATACCTACTTGGCTTCTATGCCATGGTGACGGACATTTGGCTTCTACGCCAACCTCTTCTACACAATGGATACCTACCCACGTGGCTTTTACGCCGTGATCTTAGTAGCAACCGTACGTATTGTGTCCCCTTAGTTGGACCCACGTCACCCGCTCAGTCAAAAGATCATCTATACGTAGGCATTGGTTACTTTAACCGTTATGTAAAAGGGTGCTGTACTTTCCACTCCTCGGTTGCTACACCAACGGAGTGGTCACTGTCACCAAAGGCTCTATAAATAGAGGCCCCTGTCAATGGGGAACATGGTCAGAAAATTCGGTCAAGAATACCAATATCAGATCCAAGGTCGACAATTGGAGAAGATCGAACAAGGAGAGAGAGAGAGAGAGAGCCCGGAGCTCAGGCAAAGAGCGGGGATCGACGACTTCGGCATCGTGCATCCACCCTCTCCTACAACCTTCGAAGCTGCTACCTGTCTTCCACGGCACTTCTTCAACATCGCGTGGTCCAAGGGCTAAAGTGATCGACCGCAGATCAGACACCTATAGCAATTTATACCCAGATTAAATAAATTGTACTCCCACATCCTCGTATAGGATTACATTGTACAAGTTTGTTTGTAAACCAAAGGGTGCGGGTTTCGCACAAACCCCGTCATTGAAATACACTTTTATTCTTTCGTTTAATACCACAAACAAGATGGCGACTCTGCTGGAGACGTCTTTCTCTTCTGACGAGGAAGTAATTGCTCAACGCGATGCGGTATCTATAGGAACCGTGAAGAAGACACTGGTCGTTCATTTCGACCAGTCTGCTTACGAAGACATGCTTCGAACCGAGGGTAGCTCTTACTCTCTCTCCGTCCAAGATAACAGGAAGCTGCGCAAAGTGTGGATGCCCAAGACATCCTCAACCATTCCTGTGGACTCTCCGATCTCTCCGATCTCTCCGACCAATGAGGTGGTAGCATCGTTCCCTCCATGCCCTGTACGCGGTACAGACAAAACTTCGGGCAAGGCCTCTGCGCTAACCCAGAAGTATCTACTGCACTTTACGCGTAGGAACCAGTCTCCCGCTACGCGCGGTAAAGACCAAACTTCGGGCAGGGCCTCTGCGCTAACCCAGAAGTATCCACTGCGCTCTACGCGTAGGAATCAGTCTCCCGCTACGCGCGGTACAGACAAAACTTCGGGCAAGGCCTCTGCGCTAACCCAGAAGTATCCACTGTGCTCTACGCATAGGAATCAGTCTCCCGCTACGCGCGGTACAGACAAAACCTTCGATGGTGCCTCAACGACAAATCGGAAGATCAGATCACGCTCCACGCGCAAAACAACATCTGACCTCTACGGTAAAACAGATGAGCGCGGTGATCTCCGCAAGGGGAAGCAAGCAGGCGAATATTCAGCCTCTCGACCTTTACGTCAGCAAGAGAACAATCTGCCTACCCTCCGGATTACGCGAGAAGCCGATGGACGACTAAGGACCTCTTCAGCTTTACGTCGGTCTGAGCAGATCCCCAAATTATATCACGACGCAGGGCGAGCTCTAATTACGGGAATGCACCCTCCCCAGGGATTATCCGTCGCCCAGATGGCCAGCCTATTGTACACAGGTGGCATAGGGAAAGCCAGGGTGCCCAATCTCCGCGTGCCCACTGATAGGAACAGAAGAAACAAGTCGTCGTCCTCTTCTGTAAATTCTTCGGACCTACGGGATTATCTAACCCAGAAACGCGAAGGCAGGAGTCATAAACAGCCTTCAGTTCCCCTAACAATCAAACGCGGGAAGATCTTATGGGAGGATACGTCAATATCTGATGTCGTCATCACAGGTGGGCCACAGGAAGACTCCATCTTTATCATCCCACCACCCACGACGATCAGCATCCGATAATCTTCGGTAGTAGGCGGAACACTCCAGTCGTACAGGAAGAATCACGCGAGTCTGAATCTGGCAGAATACAAACCCACAGATACAGCCCACAAGCATTAAAAATTATGCAAAATATGGGTTACGACTTTAAACTAAAACAAGGTCTCAACTATGGGAAAGGTAGACGAACGTCGGTGCGCAGTAATTCTCGCTATCAAGAAGCTCGTTTCGGGTTAGGATATGTCGCGTCTCTCAAGAGACCAAAAATCCCGAAGTCCAGTCCTGAACAACCAGAGATAGTTCTTGATGAATCGGTCTCTATGGCCAGGAACCGCGGCATGTCCGTAGGTAATATACCTCGACAGGACAAAATGACGTCCAAGGCCAGGGGTAGAATCCCCTCAAAGGCCGTAGATGATACAACAACGACCATCTCTTCGCGAGACCACGAAACTCGGACATCAGGAGCCGAACACCGGTACAACCCAGTAGAAAAAGAATGTCTGGCTCTGATGTTCGCTATCCAAAAGATGCGGCACTACGTCACCGGCCAGACTATTCATATCATCTCCAGGATCAACCCTCTTCGAGTACTGATGAGCAAGCCGAGTATTCTTAATTTCCGACTCGCAACCTGGGCGATGCTGTTAACACCATATGACATGGTGTACATCCCGCAGAAGTCCATCAAAGGCCAAGCGCTGGCCGACTTCCTGGCTGCTCATCCGATCCCGGAGGCCTCCAAGTTGTACGAAGACATTCCCGACGAAGTTGCAGAGTATAATTCCGCAATGGAAAGTGACACATGGCAACTGTTCTTCGACGGCGCCTCCAGGACTGGCCCCCAGGGAAACGTGGTTTCAGGGGTAGGAATTATCCTGGTCACTCCTGATAAACTCATTATCTACTGGGCATACTCTTTTAATGAACCATGCTCCAACAATATGGCAGAATACAACGCCTTGTTGATCGGGCTCCAAGTCGCTGAAGAGCTGGGGGTTGAATCCTTGGAAGCTTTCGGTGATTCTCTGCTTATCGTCAATCAAGTCAGAGGAATATACGAAGTCCGAAATCCAGATCTTATCCCCTATCACGGAGCGACAATCGAGATAGCCATGACGTTCAAAGGGTTCTTCCTAGAGCATGTACCTCGATCTCAGAATCTGGAAGCTGATGCCCTGGCCAGTCTAGCTGCGGACTTAGCTACCCCTATAAGAAGGCAAGATTCGGTGATCCTTCTTAACAGAGATTTATTCTGCGTGAAGAACAACCTTCACATAGAACGCAGCCACGCTGTGAACACAGATCCCCCCGGAAGAGACTGGAGAAGTCCCTTCATAGATTTCGTCGCATACAGAATCTTGCCAGAGGACCCCAAAGAAGCAGTATCCGTCAAGAGACGATCATTACGCTTCTATTTTGATGCATCTTCACACTGCCTATATCGTCGAACCTACGACGGACTGCTATTAAGATGTCTCTCAGACGACGAAGCACAGCAGATTATCCGAGAAGCTCACGACAGCGTATACGGAGCGCATCAGCCCGGTCCTAAGCTACAGGATCGTATCAGGAGAATGGGCTACTACTGGCCCACTATGATCACAGACGCGATCAGCTATGCAAGACAATGCAGAGCCTGTCAGGTTCATGCAGACTTCATACACCAACCATCTGAATATCTACATCCTACGGTCGCATCTTGGCCCTTCGAAGCATGGGGTATGGATATCGTCGGTCCCATTCACCCGTCCTCCTCCAGAGGCCACCGGTTCATACTGGCCATCACGGATTACTTCTCCAAATGGGCAGAGGCGATCCCTCTGGCTGAGGTAAAAGCGTCTGACATGATCAGCTTCATCAAGCACCACATCATTTATCGCTTTAGGATTCCTCGAAGGATAATCCATGACAATGGGCCTCAGTTCATCAGCCAAGCGTTTCATCGATTTTGCGATAAAAGTCGAATACATAATATTGCCTCTACGGCATATTATCCAGCTGCTAATGGTTTGGCGGAAGCTTTCAACAAAACCATTATCAAACTCCTGAAGAAGTTCGTCTCTTCAAACAAAAGAGACTGGAACGAGAAGCTGGGCGAATGTCTCTGGGCATACCGCACAATGGTACGGACACCTACAGGTTGTACCCCCTTTTTTACTGGTCTACGGGAGCGAGGCAGTTCTTCCCATCGAAATCCAGATCCCGTCGCTCAGGATAGCAGTGACTAGTGAGTTGACTCGAAAAGAACGACCTGTTAAGGCTCCAAAAGCTTGAAGGATTAGACGAGAAACGCCTACAAGCTCAACAGCGCATCGCGCTTTACCAAGTACGTATTTCCAAAACTTTTAATCATAAAGTGAAGGAAAGAGTGTTCAAAGTCGGCGAGCTAGTTCTAGCCGTAAGAAGGCCGATGATTCTTACCCACAGAAGTAAAGGCAAATTCCAGCCCAAGTGGGAGGGCCCTTATGTGATCGAGACAACGTTCTCGAACGGCGCCTACAGGATAGCTTAGCCTAATGGAGACCTGTTAATGGCTCCTATCAACGGCAAATTCCTGAAAAGGTACTATGCTTAATCTCCCCTGCTCGGGTGGAACGTAGCAAGGATCTCGATTCTGACAAAACTACTTCCAAAACGCAATTGGTAGGGTTACGCTCTATCATGTCCGTATGACCTCTGAATAGATGTGTCCTGCTAAGAAGTTTATCGGGAGTCTATCATGTCCATACTACCTCTGATATCACTCTCACCAAAACCTGTCATTTACATTCTGAAATGATGGGTCCACAAAAGTCAGAAAAGAGTCGCCTTTATTTATTCCCGAGAGGGAGGCAGAATTACATCTGGGCAAGCAAAAAGGGGAAAGGATACATCATGATGGCGGGTGAGTCAGATCGTGAATCAGCCGCTCCAGCGCAGCTATCCTCTCATTTCTAAGAACCAAGGCGTTGGTACGAGCCTGCTCCAACCGTGCCTCGGGAGTGTCCGTGAGGGTCAGATCAGCCTTTGCCCGACGACAGCCCGCGCGAGCAGCTTCTGCACGGTCCAACTCCCGTCGCGCTGTGCTCAGTCGGCCAAACGCTACCTCCAGACCCGCCAACGATTGGGAAGCCCACTCCTCTGCCCGAGCGAGTTTTTCCTTCAGCTTGGAGACCCTCGCTGCATTCCCTTCATGCTCAGAGCGACACTGCATTTCAACGGCAAGAGCCTCTTCCACGACAACTTTTCTCCTATCCACCTCCAGCTTATGCTTCTGGATAGAGTTGTCTAGGCTTTCCAGCTTCGTAGCAAGCCGCGCAGTCATGAGGTCGAACTGAGCCTGAACATCAGCATCGAGACCCCGAATCAGCTACAAATGTTCGTTAATAGGTTGCTCTAACCCATTAACCACCGCCTCCAGGGCGTCAGCTACCCCAGGATCGCCGAGCTCCCTGATGACCCCGATCGAAGCGAGAGAAGTCTTCCTCAGGCGCTCAAAATCCAGACTCTTCGTTAACACCATTGATACCATCGTTCTCAAACTGGTGTAGAAAAGGCTGGTATGTTGCTCGGTCAACGCAACTAGATCCGACTGAACGCCGGGAACGCCCGCAATGTCAGCAAGTTCCTCTCCAGAGATGATTGCAGACGAGGTGGCCACAGCCGTCGCATCAACACATGGCACAATCGAAGAAGGTGCGGTAACGGCGGTCGAAGTCGTCGCCACACTCACAAGAGGCAAGGTCATAACGACGTGTTCATCCTCCTCTCGAGATGACGAAGCTACTCCGGGCGTACTGGCCCCCGAAGCCACTTCCTCATCAAAGTCGAACGCCTCCTCGTCAGAAGCCCGAGCGGAACCAGAATGCGCTCCAACGCTATACTCCCCGTGGGCGCTATCCCCTGAGAAGAAGACGAGAAAGTCAATATCAGTAAGATGATAATCTTTCTGAAGGGAGACATAAAGACGACGTTTACCCGGAGCCAACGGCATATACGACGTATTTGCAGTCGATATAGCTAAACCACGCCTTAATGACGCAATGCGAATCGTCATGCCTGGAGAAGGAGGTGGGCCGACCGACATCGCCGAGAGTTCTGTCAGGCCTCCACCAAGACGTGGTCGAAGTTCATCGGTAGGAATCTCGCCAGATGCGCTCACTGACACGGCAGGAGTCATGCCCGCTGCTGGCCTCGGGAAAGATTCTCCCATCTGCCTCGGCTACACAGGCAATCTCGCTCCGCTAACTGGAGCAGTAGCCGCCACAGCCACCTCTAACGAGGATTCTCCGACATCGACGACCGGAACTGTAGGAGGTCCCTCTCTAGAAGGCGAGGAACCTCCAGCCAAAGAATCATCCCCGATGTAGGGAGAGGCAGGCTCACTCCCAGGAGCCGCAATACCAGGAATGCGGAGAGGACGAGCAACCGTCTCCTTTCTCATCTCGCAAAGAGAAACTTCCTTCAGAGCAGAAGCCCGTCGCTTCCCAGAAGGGACTACCAACGCCCCCGCAGGCAGAGGTACTTCGCACCTCGGCACCGACACCAGAGGCTCGTCCGGAGTACCAGACTCCTCACCTTCGTCCGAAGAAACCGAAGGGACGTCAACTCTTCCCCCAGGCTTGGGAGAAGGCACCCGGAAGCTTCCACGCACGTCAAAATCACGTTGGAAGGTGTTAATCGCCACGTAAAACTGGGTGTAAGAATGGAGAATGCGAAGCTCCGTGGAGGTTGTAACGACCGGCACAATGAAGGTTGCCCTCGTACAACCCATGAGGAAATATCGCCAGCCTCTAGCTCCATCAATGAGTCCGCCTCTGGACCTAAAGCTGGTAACGGCATTGCCCACATGCAGCTGATCGTACCCAAACTGCCTGGCAAACCGACTAGGCAAGTAGGGCTCGAAGAAGCAGTGATCTTCGCTCCTGTACAGCAGATGGGAGGGTCTAATACAGACCAACCAGTTAAAAGCTTCCGGGGAAAGGTCGGTCTTCTCTCCACCTGAATCCTCAAGCCGCACCCCTGATTGATTGCGATGCACGGGGGAAGCAGTACAGAGGAGCTTCCAACCGTGGCTGAGGTTCAACACCAGCTGGCAGTCTAAAACTGTGCTCATATTCCAGGAGGAATCCTTGTAATTCAGCAAGAATATACCCCCCGAGCTGCTAACGGACCCAGGAGACATCACCCGGGGATTGTGGAGAATCAACCATCCCATCAAGTATAGGTATGGTAATTCTACCCTGGGAAAACTCTCACGTCGAGCTTCGTCGACGAGCAACCCGTCAGTTATGGCTCTCAAGCCAGCCTGTATACGGCACACCATGGCAGGAAGCAAGCCCAGTCTTGCCCCAAACACCAGGCGCACTGCCGGCCACAGGATGTTCCGGTGAATACGGTCCGCGAATGCGGTACCTGGCACCACTACTCGGCGCAGCCATATGGAGAGGAAACCAGCCAGCTGGGCTTCCTTAGACAGAGGCCTGCGACAGCGCCTCAAGTAACTACAAGCCTTAGTGCCTTTCGGGTACTTTCCTACCCTCTCGACAAGAATCTGATCCGGAGCTGCAGCCTCCTCCATAAGAGTCTCCACAACCTGGGCACTAAGCACGCCCAAACAGTTCACGGGCTCATTCTTGCCACTCGAGGCTTTCTCCGACCTGGCGGCCCTGGCTCGGTGGAAGAAGAGGTAGGACATCCACTTGGTGGTATGAGCCAAATCAGAAGGCTCATTATAAAAGGCGGTGCACGCGAAGTATTGACACATCAGCTCCTGATATACTTCCGCCACCCGAGGGTCCAAATTCCCCAACTCCCGGTTGGTGGGAACATACTCTTCATATGGAGTATCCCCCATCGGCAGTCTCGAGACAACTGCTATCTCGTGGAGCGCCAATCCCAACTCCCCCAGTGGAGTGGCAAAGATCCCGGTGAGCGGAATGTACCGCTCCATCAGCGCCAGGAACAAATTAGGGTTCGGAGGCAACCCGACGCTCGTCGCACTCACAGCGGCATATAGTCCAATGCCCTCCAACTTTCTCTGGAAGTGTTTCAAGGCCCAGTCAACTAGGCATCTCCATCGGGAGTTCGTTGGGGCGATCCACCCATTGCACCGAGGATTCTCCTTGGGATATACCCCACCTCGACCCATGAAGTCGTTGCAGAAGGTCGGCAATTGGACCGGCTGGATCACCAAGCTATCTTCACTTGGAACACTGCCCCGGCACAGTCCTCTGAACAACGTCACAACGCCGGAGGGGCGACTGACGAATGACCCCTGGTCAGCTCCTTTCAGATGAAAAATCTTCCCCGGCTTGCCGTAAAGATCAGGAGTCTGCGTCCACGACATCTTCCTAGGATGCGTCGCATGGAAGAAGGCCGAGATGGGATAATCCCTCAGCATCGTTGGCAGGTACAAAACTAAATTCCCGACTGGGAAGACCCAGGGCTCCCTCTTAGGCTTCGTCTGGGACTGTTTGTCGATCATGTCCCGAAAAGGAAAGCCGGCTTTACGTACGGCTCCCCGTCTACATAAGTCAGAGGCTCCCCGTTGATCATGCTCAGCAGCATTCGCTCTCCCTGAGCCGATATTAAGACCCTCCTTCCTTTAGGGTACTGGGGTCCGGAGATAGGGAATAACACGTGGGACAGGTCCTCCAGGTAGTTCGAGTGCAGCATCCCAGCAGCGGAGTCCATCACCTCGGCCAGTGGAGACTCACCCAAGTCAACTACAAAAGTGCAAGGAAAATACGTCATCACAAGTCTTGCACGAACATACGGACCGAAAGAAACAACAGTCTGTGCTCTACGCAGGATTGTGCAAATCTGGCAATTTTACGCCGGAGGTCCCCCCCCCCCCCACAAGCGTAAAATTTAAATTTTACGATATACCCTAATTTTCGGTAGCCAGAGCTTCTACGCTCAGAACTACGAAAATATGGAGTCTTTACGCTGACACATTAGAAATATGGGCGTAAAAGATAAAAATGCCTCCGTGCATCATCTTTCTCAAGGAGAGGCTATCAGCACAGAAGATGACCTAGCGCGGTCACGTTCAACGTGTGCGAAAGATTTTTTGTCGTTTTTGTCACCCCGAAGGCTTTACCTCTAAAACCGGGTGCACTGCTCGTCGGCAGGACACTTCGCTCAGAAGGAAGTTTGCCTTGACCGACCAAAGACTCTCTCGCTGGGGTGGAAGAATGAGAAGAGGAACCTATACCCTTTCCCTTAGCGGAGGAGGTCTGTTTCGACGCCATTTTCTGAAGACTCGAGATGCTCGGAGAGAGAACGAAGAAGAACTCGAACAGTCGAAAGCTCTCTTTCGCAGAAGACGGATAAAAAGTTTCTCTCTCAGAAAACTTGGGATATATATAGAGTTCGGGCCGACTCCTCGAATCCTCAGACGGACTCCTCGAGACCCTAACCAAATCTTGCAAAATTAATTATGATTGGATGCCACGTCAGCCCACTAACCTTGAAAGACGGACAGTCAGCAAATTCAAAAAGTTTTTCGTGCAAAGACGGTTCAGCAGGTCCTACGCTGAAGGAGCTTTCTACGCTCGACAGCAACAGATCTACGGTTTTACGCTCGTAAGCTATAAGTCTATGGTTTTACGCCCGGATGCCTTTGTGCTCAGTAGCTTTTACGCTCGAGAGGCCACAAATCTATGACTTTACGCTCAGCAGATATCAAATCGATGATCTCACGCTCGGTGGCGCTCAGTTTTTGCTCAGAAGCAACAGATCCGCAAGACTTCACGCTCGAAGAAATTTTCTTTTCAGGAGCTACAGATAAACAGTTCTACGCTAAAGGAGCTTCCTACGCTCGACGGCTATGAATCTACAACTTTACGTTCGACAGCTACAAGTCAGGTTTTTGGCCCGGATGCCTTTGTGCTCAGTAGCTTTTATGCTCGAGAGGCCACAAACCCATGACTTCATGCACAGGAACTACAAGCCTACGATTTTACGCTCGATGGTGTTCTACGCTCACAGGCTACAGATATACAGTTCTTCGCTAAAGGAGCTTCCTACGCTCGACGGCTACGAATCTACAACTTTACGTTCGACAGCTACAAGTCAGGTTTTCGGCCCGGATGCCTTTGTGCTCAGTAGCTTTTATGCTCGAGAGGCCACAAACCCATGACTTCACGCACAGGAACTACAAGTCTACGATTTCACGCTCGACGGTGTTTTATGCCCGGAGGCTACAGACTGATGATTTTTCGCTCTACGACTTTCCGTATATTCGAACAGTCCCCAAGACGGTCAATTACAGGAGTTCACACAGAAGATACTCCTCCTTGGCCTCAACATATCCCAAGTACCCGAAACATACAAGAGTTCAAACATTGAGAAATTACTCTTCTCGGGTCAATTGGAGGTTCATCCAGACTCCAGTCTGAATATCTCGTCTATCAAAAGATGGCAGCTCAGTTTTGACGGCCATTCCTCGACCCTGTTCCAAGGGATTTTCGAGAAGTCACTCTTGAAGACGAAGACTGAACAAAGAATTTTGTCCATCAGAAGTTCAGAGCTCTACTCGGTTCCTCAGTCCTAGCAACAGGACAGTTCTAAAAATGTTCAAAATACTCTACAGCGTTCTATGGACTACTCGCTATACGTAAAGGACAGGACCTAGCACTCTTTCTACAGAGTCGGCGTACAGATTCAGACGTGTTAAAGCTGCACATATTCAGACTTCACAGCAACGTATGGCAAGATGATCATATGGAGAAGAAAGGCGATTTTATTAAAAATCAAAATCATGATTACATATGAGGGAAATCCAATCTACAAGGGTTTTCTTTTCATTTTCATGATTACATCTGAGGGAAACTCCGTCTACAAATGAGATACCCCCTCGTCGTCTGAAGATCGCCCAGAAGCTGTTCTGACAGGTTCTCCCTGGGCTTCAATTCTTCATCCATCTTCTCCGACAGTCAGTCAGCTCCAACAAACTGACCGACATGGCAATGATTACCGGCGGGCACGACAGAGTTGGGGCTTGCATAGATTTTGCAGATCCTATGCACCGGCCGCCACTCAAGCCGGGACAGAACGAGTCTGTCTGACTCTCGTCACCGGAGGGCATCGAGAGAAGGCGCGGCATGACAGTCGCCGTGGTCAAATACGACCCTAACTCTCTCCTGGGGCAACGCCATACAAAGTTGTTGATTATTCCGAGCAAGGGAG
Source organism: Iris macrosiphon (assembly GCA_036927795.1). Classification (NCBI taxonomy): domain Eukaryota; kingdom Viridiplantae; phylum Streptophyta; class Magnoliopsida; order Asparagales; family Iridaceae; genus Iris; species Iris macrosiphon. The sequence continues at coordinate 106,289,518 of JAYESA010000002.1, forward strand.
GCTAAGATATCCTTCCATGATCCATCATTGCAGTGGATACTTGCTCGAAGACGCCGTCTTTTTCGGCTCCTTACACGCTGGAAGAACATGATCTCCTTCTTCCTCAAATCGACCCGGCGAACTCCGGTGATCATCTCTACGTGGTGATGAAGATGTGGGGAGAACAGCCTAACTCCTCCAGCCTTTTATAGGCAAAAGAGATCACAGCGGTACCCCATAAATCTGCCATAAAGTCTCACCGACCGTTTCAACGCTCCATTCAGAAACATTTTGAGTTACGAGGGGCCGTTCATGCTTCGTTCAAAGCGTTTCAAATTCCAAGGAATTTAAAAGCTCTGAAGGGGGTCTTGTAGAAGCATGAAAAATATGCTGGGAAGAGCTACGCAGCCTCTTGATACAGAGCAACGTAAGCAGAGGCCTTCAGATCCATCAGGCGTACAACAGAGTTTTCTCTGCTAAAATACAGCGTAAAGAATAAAACTCAAAGGACCATCCGCGTAAGTGCAGTGCGTCCAGGCCGCTCCAGCGTGAACAGAGTTCTTCATCGCCTCTATGGCGTAAAACTCATCCGCTCTCAAAGCAGCGTTATAGCGTACGAGGAACGGTTTATCTTCCCCGAAATGAACCTGTCAAATCACGCAGTGAATCTGACCTCTGACTCCTGACAAAAGGTGATGCATGGCTACCCAGACAACGGCTGGAAACGATGGCAGACCTCTCGGGACGCGTCCCACAGTATGATGGCGGATCTCACCATTTAATGCAGAAGATTTGGTAAAACATCACCAAACCGTCGTTTACTGGAGTCCCCTCAGCATAAACCGCTCTTTTGCGTACAAGAGAACACGCCGCCCTATTTTACACAGGCAAACATGAGCTGTTTTATGCTCCGCAGCAGACAAACCGCCTGCCACGTCAAAAGCTGTACTTCATACGGGATTCGAGGCACGTCTCCACGTCTAATTGCACAGAGCGGTGACAGTTTCTCTCAAGACACGTCTCTACGACGGGTGCACAGAAGGCCTGCAGACCTTCGAAACACGCCTCCGTATTTAATGTATAAGATGATGGCAAATCTCTGCAAGAGATTTGGTTATATCTTCAAAATCCATAATTCCGGCTAAGGCGTCCACATCAGCACGGTATGCAGCGGCTTCTACGCCCATTCAGGATCTGTGCTCAAGCGGCTTCTACGCCCATTCTGGCACGATATGCAGCGGCTTCTACGCCCATTCAGGATCTGTGCTCATGTGGCTTCCATGTCCACTCAGTCTCTACGACTACTCGACTTCCACACCTACTCGGCTTCTATGCCTGTTCGGCTTCTGTGCCTGTTCGGCTTCCACGCCTGCTCGGCTTCTATGCCTACTTGGCTTCTATGCCATGGTGACGAACATTTGGCTTCTACGCCAACCTCTTCTACACAATGGATACCTACCCACGTGGCTTTTACGCCGTGATCTTAGTAGCAACCGTACGTGTTGTGTCCCCTTAGTTGGACCCATATCACCCGCTCAGTCAAAAGATCATCTATACGTAGGCATTGGTTACTTTAACCGTTGTGTAAAAGGGTGCTGTACTTTCCACTCCTCGGTTGCTACACCAACGGAGTGGTCACTGTCACCAAAGACTCTATAAATAGAGGCCCGTGTCAATGGGGAACAAGGTCGGAAAATTCGGTCAAGAATACCAATATCATATCCAAGGTCGACTATTAGAGAAGATCGAACAAGGAGAGAGAGAGAGAGAGAGAGAGAGAGAGAGCCCGGAGCTCAGGCAAAGAGCGGGGATCAACGACTTCGGCATCTTGCATCCACCCTCTCCTACAACCTTCGAAGCTGCTACCTGTCTTCCACGGCACTTCTTCAATATCGCGTGGTCCAAGGACTAAAGTGATCGACCGCAGATCAGACACCTATTACAATTTATACCCAGATTAAATAAATTGTACTCCCACATCCTCGAATAGGATTACATTGTACAAGTTTGTTTGTAAACCAAAGGGCACGGGTTTTGCACAAACCCCGTCATTGAAATACACTTTCATTCTTTCGTTTAATACCACAAACACCAGCACTATCAGAACGTGCTCGGTGGTCGTATGTGGTAGAGAGATGAGAGCACGATTCTTGGTATTACCTATGTCGTACTTTGATGTTGTGCTAGGCATGGACTGGTTAAGCCAGTATAACGCCGTACTGAATTGTCGGAAGGGTAGCATCACCTTTAGACCGCCAGATCAACCGGAGTTCGAGTACATGCGAGGGACCGTCAAACAAGGAGTAGGACAGATAGCTGGAACTTATATGGCTATAGAAATTGCACCCCCACCAATAGAGTTTTGGTGACAGTGACAACTCCATCGGTGTAAAAACCGAGGAGTGGAAAGTACAGCGCCCTTTAACACAACGGTTAAAATAACCAATGCCTGCGTATAGATGACCTTTTGAGTGAGCATGTGACGCGTGTCCAACTAAGGGGATAAAATGCGTATATCTACTGCGAAGATCACGGCGTAGAAGCCACGTAGGTAGGTATCCCTCGTGTAGAAGAGGTTGGCGTAGAAGCCAAATGACTGTCACCCTGGCGTAGAAGCCAAATAGGCATAGAAGCCGAGTAGGCGTAGAAGCCGAATAGGCATAGAAGCAGAGTAGGCGTTGAAGCCGAATGGTTGTAGAGACTGAGTGGACGTTTGAAGCCGAATGGTCGTAGAGACTGAGTAGGCGTAGCAGCCGAGTGGTCGTAGAGACTGAGTGGACATATAAGCCGAATGGGCGTAGAAGCCGAATGAGCACAGATCCTGAATGGACGTAGAAGCCGCTGCGTACCGTGCCAGAGTGTTGATGTGGACGTCTTAGCCAGAATTACGGCTTTTGAAGATATAATCAAATCTCTTGCAGAGATTTGCCACCATCTTGTGCATTAAATGCGGAGGCATATTTTTGAAGGTCTACAGCCCTTCTGTGCATCCATCGCAGAGACGTGCCTTGAGAGAAACTGTCACCGCTCTGTGCAATTAGACGTAGAGACATGCCTCGAGCCCCGTACGAAGTGTAGCTTTTGACGTGACAGGCGGTTTGTCTACTGCGGAGCGTAAAACAGCTCATGTTTGCCTGTGTAAAACAAGGCAGCGTATCCCCTTGTACGCGAAAGAGCAGTTTATGCTGAGGGGACATCAGTAAACGGCAGTTCGGTGATATTTTAACCAAATCCTTTGCATTGAATGCAGAGATCCGCCATCATACTGTGGTGCTTGTCCCGAGGGGTCTGTCATCGTTTCCAGCTGTCGTCTGGGTAGCCGTGCAGTACTTTTTGTTAGGAGTCAGAGGTCAGGTTCACTGCGTGACTTGACAGGTTTATTTCAGGGAGACGAAGCGTTCCTCGTACGCTTTAATGCTGCTTTGAGAGCGGCTGAGTTTTACGTCATGGAGGCAATGAAGAACCCTGTTTACGCTGAAGCGGCCTGGACGTGCTGTACTTACGCGGATGGTCCTTTGAGCTTGTACTTCACGTTGTGTTTAGCGGAGAAAGCTCTGCTTGTATGCTTGATGGCTCTGAAGGCCTCTGTTTACGCTGCTCTGCATCAGTATGCTGCGTAGCTCCTCCCAGCGTATTTTTTATGCTTCTACAAGACCCCCTTCAAAGCTTTTAAATTCCTCGGAATTTGAAACGCTTTGAATGAAGCATGAACGGCCCCTCGTAACTCGAAACATTTCTGAATGGAGCATTGAAATGGTCGATACTGACTTTATGGCAGATTTATTGGGGACCGCTGTGATCTCTTTCGCCTATAAAAAGGCTAGGGGGGTTAACCTGTTCTTCCCAAATTTCCATCACCATGCAGAGATGATCGCCGGAGTTCGTCGGGTCGACCTGAGGAAGAAGGAGATCATGTTCTTCCAGCATGTAGGAAGCCGAAAAAGACGGCGTCTTCGAGCAAGTGTCCACTGCAACGATGGATCATGGAAGGATATCTTAGCCTCCCTTGCTCGGGATAATCAGCAACTTTATATGGCATTTGCCCATGAGAGAGGAAGGGTCGTATTTGACCACACCGCTTGCAAGTGGTGTCTTCTCCCGTTGCCTCCGGTGACGAGAGCCAGACAGACTTGCTCTGTCCCGACTTGAGCGGCACACGGAGCATGGGATCTGCATAATTTATGCAGGCCCAGCTTTGTATCCTTCCGTCATTGATCATTGCCATGTCAGTCAGTTTTCTGGAACTGACTGACTGCTGGAGAAGATGGATGAAGAATTGAAGCCCAGCGAGAACCTGTCAGAACAGCTTCTGGGCGATCTTCAGACGACAAGGGAGGATCTCCTTTGTAGACGAAGTTTCCCTCAGATGTAATCATGAAAAATAGAGATAAACCCTTGTAGATTGGATTTCCCTCATATGTAATCATGATTTTGATTTTTAATAAAATCATCTTCTTCTTCATATGATCATTTTGCCATACGTTGCTGTGAAGTCTGAATATGTGTAGCTTCGACACGTCTGATTCTTTACGCCGACTCTGATAGAAAGAGTATTAGGCCCTGTCCTTTATGCATAACGAATAGTTTGTAGAACGTTATTTAAGCATTTTGAACATTTAGAACTGTCCTGTTGCTAGGACTGAGGGACCGCGTAGAGCTCTGAACTGTTGCTTCTGATGAACAAAACTTTTTTCAGACTTCGTCTTCAAGAACGACCTCTCGAAACTCCCTTGGAACAGGGTCGAGGATTAGTCCGTCAAACTGAGTTTGCCATCTTGATAGACGAGATGTTCAGACTGGAGTCTGGATGAACCTCCAATTTTGGACCCGAGAAGAGTAATTTTTCAATGTTTGAACTCTGTATGTTTCGGGTACTTTGGGGTCAAGAACGAGTATTTTCTGTGTGAACTCTTTGCAATTGACCGCTTTGGGGACTGTTCGGATATGCAAAAAGTCGTGGAGCGTAAAATCATCAGTCTGTAGCCTCTGGGCGTAAAATACCATCGAGCGTGAAATCGTAGACTTGTGGTTCCTGAGCGTGAAGTAGTAGGTTTGTAGCCTCTCAAGCATAAAAGCTACCGAGCACAAAGGCATCCGGGCGTAAACCATAGACTTATAGCTGTCGAACGTAAAGCCGTAGATTCGTAGCTGTCGAGCGTAGAAAGCTCCTTTAGCGTAGAACTGTAGATCTGTAGCCTGTGAGCGTAGAACACCATCGAGCGTAAAATCATAGACTTGTGGTTTCTGAGCGTGAAGTCGTAGGTTTGTAGCCTCTCGAGCATAAAAGCTACCGAGCACAAAGGCATCCGGGCGTAAAACCATAGACTTATAGCTGTCGAACATAAAGTCGTAGATTCGTAGCTGTCGAGCGTAGAAAGCTCCCTTAGCGTAGAATTGTAGATCTGTAGCTCCTGAAAAGAAAATTTCTCCGAGCGTGAAGTTTGTGGATCTGTTGCTTCTGAGCGTAAACTGAGCGCCACCGAGCGTGAGATCATCGATTTGTATCTGCTGAGCGTAAAGTCGTAGGTTTGTAGCCTCTCGAGCATAAAAGCTACCGAGCACAAAGGCATCCGGGCATAAAACCATAGACTTATAGCTTGCGAGCGTAAAACCGTAGATCTGTTGCCGTCGAGCGTAGAAAGCTCCTTTAGCGTAGAAACCGCTGAACCGTCTTGCACGAAAAACTTTTCGAATTTTGCTGACTGTCCGTCTTTTGAGAGTAGTGGGCTAACGTAGCATCCAATCATAACCACCTATTAATTGCGAGATTTGGTTAGGGTCTTGAGGAGTCCGTCCGAGGATTCGAGGAGTCGACTCAAACTCTATATATATCCCAAGCCTTTGAGAGAAAAACTTTTTATCTGTCTTCTACGAAAGAGAGCTTTCGACTGTTCGAGTTTTTCTTCGTTCCTTCTCCGAGCACTTCGAGTTTTCAGAAATGGCGCCGAAACAAACCCCCTCCACTAAGGGAAAGAGTATAGGTTCTTCTTCCCATTCTTCTGCCCCAGCGAGGGAGTCTTTGGTCGGGCAAGGTAAACTTTACTCTGAGCGAAATATCCCGCCGACGAGCAGCGCACCCGGTCTTAGAGGTAGAGCCTTTTGGGATGACAAAAAAACGACAAAAAATCCTTCGCACACGTTGAACGTGACTGCGCTAGGTCGTCTTCTGTGCTGATAGCCTCTTTGAGAAAGGTGATGCACGGAGGCATTTTTATCTTTTACGCCCACATTTCTAATGTGCCAGCGTAAAAACTCCATATTTTCGTAGTTCTGAGCGTAAAAGCTCTGGCTGCCAAAAATTGGCGTATATCGTAAATTTGAGTTTTACGCTTATGGACGGGACTTCCGGCGTAAAATGACCAAATTTGTACAATCTTGGCGTAGAGCACAGACTGTCGTTTCTTTGGTCTGTATGTTTGTGCAAGATTTGTAATGACATATTTTCCTTGCACTTTTGTAGTTGATTTGGGTGAGTCTCCACTGGCCGAGGTGATGGGTTCCGCTGCCAGGATGCTGCACTCGAACTATCTAGAGGATCTGTCCCACGTGGAATTTCCTATCTCCGGACCCCAGTATCCAGAGGGAAGGGAGTTTTTGATATCGGCTCAGGGCGAGCGGACGCTGCTGAACATGATCAACGGAGAGCCCCTGACATATGTAGACGGGGAGCAGTACATAAAGCCGGCTTTCCTCTTTGGGGACATGATTGATAAATAGTCCCAGACGAAGCCCAAGAGGGAACCCTGGGTTTTTCCTGCCGGGAATTTGGTTTTTTATCTGCCAACGATGCCGAAGGATTATCCCATCTCGGCTTTCTTCCATGCGACGCATCCCAGGAGGATGTCGTGGACGTTGACTCCCGATCTTCACGGCAAGCCGGGGAAGATCTTTCATCTGAAAGGGGCTGACCAGGGGTCGTTTGTCAGCCACCCTTCCGGCGTTGTGACGCTGTTCAGGGGACTGTGCCCGGGCAGTGTCCCGAGTGAAGACAGCTCAGTGATCCAGCCGGTCCAATTGCCGACCTTCTGTAACGACTTCATGGGACGAGGTGGGGTATACCCCAAGGAGAATCCTCGGTGCAATGGGTAGATCATCCCAACAAACCTCCGATGGACTTGCCTAGTTGACTGGGCTTTGAAGCACTTTCGGAGAGAACTGGAGGGCATTGGACTGTATGCCGCTGTGAGTGCGACTAGTGTTGGGTTGCCTCCCAACCCTAACTTGTTCTTGGCACTGATGGAGTGATACATTTCGCTCACTGGGACTTTCGCCACTCCACTGGGGGAGTTGGGATTGGCCCTCCATGAGATGGCAATGGTCTCGAGACTGCCGATGGGGGATACCCCATACGAAGAGTATGTTCCCACCAACCGGGAGTTGGGGGACTTGGACCATCGGGTGGCGGAAGTGTATCAGGAGCTGATGTGTCAATACTTCGCGTTCATCGCTTTTTATAACGAGCCTTCTGATTTGGCTCACACCACCAAGTGGATGTCCTACCTCTTCTTCCACCGAGCCAGGGCCGCCAAGTCGGAGAAAGTCTCGGGGGACAAGAATGAGCCCGTGAACTGCTTGGGCGTGCTTAGTGCCCAAGTCGTTGAGGATCTTATGGAAGGTGCTAAGGCTCCAGATCAGATTCTTGTTGAGGGGGTAGGAAAGTATCCCGAAGGCACTATGGCCTATAGTTACTTGAGGTGCTGCCACAGGCCTTTGTCTAAGGAAGCCCAGTTGGCCGGTTTCCTCTCGATATGGCTGCGACGAGTAGTAGTGCCCGGTACTGCGTCCACGGACCGCATTCACCGGAACATCCTGTGGCCGGCAGTGCGTCTGGTGTTCAGGGCAAGACTGGGCTTGCTTCCTGCCACGGTGTGCCGTATACAGGCTGGCCTGAGAGCCATGACTGAGGGGTTGCTCGTCGATAAAGCTCGGCGTGAGAGTTTTCCCCGGGTGGAATTACTATACCTGTACTTGATGGGATGGTTAATTCTCCACAATCCCCGGGTGATGTCTTCCGGCTCTGGTAGCAGCTTGAGGGGTAACTTCTTGCTGAACTACAAGGACTCTCTCTGGAATGTGAATACAACTTTGGACTGTCGGCTGGTGTTGAACCTCAGTCACGGCTGGAAGCTCCTCTATACTCCCCCTCATGTACATCACAATCAATCAGGGATGAGGCTTGAGGATTCAGGTGGAGAGAAGACCGATCTTTCTCCGGAAGCTTTCAATTGGTTGGTCTGCATTAGACCCTCCCATCTGCTGTACAGGAGCGAAGACCATTGCTTCTTCGAGCCCTACTTGCCTAGTCGGTTCGCCAGGCAGTTTGGGTACGATCAGTTGCACGTGGGCAATGCCGTCACCAGCTTCAAGTCCAGGGGCGGACTCATTGATGGAGCCAGAGGGTGGCGATATTTTATCATGGGTTGCACGAGGGCAATCTTCAATGTGCCGGTCGTTACAACCTCCACGAAGCTCCGCATTCTTTATTCTTACGCCCAGTTCTATGTGGCGATTTACACCTTCCATCGCGATTTTGACATGCGTGGAAGCTTCAGGGTGCCTTCTCCCAAGCCTGGGGGAAGAGTTGAAGTCCCCTCGGTTTTTTCTGACGAGGGTGAGGAGTCTGGCACTCCGGATGAGCCTCTGGTGTCGGTGTCGAGGTGTGAAGTGCCTCCGCCCACAGGGGCTTTGGTAGTCTCTTCTGGGAAGCGACGGGCTTCTGCTCCGAAGGAAGCTTCTCTTCGTAAGAGGAGGAAGGAGACGGTTGCTCGTCCTCTCCGCATTCTTGGTATTGAGGCTCCTGGGAGTGAGCCTGCATCTCCCCATATGAGGGATGATTCTTTGGCTGGAGGTTCCTCGCCTTTTAGAGAGGGACCTTCTACAGTTCTGGCTGGCGGCGCCGGAGAATCTTCGCTAGAGGTCGCTGTCGTTGCTACTGCTCCAGGTAGTGGAACGAGATTGCCTGCGTGGCCGAGGCAGATGGGAGAATCTTTCCCTAGACCAGCAATGGATAAAACTTCCGCTGTGTCGGCGAACACGCCTAGCGAGATTCCAGCTGACGAACCTCGACCGCGTCTTGGCGAAGGCTTGGCAGAACTCCTGGCGATGTCGGTCGGCCCACCTCCTTCTCCAGGTATGATAGTTCGCATTGCGTCATTAAGGCGTGGTTTAGCTACATCGGCTGCAGATGCGCCATATATACCGTTAGCTACGGGTAAATGTTATTTTTATGTCTCCTTTTAGAAAGATTACCATTATATTGATATCAACTTTCTTGTCCTCTTCTCAGGGGACGGCGTCCATGGGGGGTACAGCGTTGAAGCGCCTTCTGGCTCTGCTCCGGCTCCTGGCGATGATACGGAGGCTTTTGACTTCGAGGAGGAAATACCTTCGGGGGCCAGCTCGCCTGGAGTGGTTTCGTCATCTCGAGAGGAGGATGAACCTGTCATCGTGACCTCGCCTCTCGCGAGTATGCAGATGACTTCGACCGTCGTCGTTGCACCACCCGTCGAGGCGGCGGCTGTAGCCACCTCGTCTGTAGTCATTCCTGGCGGGGGACTTGCTGATATCGCGGCCACTCCTGGCGTTCAATCGAATCTAGTTGCGCTGACCGAGCAACATATCAGCCTCTTTTACACCGATTTAAAAACGATGATATCAATGGTGTTGGCGAAGAGTCTAGACTTCGAGTGCCTGAAGAAGACTTCTCAATTTTCGATCGGGGCTGTCAGGGAGTTCGGCGATCCTGGGGTAGCTGACGCCCTGGAGGTGGTGGTTAATGGTTTAGAGCAACCCATTAACGAATACTTGCAGCTGACTCGGGGCAGCTTTGATGCTGAGGTCCAGGCCAGATACGACCTCATGACTGTGCGGCTTTCTACACAGCTGGAAAGCCTAGACAACTCTATCAAAACACATAAGCTGGAGATGGATAAAAGAAAAGCTGTCGTGGAAGAGGCTCTCGCTCTTGAGACGAAGCTCCGATCCGAGCACGAAGGGAACGCAGCGAGGGCCCGCAAGCTGAAGGAAAAACTCGCTCTGGCAGAGGAGTAGGCTTCTCAGTCATTGGCAGGTCTAGATGTAGCGACTGGTCGACTGAGCGCAGCACGACGGGATTTGGAGCGTGCAGAAGCTGCCCGTGCAGGCTCTCTTCGGGCAAGGGCTGAGCTGACCCTTACGAACAATCCCGAGGCACGGCTGGAGCGGGCTCGCGCCGATGCCTTGGCTTCCAGGAATGAGAAGATAGCTGCACTAGAGCGGCTGATTCGCGATCTGACCGCTCCCCCATCATGATGTATCCTTTCTCTTTTTGCTTCCCCAGATGTAATTCTGCTCTTATCAGGAATAAATAAAAGCGACTCTTTTCTGACTTTTGTGGACCCATCATTTCGGAGTGTAAATGACAGTTTTTTAGGCGAGAGTGATATCAGAGGTAGTATGGACATGATAGACTCTCGAAAAACTTTTTAGCAGAATATATCTATTCAGAGGTCATACAGACATGATAGGATATGATCCAACTACTTTCGTTTTGGGAGTAGTTTTGTCAGAATTGAGATCCTCGCTATATTCCACTCGAGCAGGGGAGATTAAGCATAGTACCTTTTCAGGAATTTGCCGTTGATAGGAGCCATTAACAGGTCTCCATTAGGCTGGGCTATCCTGTAGGCGCCGTTTGAGAACGTTGTCTCGATCACATAAGGGCCTTCCCACTTGGGCTGGAATTTGCCTTTACTTCTGTCAGTAAGAATCATCGGCCTTCTTACGGCTAGAACTAGCTCGCCGACTTTGAACACTCTTTCCTTTACTTTAAGATTGAAAGCTTTGGAAATGCGTGCTTGGTAGAGTGCGATGCGCTGTTGAGCTTGGAGGCGTTTCTCGTCTAATCCTTCTAGCTCTTGGAGCCTTAACATGTCATTCTTTTCTCGAGTCAGCTTATTAGTCACGGCTATCCTGAGTGACGGGATCTGGATTTCAATGGGGGGAACTGCTTCGCTCCCATAGACCAGCGAGAATGGGGTACAACCTGTCGGTGTTCGTACCGTTGTGCGGTATGCCCAGAGACATTCGCCTAACTTCTTATTCCAATCTCTCTTGTTTGAAGAGACGAATTTCTTCAAGAGTTTGATAATGGTTTTGTTGAAATCTTCCGCCAAACCATTAGCAGCTGGATAATATGCCGTAGAGGCGATATTGTGTATCCGATTTTTATCACAAAATCGATAAAACGCTTGGCTGATGAACTGAGGCCCATTGTCATGAATTATCCTCCGGGGTACCCCGAAGCGATAAATAACGTGATGCTTGATGAAGCTGATCACATTAGACGCCTTCTCCTCAGCAAGAGGGATCGCCTCTGCCCATTTGGAAAAGTAATCCGTGATGGCCAGTATAAACCGGTGACTCCTGGAAGAAGACGGGTGGATAGGACCGATGATATCCATACCCCATGCTTCGAAAGGCCATGATGCGACCGTAGGATGTAGATGTTCAGACGATTGATGTATGAAGTCTGTATGAACCTGACAGGCTCTGCATTATCTTGCATACCGTATTGTATTTGCGATCATAGTAGGCTAGTAATAGCCCATTCTCCTTATGCGATCCTGTAGCTTAGGACCGGGCTGATGTGCTCCGCATATGCCGTCGTGAGCTTCACGGATAATCTGCTGTGCTTCGTCGTTAGAGAGACATCTCAATAGCAGTCCGTCGTAGGTCCGGCGATATAGGCATTGTGAAGATGCATCGTAGTAGAAGCGTAATGATCGTCTTTTGACGGATACTGCTTCTTTGGGGTCCTCCGGCAAGATTCCATATGCGACAAAATCTATGAACGGACTTCTCCAGTCTCTTCTAGGGGGATCTGTGTTTACAGCGTAGCTATGTTCAATGTGAAAGTTGTTCTTCACACAGAATAAATCTATGTTAAGAAGGATTACCGAATCCTGCCTTCTTATAGGAGTGGCTAAATCTGTAGCTAGACTGGCTAGGGCATCAGCTTCCAGATTCTGAGATTGAGGTACATGCTCTAGGAAGAATCCTTTGAATGTCATGGCTATCTTGACCGTTGCTCGGTGATAGGGGATGAGGTCTGGATTCCGGACTTCATATATTTCCCTGACTTGATTGACGATAAGCAAGGAATTACCGAAAGCTTCCAGGGACTCGACCCTCAGCTCTTTAGCGACTTGGAGCCCAATTAGTAGAGCATTGTACTCTGCCACATTGTTGGAGCATGGCTCGCTAAGAGAATATGCTCGGTAGATGATGAGTTTATCAGGAGTGACCAGGACGACTCCTACTCCTGAAACGACGTTTCCCCTAGGACCGGTTCTGGAGGCACCATCGAAGAATAGTTGCCATGCGTCAGTTTCCATTACGGAATTACATTCTGCAACTTCATCGGGAATGTCCTCGTATAATTTGGAGGCCTCCGGGATCGGATGAGCAGCTAGGAAGTCAGCCAGCGCTTGGCCCTTGATGGACTTCTGCGGTACGTACACCATGTCATATGGTGTTAACAGCATCGCCCAAGTCGCGAGTCGGGAATTAAGAGCACTGGGCTTGCTCATCAGTACACGAAGAGGGTTGATCCTGGAGATGATATGGATAGTCTGGCCGGTGACATAGTGTCGCGTCTTCTGGATAGCGAACATTAGAGCCAAGCATTCTTTCTCCACTGGGTTGTACCGATGTTCGGCTCCGACCATCATCCTGCTGAGGTAGTAGATAGCTTATTCATGACCCATGTCATTTTTTTGTGCGAGAAGAGCTCCTAGCGAGTGATCCATCGCTCGAACGTACAGCAAGAATGGTCTTCCCATGACGGGAGGCACCAGAACTGGCGGACTGGTGAGGTAGCGCTTGATATCTCCGAACGCTTGCTGACAGGTTTCGTCCCATACGAAGGATACACCTTTCTTCATGAGATGAGAAAAGGACTGACATCTCCCCGAGAGGTTGGATATGAATCGCCGGATATAAGCCAGACGTCCTTGAAATCCCCTGAGTTCCCTCAGATTACGGGACGGTCGTATTTCTACGATTGCGCAGACTTTGTCAGGGTCCACTTGGATGCCTTTGGCGGTAATGACAAATCCCAGGAATTTGCCACTAGATACACCCAGAAAGGACTTCGTAGGGTTCATCTTGAGTTGATGTTGGCGCATTAACTCGAATATCGTCCTCAAGTCTTGAATGTGATCACCTTTGAGGCGGCTCTTGACGGCTATGTCGTCCACGTAACATTCCACTATTTTGCGTAAATGCTCATAGAATATGTTACTCATAGCCCGTTGGTATGTATCCCCGGCGTTCTTCAATCCAAAGGGCATGACCGTATAGCAATATACCCCCAGTGTCCGGAAGGCAGTGTGCTTCTCGTCTTCAGGATGCATCTTGATCTGATTGTATCCTGAGAACCCGTCCATGAAAGACATGCGTTTAAAGCCGCAGGTGTTGTCAATCATGATGTTCGTGATGGGAAGAGGGAATGATGTCCTCGTCTGACTTGGAAGTCGTAAGGGAGGTGGCATACCCTAACCCAAAACGAGTTTGTCGATAGCGGGGGTCGCCGCGCGACGGCGTTCGTCTGCCTCTTCCATAGTTGAGGCCTGGCTTCCGCTTCAAGTCGTAGCCCATGTTTTGCATGATCTTCAGCGCTTGCGGGCTGTATCGGTGAACTTGCATTTTCCCAGTATAGTCATCGAAAGGATCTTCCTGGTCAGTCGGTTGATTGCGCATGCGGCCGAAGAATATTGACGCTGACTGTTGCAGGTAGGCGGGACAATGAAGATAGAATCCTCATGTGGTCCATACGTTGTGATGACGTTGGATGATGACGCTACTTCCCAGACATACGGACGGTAGGAGTTTATAGTTTCCAAGAATTTTTGTGCTATGGGTTCTACCTCGTCACGGGGAGTGGATTCATGTTTTGGAATTTAAGCGTCAATATACTGGAAAAAAGGATGTTTATTATCATCTAGAACTCCGTTCCTGGTTGCATTTACATCAGTCGGCTGCCTGTTGCGCCGAAGGTTGATGACCAAGGGTGGAGGCTTCCGGTTCAAAGTGATCACCAGAGGATCACTCCCTTCTCCTGACCTGGTCTTGTTCAGGTGGATAGCCATAGGCTCTATGGCTTTTGGATGAGTGGTTCGTCCTTTCACTCTGATTGACAGCGGTAGTGTGGCAGAGGGTTCTTCTGGATCCCGGTGGGATTCCTTCTCTGCCTCGCCTGACACTTCTTCTGTGTGGTCTTGGGAGTACAACACGGCATCAGAATAGTAGGATTCTATTCCTTTGAACGGATTTAGGTCAGCCACCTCCATTTGTACTATTTCTTGTGCGTCTATATATTTAAGGCATTGATGTAGGGTTGAAGGAACGATGTTGTGGTCGTGGATCCACGGTCTTCCCAGCAAAATGTTGTAGGACACCTCTGAATCGATGATGTAACATGTGGCCACCGATCTAAGGTTGCCGATCTGGATCCTCAGGCGAATTTTCTCCAACGGCTTACTTCTTCCGGCGTTGAAACCCACGATTGTAGTAGTGGTGTAAGCCAATTCGCTGGTAGGAATTCTCAGCAGTCTGAGCAGACTGTGAGGGATGATGCTGATCGACGATCCTGGATCTATGTGAATCCGGTCGACCTCCATGGAACCGACGTATCTGGTGTAATAGAGGGGCCTGTCATGTCTGTTATATTTTAGCAGCATGTCATTTTGAGTGAAAGTGATATTCGGGACCACCTCCATTATACTGTGGCATTGAGGACACGCCACTGGTTCTTCGTCGGGGGACTTGAGCTGGGTCAAGTATGCCTCTGCCTGCATCAGCGCTTCACTCAGGGCTAGACGATTGTCTTGGGAGAGCCTGAGTAGCTCGAAGATGGACAACCTGGCTGGCGTATTAGCTAGTTGGGCCAGGATGTCGAAGTTGTATGGCTTCTCTAAATCTTTGCTTGGAATATTTTTCACAGGTTTATCGAAGCGCACTTCTTTTTGCTTCTCCTTCTCCGCCGGAGTTGGTTTCGAAGGACTGATATCTGGTACGACGGGACCTTGCTCTGAAGGTTTGGCTGCTGGAGCGTCCGCCGATGCACCTTCCTGACTTGCTCCGTAGTCGTTGAGGTAGGCCTTCCCTGAACGGGTTACAGCAAATGCCTCGTCTTCGTCTGATGCCAAAGAAGTCACGACCATATGGTATGGCCTGCATTTGGAGCTCTTTTTGGATGTAGGCTTAGTAGCCTTAGTTTCTTCCTCAAACTCTGACACCAAATCTGGATGAACCCACATAATCTCGCCTTGCCGGGTAGTCAGGGATACCAGGTCGTGATTTTGATCCCTAGCTGGAGGGAGATTGACGATGTTCATCGTTGTCCGGGAGATGGGTGCAACGCCATCCGGGATCTCTTGGGGAGGCAGATTGCCAAACTGCAGAGAGATCATGTTGGCCATGACCGTCTTCTCGGTGTTGTGCAGAGTGATGGCCTTAGCATCGATTAACCCCTGGATCTTCCTTTTAAGTATGTAACACGCCTTTGTTGGGTGGTGTACGTATTTGTGGAAGATGCAGTATTTGGGGTCGTTAGTATTGCCGACTTCCTGGGGCCGCCTCAGCTCTGGAAGGGTGATCTTGCCACTTTTGACGAGACACTCGAATATACTTGGGATATCGTCGTCGTCGAAAGAGTAGACTTCGACGGGCCTGGAAGTCCCGGGTCTCGTTTGCGTGATTGCCGCAATCTTTGGTCTGGCCGTATTGATTGCCAGGGCTTCTTTCCCTTTGGGACCACGAAGATGGTCGCTGCTAGGAGATAACCTCTTGCCTCTGTCAGAGGCGGAGATCATGATGCCATTGTCGTGCACCTTGCGACTGTTGTCTTCGGCGGCTACTGCCGAGATGATGAACGAGGGCCAATCATAGAACTGATACGGTCCTGTGAACACCGAGACCACGGAAAGGAGGTTCTTCCTGCAAATGTCTACCAATGCAGAGTCTGGAACTCCTGGAGGCATCTGTAAGGTGGCCTGACGAAAATGTTCGATGAAGATGCGAACGTCCTCCTTTTCCTTCTGCTTGACTTCGATGAGAGAGGACATAGACATGTCCATTCCTCTCTCGTAGAATCGCGTGAAGAATAAAGCTCTGAAGTCCTCGAAGGAAGTAATACAGTTGTCCGCCAAGCTACGGTACCACTAATAGGCTACTCCTGAGAGACAGCCTTTGAACACGCGAGTGAGGAGGGCGTCGTTCCCTTGTAGCAACACCGTCATCATACTGAAATAGTTCATGTACTGACTTGGTGATATTTTTCCCTCGAACAGGGCCATAGTCTGAGGTTTGTACCTCGGCGGGAAAGGGACCTCCTCCCAGATAGCTGGGTAGGGCTGGTTGATTCCCAGTTTCTTGAGCTGATCTTTGTGTTTCAAGGCGTCGAACTGGGCTTTCAACTCCCATACTGCCTGCATCGGATTTTTAGTCGGAAGCGGGGCTACGGAGTGGTGCGGAGTTGGTTGTATCGTAACTCCAGCGGGAGGTAAGGCATTCTCTGAGTGAGGAAGCGGAGGAACTGCTGACTCTTGATCTAGCGCAGGCTCTTGGCTCGGGTTGGATGATGGTAAGTCCACCCCCACACGTATCTGAGTTGGCGGGACCGATGCTTGAGCCATGGCAGTTGCGTGCTGAGTTAGCATCATCTGGTGCATGTTCTCCGTCATGGATTGCATTTGTTTCAGAGATGTCTCCAGTATAGTGATGCGTTGTTTCGCGTTCCCTGACGGCGAAGCTTCCTCGCATTCATCTTCAACGGCGTAAACTCCCATCTCCCTGGATGTCATTGAAGGATTAGTATAGGTCGTTGTAGAAGTCGACTCTACACTTTCTGCCTCTGATTCGGGGGCTTGGCAACCCCCAGCGTCGGAATCAGAAGAGGACGAAGCTGGTTGTCGTGACCTTGCGCGAGTATTTTGGAACACCCCGGCTTCAGCGTTCCTGAGGAGCTCACTGAACCTCCTTCGTCTCGGAGGCCTGGAGGGATGACGTCTTGAGCTCGACCCTCATCTACGTATGTGTGAAGCCATGTTCACAGATGCATGCACGGGTTCCTCTTCCTGGAAAGACAGAGAGTAGCTCAACCGGTCAAAAACTGATCGTTTTGCTTTGGAACAGCAGCAATTAATCACAACCTTATGACTATTACAATAGTGCTCGCTAGGAGGCATAATAGACATGTTGGAAGGTCCCCTCTCTTTACGCTTCTGGATTAGATATTTGCGCAGGTCAGGAGGAGTTGTCGAAGAAGAAGACGAAGGCTTGTTTCTTCTGTTCCCATCAGTGGGCATGCGGATATTGGGCACCCCGGTTTTCCCTGTGCCAGCTGTATACAACAGATTGGCCATCTGGGTGGCGGATAATCTCCTGGGAGGGTATCTTTCCTCAACCTGAGCTTGTTTT
Source organism: Iris macrosiphon (assembly GCA_036927795.1). Classification (NCBI taxonomy): domain Eukaryota; kingdom Viridiplantae; phylum Streptophyta; class Magnoliopsida; order Asparagales; family Iridaceae; genus Iris; species Iris macrosiphon. The sequence goes on from JAYESA010000002.1 coordinate 106,306,957, forward strand.
ACGCTGAGGGACTTTGCCTGGCGTAACTTGAAGATTTGCTCAGACTGGCGTAAAGGTGGAGAGGCCCTCAGTCGGCCATCGGCTTCTCGCGTAATCCGGAGGGTAGGCAGATTCTTGCTGGCGTAAGGGCCGAGAAGTTGAGTCCTCTGCCGCTTGCTTTCCCTTACGGAGATCACAGCGCTCATCTGGTTCACCGTAGAGGTCAGATGTTGTCTTGCGCGTGAAGCATGATCTGTACCTCCGATTTGGCGTTGAGGCACCATCAGAAGTTTTGCCTGTACCGCGCGTAGCGGGAGACTGATTTCTACGCGTAGAGCGCAGGGGATGCTTCTGGGTTAGCGCTGAGGCTTTGCCGGAAGTTTCGTCTGTATCGCGCGTAGCGGAGACTGATTTCTACGCGTAAAGCGCAGTGGATACTTTTGGGTTAGCGCTGAGGCTTTGCCCGAAGTTTCGTCTGTACCGCGCGTAGCGGGAGACAGAATTTTACGTGCGGGGCACGGAGGAAGCGATGCTACAACCTCATTGGTCGGAGAGATCGGAGAGTCCACAGGAATGGCGGAGGATGTCTTGGGCATCCACACCTTGCGCAGCTTCCTGTTGTCTTGGACGGAGAGAGGGTGAGAGCTACCCCCGGTTCGAAGCATGTCTTCGTAGGCAGACTAGTCGAAATGAATGACCAGTATCTTCTTCACGGTTCCTACAGATACCGTATCGTGTTGAGCAATTACTTTCTCATCAGAAGAGAAAGATGTCCCCAGCAGAGTCGCCATCTTGTTTGTGGTATTAAACGAAAGAATGAAAGTGTATTTCAATGACGGAGTTTATACGAAACCTGTGCCCTTTGGTTTACAAACAAACTTGTATAATTTAATCCTATACGAGGATGTGGGAGTACAATTTATTTAATCTGGGTATGAATTGCTATAGATGTCTGATCTGCAGTCGATCACTTTAGCCCTTGGACCACACGATGTTGAAGAAGTGTCGTGGAAGACAGGTAGCAGCTTCGAAGGTTGCAAAGGAGGGTGGATGCACGATGCCAAAGTCGTCGATCCCTACTCTTTGCCTGAGCTCCGGACTCTCTCTTTCTCTCTCTCTCTCTCTCTCTCTCTCTCTCTCTCTCTCTCTCTTGACCTCCGGTTCGATCTTTCTTGGAAGTTCGACCTTGTTCGATCCTTCTTTCAAAGTTTCGACCTTTTTCCCCAATGATAGGGGGTCTCTATTTATAGAGTTTTGGTGACAGTGACCACTCCATCGGTGTAAAAACCGAGGAGTGGAAAGTACAGCACCCTTTTATACAACGGTTAAAATAACCAATGCCTGCGTATAGATGACCTTTTGAGTGAGCATGTAACGCGTGTCCAACTAAGGGGACAAAACACGTATATCTGCTGTGAAGATCACGGCGTAGAAGCCACGTAGGTAGGTATCCCTCGTGTAGAAGAGGTTGGCATAGAAGCCAAATGACTGTCACCCTGGCGTAGAAGCCAAATAGGCATAGAAGCCGAGTAGGCGTAGAAGCCGAATGGGAATAGAAGCCGAGTAGGCGTTGAAGCCGAATGGTCGTAGAAACTGAGTGGGCGTAGCAGCCGAGTAGTCGTAGAGACTGAGTGGGCGTAGAAGCCGAATGGGCATAGAAGCCGAATGAGCACAAATCCTGAATGGGCATAGAAGCCGCTGCGTACCGTGCCAGAGTGCTGATGTGGACGTCTTAGCCAAAATTATGGCTTTTGAAGATATAATCAAATCTCTTGCAGAGATTTGCTACCATCTTGTGCATTAAATACGGAGGCGTGTTTTTGAAGGTCTGCAGCCCTTCTGTGCATCCGTCGCAGAGACGTGCCTTGAGAGAAACTATCACCGCTCTGTGCAATTAGACGTAGAGACGTGCCTCGAGTCCCGTACGAAGTGCAGCTTTTGACGTGGCAGACGGTTTGTCTACTGCGGAGCGTAAAACAGCTCATGTTTTCCTGTGTAAAACAAGGCAGCGTATCCCCTTGTACGCGAAAAAGCAGTTTATGCTGAGGGGACGTCAGTAAATGGCGGTTCGGTGATATTTTAACCAAATCCTTTGCATTAAATGCAGAGATCCACCATCATACTGTGGTGCGCGTCCCGAGGGGTCTGTCATCGTTTTCAGCCGTCGTCTGGGTAGCCGTGCAGCACTTTTTGTCAGGAGTCAGAGGTCAAGTTCACTGCGTGACTTGACAGGTTCATTTCGGGGAAGACGAAGCGTTCCTCGTACGCTTTAATGCTGCTTTGAGAGCAGCTGAGTTTTACGCCATGGAGGCGATGAAGAACCCTGTTTACGCTAAAGCGGCCTGGACGTACTGCACTTACGCTGATGGTCCTTTGAGCTTGTACTCCACGTTATGTTTAGCGGAGAAAGCTCTGCTTGTACGCTTGATGGCTCTGAAGGCCTCTGTTTATGCTGCTCTGCATCAGTATGCTGCGTAGCTCCTCCCAGCGTATTTTTTATGCTTCTACAGGGTTATCATCAAGTGAAGGTGCGAAGAGAAGACATTCAAAAGACAGTATTCAGGACTCGTTATGGTCACTACGAGTTCCTAGTGATGCCTTTGGACTGACGAATGCACCGGCTGTATTTATGAATTTGATGAACAGAGTATTCCACCAATACTTGGACCGGTTCGTGGTAGTCTTTGTAGAAGCATAAAAAATATGCTGGATAGCTATACGCAGCATGTTGATGCGGGGCAGCGTAAAAAGATGACCTCAGAGCCATCAACGTGCAACAGAACTTTTCTGCTGAGCACAGCATAAAATATAAGCTCAAGGACCATCTGCGTAATGCAGTATGTCCAAGCTGCTTCAGCGTAAAAAGGGTGCTACATCGCCTTTATGGCGTAAAACTCATCCGCTTTCAATGCAGCATTGAAGCGTACGAGGAACGCTTCGTATTCTTCAAAATGAACCTGTCAGATTATGCAATGAACCTGACGTCTGGACTCCTGACAAAGAGTACTGCACGACTACCCAGGCGACGGCTATAATGATGGCGCGGCACAGCAACCCAGACTGTCATTTACTGCCATTTTCTTGGCGTAAACCGCTTTTACGCATACAAAGGAATACGCTGCCTAGTTTTACACAGGCAGATGTTAGCAGTTTACGCTCCACAGAAGAAAAACAGCCTGCCACGTCAAAAGCTGCTCTTCGTACAGGGCTCGAGGCATGTCTCTGCATTTAATGCGCAGAGTGATGGCAGAGCTTGAGGCAAGTCTCTGCATTTAATGCGCAGAGTGATGGCAGAACTCGAGGCACGTCTCTGCATTTAATGCGCAGAAGGGTGGCAGACCTTCAAAACATGCCTCTGTATTTAATGCGCAGGATAATGGCGGATCTCTACATTTAATACAGGAGATTTAATTAAATGTCACCGAACCATCGTTTAGTGACATCCCCTTTGCGTAAACTGCTTTTACGCATACAAGGGGATACGCTGCCTAGTTTTACGCAGGCAGACGTTAGCTTCTTATGCTCCGCAGAAGGCAAACATGCTGCCACGTCAATAGTTGCTCTTCGTACAGGATTCGAGGCGCGTATCTGCATTTAATGTGCAGAATGATGGCAAATCTTCAAGACACGCCTCTGCATTTAATGCACAGGATGGGGGCAGATCTCTGCATTTAATGCAAGAGATTTGATTATATCTCCAAGAGCCGTAATTTCGGCTAAGACGTCCACATCATCACCATGGCACATTTTACCAACTCAGGCCTCAGTCAGGAGAAGAGGATCAGCTATCTTCTGCGCCCACTCAGCTTCTATGCCCACTCGGCTTCTACGCCCACTCGGCTTCTATGCCTACTCGGCTTCTACGCCTACTTGGCTTCTATGCCTACTTGGCTTCTACGCCATGGTGACAGTTATTGGCTTCTACGCCAACCTTCTCTACGCGAGGGATAACTACCTACGTGGCTTTTACGCCATAATCTTCGTAGCAGTTATACGCGTTGTCTCTTAATTGACACGCGTCACACGCTCATTCAAAAGGTCATCTATACGCGGGTAATGGTTATTGTAACCATCGTGTAAAAGGGTGTTGTACTTTCTACTACTCGGTTTTTACGCCGACTGAGTGGTCACTGTCACTAAAACTCTATAAATAGAGACCTCTATCAATAGAAAAAAAGGGTCAGAAATTGGTCAAGAAATCCAGTATCAGATCCAAGGTCAAAAAATGGAAGATTGAAAGGTCGAGATTTGGTCGCAGATTTCAAGGAAGAAGAATCCAGAGCTCAGGCAAAGAGTAGTGATCGACGACTTTGGCATTGAGCATCCACTCTCTTTAGCAACCTTCGAAGCTGCTTTCTGTCTTCTACGGTACTTCTTCATCATCGTGTGGTCCAAGAGACAAAGTGATCGACTGCAGATCAGACACCTATAGCAATATTTACCCAGATTAAAAAATTATACTCGACATCCTCGTATAGGATTAATTGTACTGCTTGTTTGTAAACATAAAGAGCGGGTTTTCATATAGAACCTTGTTTCCATATCTTTCGTTTATTTTATCAGACAACAGTCTTCATCGACGACATCTTGGTGTATTCGAAGAGCCACGAGGAGCACGAAGAGCACCTGAGACTAGTGTTAGAGACACTGAGGAGAGAGAGGCTTTATGCCAAGCTGAACAAATACGAGTTTCTTTTAGATTGTGTCAATTTCCTTGGACACGTCATCTCAGAAGACGGTATTTCAGTAGATCCAGCGAAGATTTCATCAGTAGAGACATGGCCAACCTCTACCAATGTTTCAGAAGTGAGGAGTTTTCTAGGACTTGTCAGATATTATCGGAGGTTCGTGGAAAACTTTACAAAGATAGCAGAGCCGATGACCCGTTTGACCCGTAAGGAGCAGGAGTTCACCTGGACAGAAGAGTGTCAGAAGGCATTCAATGAGCTGAAGAAGCATTTGACTACAGCACCTATCTTGACCATACCTTCTGGACCCGGAGGATTTGTAATCTATAGCAATGCATCCGGAAAAGGATTAGGATGTGTCTTGATGCAGCATGGGAAGGTAGTAGCCTATGCCTCTAGACAGTTGAGGACCCATAAGAAAAACTATCCCACTCACGACTTGGAGCTTGCAGCAGTGATCTTTGCTCTAAAGCTTTGGAGACACTATTTATATGGAGAAAGAGTGGAGATATTTACTGATCATAAAAGCCTAAAGTACGTCTACACCCAGAAGGACCTTAATCAGAGGCAGAGACGTTGGCTCGAGGTAATGACAGACTTCGAGATTGAGTTACAGTACCACCCGGGAAAGGCCAACGTAGTAGCTGACGCGTTGAGCAGAAGACCTATGGCATTTTTCTTGACTACCTAACAACATCTGCTGAGAGATTTAGAGCAGATGGGTATAGAGGTTGTTATGCCCGGAATAGACGGACAGTTATCGAGTTTTCAGTTGCAATCGACACTGGTGGAGAGAATCAAGGCTGCATTACCGACATATGCCAGATTTCAGAGGCTTAGACAGAGGACAGAGGCTGGAATACAGACAGGACTGCATATACATGAAGATGGAACCTTGAGATATGGAGATCGTCTCTATGTTCCAAATGGAGAACTTCGTCAGGATTTGATATCAGAGGCACACAGTTCGACCTACTCTATTCATCCAGGAGGCACAAAGATGTACAGGGACTTGAGATAGTACTACTGGTGGCACGGAATGAAGAGAGAGATAGCACACTTTGTGGCCAAGTACTTGGTGTGTCAGCAAGTTAAGGCTGAGCATCAGAGATCTGCAAGATTACTTCAACCGCTCCCTATACCGGAGTGGAAATGGAAGCATATCACTATGGACTTTGTTATGGACTTTCCGAGGAGTCCTAATGGTCGAAATGCAGTATGGGTAATCATGGATAGACTCACCAAGGCCGCACACTTCTTACCCTTCAGAGTGGGGCAATCTACTGAGGTCCTAGCAGATATATACATGAGGGAGATTATGCGACTGCATGGAGTGTCAGTTAGCATAGTGTCTGACAGGGATACGAGGTTTACCTCTTACTTTTGGCGGAGTATGTAGGAGAGTCTCGGTACTCGTCTGAACTTTAGCACAGCATATCACCCACAGACAGACGGTCAATCGGAGCACACCATTCAGACATTGGAAGACATGTTAAGAGCGTACATGCTTGACTTCGGAGGATCATGGAAGGACCATTTGCACTTGGTCGAGTTTTTCTACAACAACAGCTATCAAGCGAGCATCCAGATGGCTCCCTATGAAGCGTTGTATGGAAGGAAATATCGTTCCCCATTTGTTGGAGCGATATAGGCAAAAGACAGATTCTCGGACCAGAGTTGGTTGTTCGTAAAGTAGAGAAGGTGAAGAAGATCCAAGGGCACCTACGAGCAGCACAAGACAGACAGAAGCATTGGGCGAATGCGCATCGACGACCCTTAGAGTTCCAGGTTGGAGATCACGTATTTCTAAATATCTCGCCTACTCGAGGGACTATCAGATTCGGAGGCAGAGAAAAGTTGAGTCCAAGGTACATCGGACCATTCGACGTATTAGAACGCGTCGGAGAGGTTGCTTACAGATTAGCCTTGCCGCAAACTTTGGAAGGAGTCCATGACGTCTTCCATGTATCTCAGTTGAGGAGGTACATACCGGATCTGAGTCAAGTACTTGACCATTCAGAGATCACAGTCGGCCCGAGCTTATCATACCAGGAGGAGCCTGTTGAGATTCTGGACAGGAGTGAGAAAGTATTACGAGGTCAGACTATCCCTCTAGTTCGCATCGCATGGAGACATCATTCACCAGGCGAGTCGACCTGGGATCGTGAGGAGGATATTCAACAGCGCTATCCCCACCTCTTCGAAGGACTAGGTACGTATTAGCACTTTATTTATTCAGTTAGAAATTCTTGTCATGCGTATGTTTTAATTTTGAGGACAAAATGCTCTAAAGAGGATAGATTGTAAACCCCCTCAACCAATTTAGGGATTATTTTATTGTTAAAACTAGAGACTAGGGATAAACAGATTTAATTGGAATTATGTGAGACAATTATAGGTACCCTCTGACCATAGTGTAACCTTAGCTATGCAATGTTCATTAACTTCGCCTTGCGCAGTTAATTATTAATCTAGTTAATTAAATTATGGCTATTTGCACCTTAAACAGGACCTGACCAGCCCCATATCAATGAACCCTGGGCGGCCCAAACCCCGAGGCCAACCCCAAAGTTTATCCCCTATATAAATACATAACCTTATTCATATAAACCCTAAACCAAACAAAAACCATCACAAACCCCTGAACCCTAGCCGAATTCCTTCCCTCTTGCAACCGAGCCTCCACCCCGACCACCCAGCTCCCTGACACCGCCGCCTGTCAGCGTCGGCGCTACCCTCCCAGATCGGCCAGCCACCGCCTTCTTCACCATCATGAACGTCGCACGCTAACCCGACCCCCCCCCCCCCCCGTAGCCGCTGTCGACCGACCCCGACCGCCTCCAACACCTCCATCCCCATCGACCGACCGACCCCGATGTCCCCCACACGCCGCCCCAGCCGTATGTCAAGCTGCCGCACGCTGCCGACCCCCCCCCCCCCCGTAGTGGCTGCTGCCATTGCTGCCGCTACCGCGCCTGCTATAGTTGCCGCCGCTGCCACCTCGCCGAAGCCGTCTTTCCGCCGGAGTACGCCCCTCGACGAGAGTGTTGTTTGATAAAATAAATAGAAAAATAATATGTGGAAACGAGGTCTTATACGAAAACCCGCCCTTCTTCTGTGTTTACAAACAAGATTGTACAATTTAATCCTATAGGAGGATGTCGAGTACAATTTATTTAATCTGGGTAAATATTGCTATAGGAGTATAATCTGCAGTCGATTAATTTGGCCCTTGGACCATACGATGATAAAGAAATGCCGTGGAAGACAGAAAGCAGCTTCGAAGGTTGCTAAAAAGAGTGGATGTCCGATGCCAAAGTCGTCGATCACTTCTCTTCGCCTGAGCTCTGGATTCTTCTCTCTCTCTCGACTGTTTTCTCTCCTCCTTCTTTCCTCCCAATTATCGACCTTGGATCTGATACTGGATTCCTTGACCAATTTTTGATCGTTCGATCTTTAATTTTTCGACCTTTTTCCCCACCTTGGACCTCTGTTGATAGAGGTCTCTATTTATAGAGTTTTAGTGACAGTGACCACTCAGTCGGTGTAGAAACCGAGTAGTGGAAAGTACAGCACCCTTTTACACGACGATTTAAAATAACCAAAGCCTGCTTATAGATGACCTTTTAAGTGAGCATGTGACGCGTGTCCAACTAAGGGACAATGTGTATATCTGCTGCAAAGATCACGGCGTAGAAGCCACGTAGGTAGTTATTCCTTGTGTAGAAGAGGTTGGCGTAGAAGCCAATAACTGTCACCATGGCATAGAAGCCAAGTAGGCATAGAAGCCGAGTAGGCGTAGAAGCCGAGTGGGCGTAGAAGCCGAGTGGTCATAGAGGCCGAGTGGACGTAGAAACCGAGTGGTCATAGAGGCCGAGTAGGCGTAGAAGCCGAGTGGGCATAGAAGTCGAGATGATGTAGACGTTTTAGCCGAAATTACGGCTCTTGGAGATATAATCAAATCTCTTGCATTAAATACAGAGATCTGCCCCCATCCTGCGCATTAAATGCAGAGGCTTGTCTTTAAGCTTTGACATCATTTTGCGCATTAAATACAGATACGTGCCTCGAATTCTGTACGAAGAGTAACTGCTGAGGTGGCAGTCTGTTTGCCTTCTACGGAGCGTAAGAAGCTCACGTCTGCCTGTGTAAAACTGGGCGGCATATTCCTTTGTATGCGTAAAAGCAGTCTACGCCAAGAAAATGGCTGTAAATGACAGCCTGGGTTGCAGTGTCGTGCCATCATTATAGCCGTCGCTTGGGTAGTCGTGCAGTACCCTTTTTCAGGAGTCCAGACGTCAGGTTCATTGCATGATCTGACAGGTTTATTTCGAAGAATACGAAGCGTTCCTCGTATACTTCAATGTGCATTGAAAGCGGATGAGTTTTACGCCATAAAGGCGATGTAGCACCCTTTTTATGCTGAAGCAGCCTGGACATACTACATTACGCGGATGGTCCTTGAGCCTATATTTTATGCTGTGCTCAGCGGAAAAGTTCTGTTGCACGTTTGATGGCTCTGAGGTCCTCTGTTTATGTTGTCCTGTATCAACATGCTGCGTAGAGCTATCTAGCATATTTTTTATGCTTCTACAAGACCCCCCTTCAAAGCTTTTAAATTCCTCGTAATTTGAAATGCTTATGTAGCATGAAACGTTCCTCGTAATTTGAAACGCTCTGAATGGAGCCTGAAACGGTCAAGTCCGACACATTCTTTCAAGACTGACTTTATGGCAGAGTTATTGGGGATCGGTGTGATCTCTTTCGCCTATAAAAAGGCTGAGGAGTTAACCTGTTCTTCCCATATTTCCTTCACCACATAGAGATGATGGCCGATGTTCGTCGGGTTTACTTGAGGAAGAAGGAGACCATGTTCTTCCAGCATGTAAGGAGCCGAAAAAGATGGCATCTTCGAGCAAATATCCTCTGCAACGATGGATCATAGAAGGATATCATAGCCTCCTTTGCTCGGGATAATCAGCAACTTTGTATGGCGGTTCTTCGGAAGAGAGGAAGGGTCGTATTAGACCACGCAGCTTACAAGTGGTACCTTCTCCCGTTACTTGCGGACGAGGGCAGATAAACTAGCTGCTGTCCGAGATTGGGTTGGGTGAAATACCTCAACTTAATCTGTTATGGCGCTGGACGCAGGAAAGCAGATTTACCCTGCTTCCTCGTATTGGAGGATGGGTCTGCATAATTTAAGCAGGCCCAGTTTTGTATCCTCCCGCCATTGATCATATGTCAGTCGGTTTACGGTCACCGACTGACTGCTGGAGAAGATGGATAAAGAATTTTGCCCATGCGAGAACCTGGCAGAACAGATTATGGGCGCGATCTTCAGACGCCGATAAGGAAGTCCTTTGTAGACGGGATTTCCCTCATATGTAATCATAAAAATGAAGAAAAAACCTTGTAGACTGGATTTCCCTCATATGTAATCATGCTTTTTAATAAAATCGTCTTTCTCTGTGCATATGATCATCTTGCCATATTTTACTGTGAAGTCTGAATATGTGTAGCTTCGACACTTCTGATAATCTTACGCCGACTCTGTTTAGAAAGACTGTTAGGTCATGTCATATCTTTTACGCATAACTAAGGATGTGCAGAAAGTCGCTTAGCAGTCGAATGTTCGAACTGTCCTGCTGTTAGGAATGAGAAACCGCATAGAATTCTGAACTGTCACTTCTGATAAATAGAATTTTTGTTTAGACCGTCATCTTCAAGAATGGTTTCTCAAAAATCCCTTGGAACAGGGCGAGAAATGGCTGCCGAAAAACTGAGTCGCCATCTTGAACTGTAGACGAAATATTCAGACTGAATTCTGGATGAACTTTGAATCGACCCATGAAGAAGAGTAATTTTCAATGTTGAACTTTGTATGCTTCGGGTACTTGGGATATTTTGAGGTCAAGAAGGAGTATCTTTTGTGTGAACCCTTGCAATTGACCACATTGAGAATTTGTTCAGATGTACTGTATTGGCCTGCGCATTTTTCAGATATACGAAAAGTCATAGAGCGTGAAATCGTAAGTTTGTAGCCTCTGAGCATAAAAAGCCACTGAGCGTGAGATCATAGATTCGTAGCTGCTGAGCGTGAAGTCGTAGGTTTGTAGCCTCTCGAGCGTAAAATCTACCGAGCATAAAAGCATCCAGGCGTAAAACCATAGACTAGTAGCCTGTGAGCGTAAAATCGTAGATCCGTAGCTGTCGAGCGTAGAAAGCTCCTTAGCGTAAAAACTGTAGATTTGTATCTGCTGAAAAGAAAATCTTTCGAGCGTGAAGTCGTGGATCTGTTGCCTCTGAGCGTAAAAAGCCACCGAGCGTGAGATCATAGATTCGTAGTTGTTGAGCGTGAAGTCATAGGTTTGTAGCCTCTCGAGCGTAAAAGCTACCGAGCATAAAAGTATCCGGGCGTAAAAACCATAGACTAGTAGCCTGTGAGCGAAAAACCATAGATCTGTAGCCGTCAAGCGTAGAAAGCTCTTTAGCGTAAAAATCGCGAATCTTCTTTGCATGAAAACTTTTCGAATTCGCTGACTGTCCGCCTTCTCTGAGTAAATAGGCTGACGTAGTCCCCAATCATAACCAAATATTAAATGTGAGATTTGGTTCAGGATTCGAGGAGCCCATCCGAACTCTATATATACCCCAAGTTTCTGAGAGAAAAACTTTTCATCTGTCTTCTGCGAAAGAAAGCTTTTGACTGTTCGAGTTCTTCTTTGTTTCTTCTCCGAGTCTTCAAAGTTTCCAGTAATGGCCTCGAAACAAGTCTCCTCCTCTAAGGGAAAGAAGGTTGCTTCTTTTTCTCGTTCTTCTGCTCAAGCGGGGGCAACTTTCGTCGGGCACGGCGAGCTTCATTCTGAACGAAGTATCCCGCCGACTAGCAGTGCACCCGGCCTTAAAGGTAGAGCTTTTGGAAAAAAAAAAGAACGACTAAAAAATCCTTCGCACACGTTGTACGTGAATGCACTAGGTCATCTTCTGTGCTGATAGCCTCTTCGAGGAAGATGATGCACAGAGATATTTCATCTTTTACGCCCATATTTCTAATGTGTCAACGCAAAAACTCCATATTTTCGCAGTCTGGCGTAAAAGCTTTAACTGTCAAAAGTTGGCGTATACTATATAATTTGAATGTCACGCAGGGATGGAAATTCTGGCGTAATAACTCAAATTTTGGTAGTCTGACATAAAATATAGACTATCGAAAACTTTGCGTATACTGCCAGTCTTGAATTTTACGCCTTGGAATGGGATTCCAGCGTAAAAGCTCGAGTTTTTTTGCAGTCTTGGCATAAAGCATAGACTGTTGATTTTTGGCATATGCTGTAATATTATAGAAACTGACTTGTCTTTCTTGCATTTTGCAGTTAACTTGCATGCGTCTCCGCTAGCCGATGTGATGGGTTCTGCCGCCGGGATGCTGCACTCCAACTATCTGGAGGATCTATCGCACGTGACATTTCCTATCTCCGGGCCCCAGTATCCTGAAGGAAGGGAAATTTTGATATCGGCTCAGGGCGAACGAACGCTGCTGAACATGATCAACGGAGAGCCCCTGACGTACATAGATGGGGACCAATAAATAAAGTCGGATTTTCTCTTCGGGGACATGATTGACAAGCAGTCCCAGACGAAGCCCAAGAAAGAACTCTGGGTCTTCCCTGCCGGGAGCTTGGTTTTGTATCTGTCCAAGATGCCGAGAGACTATCCCATATCGGCATTCTTCCATGCTACACATCCCAGAAGGATGTCGTGGACGCTGACTCCTGATCTTCACGGCAGGCCGGGGAAGATATTTCATCTGAAAGGAGCTGACCAGGGGTCGTTTGTCAGCCGCCCTTCCGGCAATGTGACGATGTTCAGGGGACTGTACCCGGGCAGCGTCCCGAGTGAAGACAGTTTAGTGATCCAACCGGTCCAATTGTCGACTTTCTGTAATGATTTCATGGGGCGCGGGGGAGTATACCCTAAGGTGAACCCTCGGACAGGCGGGTGGATCACCCCCACAAATCTTCGATGGGCTAATTTAGCTGATTGGGCCCTGAAGCATTTTCAGACCGAGTTGGAGAGCATTGGTCTGTTTGCAGTTGTGAGTGCCACCAGTGTTGGGTTGCCTCTCAACCCCAACCTGTTTCTGGCACTGATGGAGCGATATATCTCGTTCACCGGGACTTTCGTCACTCCACTGGGGGAGTTAGGATTGGCCCTCCACGAGATGGCAGAGATCTCGAGACTGCCGATGGGGGATACTCCATATGAAGAGTATGTTCCCACGAACCGGGAGCTGGGGGATTCTGACCCTCGGGTAGTGGAAGTGTACCAGGAGCTGATGTGCCACTACCTTGCTTGCACCGCCTTTTATGATGAGCCCTCAGATTTGGCTCACATCAGTAAATGGACGTCCTACCTCTTCTTTCACCGGTCCAGGACTGCTAAGCCGGAGAAGATATTGGAAGGCAAGGATCAGCCTTTGAATCCTCTGAGCGTGCTTAATGCTCAGGTAGTTGACGATCTCATGGAAGACGCTGGGGCTCTGGACTTGATCCTCGACGAAGGGATAGGGAAGCATCCCGTAGGCACCAAGGCCTATAGTTATTTGAGGCGCTGCCGCAGGCCTCTGTCCAGGGAAGCTCAACTGGCTGGCTTCCTCTCCATATGGCTGCGCCGACTGGTGGTACCCGGCATCGCATCTGCGGACCGCATTCACCACAACATGCTATGGCCTGCAGTGCATCTGGTATTTGGGGCAAGACTAGGCTTGCTCCCTGCCATGGTGTGTCGCATTCAAGCTGGCCTGAGGGCCATGACTGATGGGCTGCTCGCCGATGAAACTCGACGTGATAGCTTTCCCAGGGTAGAATTACCATACATGTATTCGATGAGATGGTTAATTCTTCATAACCCCAGGGTTATGTCTCCCGGTTCTGGCAGTAGTTTGGGGGCTAGCTTCTTGTTGAACTACAAGAATTCCTCCTGGAACGTGACCACAGTTATAGACTGTCGGCGGGCGCTGAATCTTAGTCACAGCTGGAAGCTTTTCTGCATTGTTCCTCCTATACATCTCAATCAACAGGGGATCAGACTTCAGGACGTAGGCAACGGGAAGACCGTTCTTTCTCCTGGATCTTTTAATTGGTTGGTCTGCATTAGACCTTCCATCTACTGTACAAAAGTGAAGACCATTGCTTCTTCGAGCCCTACTTGCCTAGTCGATTTGCCAGGCAATTCGGCTACGACCAGTTGCACGTGGGCAATACTGTCACCAGCTTTAGGTCCAGGGGTGGACTCATTGATGGAGCTAGAGGATGGCGATATTTTATCATGGGTTGCACTGAGGCAACTTTTATCGTGCCTGTCCTTTCACTTTCCACGAAGCTGTGCATTCTCCACTCGTATGCCCAGTTCTATGTGGCAACCAACACCTTCCATCACGATTTTGATATGCATGGAAGTTTTTGGGTGCCCTCTTCCAAGTTTGGGGGAAGAGTCGAAGTCCCCTCAGTTTCTTCTGACGAGGGTGAGGAGTCCGTCAATCCAGATGAGCCTCTGTTGGCGGTATCGAGGGGTGAAGTACCTCTGCCTGCAGGGCCTTTGGTAATCTCTGGGAAGGGAAGGGCTCCTGCTCCGAAGGAGACTTCCCCTCACAAGAGGAAGAAGAAGGCGGTTACTCGTCCTCTCCGGATTCCTGGTATTGAGGCTCCTAGAAGTGAGCCTGCATCTCCCCATGTCGGGGATGATTATTTGATTGGAGGTTCCTCGCCTTTTAGAGAGGGAACCTAGACAGTCCCGGCTGGCGGTGCCAGAGAATTCCTGCTGTCGCTGCTACCGCTTCTGGTAGTGGAACGAGATCGCCTTCGGGCCCGAGCCGAATGAGGATATCTTTCTCTGGGTCAACATCGGGAGATACCCCTGCCGTGTCTGTAGGTGCACCCAGCGAGATTCCAGCCGATGAACCTCGGTTGGAACTTGACGAGGACCTGGAAGAGCATTTGCCAGTGTTTGTTAGCGCACCTCCTTCTCCAGGTATGACAGCTTGCCTAGCATCACTAAGAAATAATTTAGCTGTACTGGCCGCGGACGCGACATATACACCATTGGCCATGGGTAAATGTCGTCTTTTATGCCTCTTCTTTTAGGAAAATTAACATTATGCTGATATTAACTTCCTTTTGTCTTCTTTTCAGGGGAAGACATCTTTCGGGAGGGCAGTGTAGATGCGCCCTTTGGCTCTGTGTCAGGTCCTGGCGGCGGCACGGAGGTGCCTGATTTTGAAGAGAAAATATCTTCGGATGCCGGCTCGCCTGTCGAAGAGATTCCGATATCTCAAGAGGAGGACGAGCCTGTCATTGCGACAATGCCTCCTTTGAGTACGCCGATCACTTCGTCCGGTGTTGGTCTTCTTCTTTTGTCGCACCACCTGTTGAGGCGACGGCCGTGGCAACATCGTCTGCGGTTGTTCTTGGAGGGGGACTCGCCACTATCGCGGCCACTCCAAGCGTCCATTCGGATCTAGCTGCGCTGACCGCGCAGTACACTGGTATCTTCTACACCACCTTGAAAATGTTAATATCAATGGTGTTGGAGAAGAATTTGGGCTTTGCGTCGCTGAAGAGGTCCTCCCGGGCCTCTATAGTGTCGATCCAAGAATTTAACGACACTGGGGTAGCTGACGCGCTGGAGGAGATAGTTAATGGTTTGGAGCAACCCATTAACGAATACTTGCAGCTAGTTGGAGGCAACATTGACGGTCTCGTTCAAGCTAGGTACGACTCCCTGACTGCGCAGCTTGCTGAACAGATGGCATCTCTGAATAAGTCCATCGAGGCTCAGCAGTGGGAGATGGATGAAGAACGTGTCCAATTGGGGTATGTCGCTCCCGAGTTGACCCGGTGCGAAGCCGAATATGAGGAAGCTGCAGCGCAGGCCCGCATATTGAAGGATGAGCTCGTTCGAGTAGAGGTGAAGGCTATCTCTTTGTCGGCAGCCCGAGATATACTGAAGGAGCGACGGGCGACTGTTCAGCAGAATCTGGCGCGTGTGGGTGCTTTCCACTCAGGTTTTGTGCGGGCTCGATCTGAGCTAGCTGCTTTGGACAACGATGCGGCAAGGTTGGAACGGGCTCGCGCCGACGTCTTGAACTCCCGGGATGAGAGAATGGTTGCTCTGGCGCATCAGATTCACGACCTAACCGCTCCCCCAAATGATGTACTTTTTTGCTTTTGCTTTTCAATGTACTTTTGCTCTTTTTGGGAATGATAAAGAGGCTTTCATCTGACTTTGTGGATCCATCATTTTGGAATATAAATGACAGGTTTGGGTGAAAGTGATATCAAAGGTAATATGGACGTAATATACTCTCGGTAAGTTTTAGCAGGATATATCTATTCAGAGGTAATATGAACATAATAGAATATGATCCAACTAGTTTCGTTTTGGAAGTAGTTTTGTCAGAATGAGGTTTTCGCCGTATTCCACTTGAGCAAAGTAGGTTAAGCATAGTACCATTTCAGGAATTTGCCATTGATAGGAGCCATTAACAGGTCTCCATTAGGCTTGGCTAACCTGTAAGTGCCGTTTGAGAACGTCGTCTCGATCACATAAGGGCCTTCCCATTTGGGCTGGAATTTGCCCTTACTCCTGTGAGTAAGAATCATCGGCCTTCTTACGGCTAAAACTAGCTCGCCGACTTTGAACACTCTTTCCTTTACTTTTTGATTAAAAGCTCTGGAAATGCGTGCTTGGTAGAACGCGATGCGCTGTTGAGCTTGGAGGCATTTCTCGTCTAATCCTTCCAGCTCTTGAAGCCTTAAAAGGTCATTCTTTTCTTGAGTTAGCTCATTAGCCACGGCTATCCTGAGTGATGGGATCTAGATTTTGATGGAGAAAACTGCTTCGCTCCCGTAAACCAGTGAGAATAGGGTACAACCCGTCGGTGCTCGTACCGTTGTGCGGTATGCCCAGAGACATTCTCCCAGCTTTTTATTCCAATCCCTCTTGTTCGAAGAGACGAACTTCTTCAAGATCTTGATAATGGTTTTGTTGAAAGCTTCCGCCAAACCATTAGCAGCAGGATTATATGCCGTAGAGGCTATATTTTGTATTCGATTTTTATCGCAAAATCGATGAAACGCTTGGCTGATGAATTGAGGCCCATTGTCATGAATTATCCTTCGGGGTATCCCGAAGCGATAAATGACGTGATGCTTGACGAAGCTGATCACATTAGATGCCTTTACCTCAGCAAGAGGGATCGCCTCTGCCCATTTGGAAAAATAATCTGTGATGACCAGTATGAACCGGTGACCTCTGGAAGAAGACGGGTGAATAGGACCAATGATATCCATACCCCATGCTTCGAAAGGCCAGGATACAACCATAGGATGCAGATGTTCAGGAGGTTGATGGATAAAGTCTGCATGGACCTGACAGGCTCTGCACTATCTTGCGTACTTTATTGCATCTGTGATCATAGTAGGCCAGTAATAGCCCATTCTCCTTATGCGATCCTGTAGCTTAGGACCGGGTTGGTGCGCTCCGTATACGCCATCGTGAGCTTCACGGATGATCCGCTGTGCCTCATCATCTGAGAGACATCGTAATAATAGTCCGTCATAAGACTGGCGATATAGACATTGTGAAGATGCCTCAAAATAGAAGAGTAATTATCGTCTTTTGACGGATACTGCTTCTTTAGGATCCTCCGACAAGATTTCGTATGCCACGAAATCTATAAAGGGACTTCTCCAGTCTCTCCCAGGAGGATCTGTGTTCACAGCGTAGCTGCATTCTATGTGAAAGTTATTTTTCACACAGAATAAATCTCTGCTAAGAAGGATTACCGAATTCTGCCTTCTTATAGGAATAGCTAAATCTGCAGCTAGACTGGCTAGGGCATCAGCTTCCAGATTCTGAGATCGAGGTACATGCTCTAGGAAGAAGCCTTTGAATGTCATGGCTATCTCAACCGTTGCTTGGTGATAGGGGATGAGGTCTGGATTCCGGACTTCATATATTCCTCTGACTTGATTGACGATCAGCAGAGAATTACCGAAAGCTTCCAGAGATTCGACGCCCAATTCTTTAGCGACTTGGAGCCTGATTAGTAGAGTGTTATACTCTGCCACATTGTTAGAACAGGGCTCGCTAAGAGAATATGCTCGGTAGATGACGAGCTTATCAGGACTAACCAGGACAATTCCTACTCCCGAAACCACGTTTCCCCTGGGACCAGTCCTGGAGGCACCATCGAAGAATAGTTGCCATGCATCACCTTCCATGTCATATGGTGTTAATAACATCGCCCAAGTCGCTAGTCGGGAATTAAGAACACTTGGCTTGTTCATCAGTACCCGTAAAGGATTGATCCTGGAGATGATGTGAATGGTTTGGCCTGTGACATAGTGCCACATTTTTTGGATAACGAACATCAGAGCCAAGCATTCTTTCTCCACTGGGTTGTACCGGTGTTCGGCTCCGACCATCATCCTGCTGAGGTAGTAGATAGCCTGCTCATAACCCATATTGTTCTTTTGTGAGAAGAGCTCCCAAAGAATGATCCATCGCTCGAACATACAGCACGAACGGTTTTTCTATGAAGGGAGGCACCAGAACTGGCGGGCTAGTGAGGTAGCGTTTGATATCGCCGAACGCTTGCTGACAGGCTTCGTCCCATATGAAGGATACACCTTTCTTCATGAGACGAGAGAAGGGCTGACATCTCCCAGAGAGGTTGGATATGAATCTCCGGATATAAGCCAGATGGCCTTGAAATTCTTTGAGTTCCCTTAGATTACGGGACGGTCGCATTTCTAAGATGGCCTTGACTTTATCAGGGTCCACTTGAATGCCTTTGGTGGTAATAACAAATCCCAAAAATTTGCCACTAGATACCCCCAGAAAGGACTTTGTAGGATTTATTTTGAGTTGATGTTGGCGTATCAATTCAAATACTGTCTTCAAGTCTTGGATGTGATTATCCTTGAGGCAGCTTTTGACAGCTACATCGTCCACGTAACACTCTATTGTCTTGCATAAATGCTCATGGAATATGTTACTCATAGCCCGTTGGTACGTAGCCCCGGCATTCTTCAATCCGAAGGGCATGACCGTATAGCAATATACCCCCAATGGTGTCCGGAAGGCAGTATGCTTCCCGTCCTCAAGATGCATCTTGATTTGGTTGTATCCTGAAAATCCGTCCATGAAAGACATACGTTCAAAACCGCAGGTATTGTCAATCATGACGTCTGTGATGGGAAGAGGAAACTCGTCCTTGGGGCAGGCTGCATTCAGATCTCGGTAATCGATACAGACACGTACTTTCCTATTTTTCTTCATGACCGGGACAACATTGGCGACCCAGTCGGAATGTTGTTCTTCTCGGATGAAGCTGCAGGCTATCAACTTCTTAACTTCAGCTTCGATGGCGTCCATCATATTCGGGCGGAACCGGCGCTGGTGCTACTTCACAAGCTTCGAATCGGGAAATATATTGAGCTTATGAGTAGCCACCTTTGGATCAAGGCCTGGCATATCCTCATAATTCTATGCAAAGACGTCGATATATTCTTTTATCAGCTGGATAACTTCTTTCCTTTCTGCTTCGGAAAGATTATTACTGATAAATATTGGCTTTGGCGAAAGTTCATCCCTAACGTCAATCTGGATAACTTTATCTTCAGTGGGAGGTTCTCTCTGCTCGAATCGGAACTCCCATTGTGTATCCATTTGTTGAGCCCAAGCGTCATTCTCAAACAGTTCAGATTCTTGTTCGTCTGCTTCGAAGGAATCTATCACTACCATATTTACTGATAATGTTCGTTCGAGAGCATGAGATGAGTCGGAGGGTGCTGAGCCGTTTTGAGAAGAGAAAAGGATATCCTCGTTTGACTCAGGAGCTGCAGGGGAGGTGGTATACCCTAACCCGAAACGAGTTTGTTGATAGTAGGGATCGCCGTACAGCTGCATTCATCTACCTTTCCCGTAGTTGAGACCCAGTTCCAGCTTTAAGTTATAACCCATACTTTGCATGATCTTCAAAGCTTGCGGGTTGTATCTGTGAACCTGCATTTTACCGACATCGTCATCGGAAGAATCTTCTTGCACAGTCGGTCCATTGCATATGTGGCTGAAGACTATTGAATGCTGACTGCTGCAAGTAGGCGGGACAATGAAGATAGAATCCTCATACGGTCCATATATCGTGGTGACATTGGATGATGACGCCACTTCCCACATATACGGATGATAGAAATCTATAGCTTCCAAGAATTATTGCGCTATAAGTTCTATATCGTCATGGGGAGAGGATTCCTGGTTCGGAATTTGAGCGTCAATATACTGGAAAAGAGGGTGTTTATTATCATCTGAAACTTCGTTCCCGGTTGCATTTACATCAATCGGCTGCCTGCTGCGCCGGAGGTTGATGACCAAGGATGGAGGCTTCTGGTTCAAAGTGATCACTAGAGGATCACCCCCTTTTCCTGACCTGGTTTTGTTCAGGTGGATCGCCATAGGCTCTATGGCTTTTGGACGAGTAGTCCGTCCTTTCACCTTGATTGACAGCGGTTGTTCGGCAGAGGGTTCTTCTGGCTCCCGGTGGGATTCCTTCTCTGCTTCGGCTGACACCTCTTCCGTGTAGTCTTGATAGTACAACACGGCATCGGAGTAGTAGGATTCTACTCCTCTAAACGGGTTCAGGTCGACAAACTCCGTTTGTACTGTTCCTTGGGCGTCTATATATTTAAGGCATTGGTGTAGAGTTAAAGGAACAATGTTGTGGTCGTGGATCCAAGGTCTTCCCAGCAGAATATTGTAGGACACCTCTGAATCAATGACATAACATGTAGCCACCGATCTGAGGTTGCCAATCTGGATCTTCAGGCGAATTTCCCCAACGGCTTACTTTTTCTTGCGTTGAAACCCACGATTGTAGTGGTGGTGCAAGCCAATTCACTGGTAGGAATCCTCAGCGGTCTGAGCAGATGTCACGACCCGCACCCGGGGTAAGGGTACTAGTCGGAAACAACGCCCAGCCTACGCCGCAGAATCGGCGGTAGAACGCTGTCTAGAAAGTCTATCTAATATAATAAACCACCAAAAGATAGTGTACTCAATCACAGAACTAAGATAGAATGAACACGAATCAGATAAGAATAGAATAGTCACAATACAACTCATGAGTCTAAAATAATACATCAATGAGTCTGAAGAAAATTACAGAAAAATGCTGGAGACAAATCCAGTACAAAGAATACTACAAAACTATAAAGCTACAACTCCAGGGTCAACTGTCTCAGTTGGGATAAGTCCCACTTGAGCCAGGGTCTCAGAATCTAAACCCACAACATCCTGGGGTCCATAATAGGTAGGGTACTCCTCAGTGTCATCTGGAAAAATATATCCAGTCAGGAAAGGAGCAGAGTACAACCCTAACAGCAGTTCTCAAATAATGATAAAAACTATGTAACAGTAAATAGCTGTGGATAAACAAGATGCATAAATAGATACAAGAAATATATAGACAATAAGGAAGTACTGGAAAGAAATACAATAATGAACAATATGCTGATAGAACAAGAAATCTAATGACTAAGTGTGTGAGTACTAGCTTTAACATGTGATCGGCTTGGGAACTTGCACAAGAGTATGATGGCCTGGATGATTATACGTGCGGTGTATGATCAACACTCACAAGGAACAAGACATGCACAAGGAGGGTATGATCACATATCTATACTAAAATAATCCCCACCCCGACTAGTATAATAGATCCAACCACGGTACGTTATGGCACTAGATTCCCCAAGAAGATAGCTAGTCTCCCCGAGAATCGGTGTCTGTACATGTACAAGATAACCAATGAAACAATACTTGCACCATATACACCATATACCAAGGAATAACATCTCATGACGAGATCCGGATATACCAATCCGTGTAACCATAGTGTCAAGAGAAACATGTAAATCTACACTAGATACAACGAACATAGAGGATATCATAAATGAGAAACTATCAGAGAATGTACTCGCCTGAAGTCCAATGAACAGTCTCACAAATGTCTGACTCGGTGCCTCGAAGACCTAGATATGGAATACCACATTAATACAAGATCCCGGAAAGAGAACAAGTCAAACTAGGCAACTTCTAGGTCAATAAGTCAATTCTAAGTCAAAAGTCAACTATGGTCAACTCTAAAGTCCACTAAAGTCAAACATGGTCAAACCCAAAGTCAACCTCACAAGACATCTATAAAATAATATAGAGGTAAACTACAATAATTTAGGAATCAAATAGATTCCAAAAGAATCTTACACAAAGTATATTAATAATACAAATAATATATATATCATAAATAATATATATGAAAACCAATATTCATACAATTTAAATACTATATTATAATAATTATTATACCTCACAAAACACATATATATATACATATATATATATACAATTATAATATATAATATATACATTAAATCTGTCAAAGCGTCATTAAAAAATAGTGAATAAAATAGGATTAAATCAAAACAGTTTAAATAGTGACAGTCGGAACTGTCACCGAAGGACTGTCACCGAAACCCAAATAATAAACTGCCACTGCTTTGGTTTTCGCTGACAGTTAAACTGTCGCGGAAAAACGTCGCAGAAAAGCTGCTGTTTCCCGCTGCTGCAATTAATGACAGGTTTGTCATTAATTGCCCGAAGGCTACAGCGGCTGTTATTAGTCGGCTAATTAATGACAGTTTTTACTGTCATTAATTCACTGTCACTAAAACAAGTTATATATATATAATTATATATATAAAAACAGAATATATAAAACAATATATATATATATATATAAACAGAATATATAAAATAGTATATATATATATATATAAACCATTAATACAAAAATGTACATATATATATATATTAATATACACATAAACTTATACCTTCAAATATTTAACAAAGAACATATAATTTACATGGCTAGAAGCACACCTAAAATATTTACATTAATATCCAAATAATTACATAATAATTATAAATAATATAATTACACAATTAAACATACAAATATATTTTATAAAATATTTTATGTATAAATTATATTATTTAACAAGTAGTAACATATATATTTGCATGCAAGAAAGCTACATATTATATTGTACATTATATTAGCACACCCAAAATATAGATCTATGCTACAATAATTACTATAATAAATACACAAAATAAATATTTAATATCCATATATATATACTAATTATAAATGAAGAATTGAACCACAATTAATTAGATCTATGCAAAAATACACACAATTGGAGAGTATCTCACCGTATCCCACTAGATCTAGGATACGCATGCGACACGAGTCCAACACACAACCAAATGCACCCCGAAGGACACAAACAAATCACAAATAATATTTATGAATAAATCAAAGCGTCAAAAGTAGATCTATGTGTCCGTGTCAAAATACGACATGTTCAAAGCCCCGTGTCGGAGGAAAACCCCCAAATGACACGTATCACCAAATAGTTGGGATACGAACCACAAGTATCCCAATATGGACACGACACTAGCCTCAAACACAAATCTCATGTCCAATTGATCTATAGGATCAATTGACACACACACAAAAATATAAATTCGAAATTCCAACAAAATTGACACAAAAAGCACCATAACTTTCTCCATGGGTCTCCTATGAACACAAAACAAAGTCCTATGGGTACTACATACATATAGGTTGATTTTACATGATTAAATCTCAGATTTAGAAGCTATTTAAATGGAAAAATCTGAATTATACCTATTGGGAGATGGATTCCTAATGAAACCTCCAATTGAGATGAACTTGCTTCCAAATTGTAGATCCTTGCTTCCTTCTTCTAGATCCTTGCTTTTTTCTTCTCTAATGGTGAATTGGAAAGAATTTGGAATGAATTTGGTAGGGAATTGGATTGGGAATGGAGGAAATTTGGTAGTGGGAGAATTCTAGATCTAGATTTGGAATGAGATGAGAGGAGAGAGAAATTTCCCCCCCTCATTAATAGGCCGGCCATAGCCCCTCCCCCAAGCAATTGTAAAATGTCCAATGTACCCCTTGGGGCCTCTCATGAAGAAATAATTAAGGAAGGAAGCTTCTAGTCTAATCATTTAATTAATTTAATCCATCTCCTTAACTATGGGCTTTCTAAATGGGCCAAGTCTAACTAATTAATTCATGTTGGTCCATGGATCCAAACTAAACTAGTTGGGTCCACTAAAATAAGTCCAAAATAATTAAATAACATCCAACAACAATTAAATAATACAATAAAAATTATTTACCATGCACAATATTTATTTAAATAGGAAATTACCAAAATACCCTTTCCTAGAAAATATGGTAGTGACAAGTCTACCCTCCTTAAAATAATTTCGTCCTCGAAATTCAAAGACGAAAACTACCCCCAGAAAATCACAGAACAGAACTAAAGAATCACAACTAACTAATGAACAGAACATAACAATGAACAGAACATAACTAAAAATAACATACCTCAAGGTACAAATAAATATGGATAACGCTCTCGCATTTCATCCTCTCTCTCCCAGGTAGACTCCCCCGGAGAGTGATGCCTCCATGCGACGCACACCAAAGGAATAGTCTGGTTCCTCAGCACCTTCTCTCTCCGATCCAGAATTCCAACTGGCTGCTCTGGATAGCTAAGAGTAGGGCCCACCTCTATCTCTGAGTGATCCAATACATGACTAGGATCTGCCACGTATCGTCTCAACTGCGACACATGAAACACGTTGTGCACTCCCTCCAATGCAGGTGGCAAGTCTAGTCTATAAGCAACTGCACCGACCCTCTCTAGAATAGTGAAAGGTCCAATGAATCGCGGACTAAGCTTTCCGCCTCCACCGAAGCGAATCGTGCCTCGTGTCGGAGAAATCCTCAGAAACACCAAACCACCCACCTAGAACAAAACACCACCTTAAGAACTTATCTATAACAAACAACCAAGAACAAGCACACAAAATAAAATCTAAACTATACCTCAAACTCCAAGGGTCTCCGATGGCTATCGGCCCAATGCCGTTGTCTGTCCTGTGCCACTCGAAGTCTGTCTCTGATCAACTGAACCTTCTCTGCTGCATCCACAACCATCTCTGGCCCAAGCAAAACTCTCTCTCCAACATCGTCCCAAGACAAAGGAGTACGACACCTCCGACCATATAGAGCTTCAAAAGGTGACATCTCTATACTGGCCTGGTAACTGTTGTTGTAAGCAAACTCTACCAAATGGAGATGGTCCTCCCAAGAACCCCCGAAATCTAGTACACAAGTGCGCAACATATCCTCGAGAGTCTGAATAGTCCTTTCTGACTGCCCATCTGTCTGGGGATGATATGCAGTACTGAACTTGAGCTGAGTGCCCAAACTCTCCTGCAAACTCCTCCAGAAATGAGAAGTGAAACGACTATCCCGATCTGAGACTATGCTGACGGGAACTCCATGTATCCTAACGATCTGCCTCACATACATCTCTGCCAGCTTCTCCGTAGACAAACCCACCTTGAAAGGCAAAAAGTGGGCCGACTTGGTCAATCTATCAACAATGACCCAAATCGCGTCTTTCCCTCCTGGAGATCGTGGTAGTCCGGACACAAAATCCATAGTAATGTGTTCCCACTTCCACTCTGGAATGGGTAATGGCTGAAGTAAACCTCCTGGCCTCTGCCTCTCGGCTTTCACCTGCTGGCACACTAAGCATCTGGATACAAACTGTGCCACTTCCCTCTTCATGCCATACCACCACACACTCTCTCGCATATCCCGATACATCTTGTTAGCACCTGGATGTATGGAATACTGAGAGCGATGCGCTTCCTGCAACACCTCCTCGCGCAACTCCCCACTAGGCACACACAATCTAACTCCATGCCTCAAGGATCCATCCTCTGCAATAGTGAAATCATCCTCCAATCCTGCTCTCACCTGAGCTCTGATACTCCTCAAAGATACATCATCATACTGTGCTGCCTTGATCCTGTCCATCAAATCTGAGTGTATCTGCAATCCCCACATCTGCATAGCACACCCAGGAACAATCACCTCAATGTCCAAGCTCTCCAAGTCCTCCAACAGATATCGATCCTGCGTCAAGAACATAGCTACCGGATACCTGCTCAAAGCATCGGCAACTACATTGGCCTTCCCAGGATGATATTGCAAAGAGATATCAAAATCCTTCATCAGTTCCAACCACCGACGCTGCCTCATGTTCAACTCCTTCTGCGTGAAAACGTACTTCAAGCTTTTGTGGTCTGTGAAGATCTCCACACGCTCTCCGTACAAATAATGTTTCCACAACTTCAGGGCGAATATGACAACTGCCAACTCCAAATCATGGGTAGGATAGTTCTTTTCATGAGGACGCAATTGCCTGGATGCATAGGCAATCACTTTCCCATGCTGCTGAAGAACACAACCTAAACCCTTTCCCGATGCATCACTATAAATAGTGAAACCTCCGGACCCTGATGGCAATGTCAAAATAGGAGCAGACGTCAACCTCTTCTTCAACTCCTCAAAAGCAGCCTGGCAATTTTCCGTCCAAACAAACTCCACATCCTTCCTTGTGAGTCTGGTCATCGGCTCGGCAACCCTCGAAAAATCTTGCACAAACTTTCTGTAGTAGCCTGCCAATCCCAAGAAACTCCTGATCTCTGCTACCGAACTCGGAGTCTTCCAAGATTCCACTGCTGAAATCTTCTTCGGATCCACTGAAATACCATCACCAGTCACAACATGCCCCAAGAATTCCACCTTGTCCAAGAAAAACTCACATTTGGACAACTTTCCATACAGCTTCTCATTCCTCAACACATCCAACACAATCCTCAAATGCTCCTCATGCTCCTCCGGTGTCCTCGAGTATATGAGTATGTCGTCGATGAACACCACCACGAACTTGTCAAGGTACTGGTGGAACACCTTGTTCATCAAGTTCATAAATACCGCCGGTGCATTAGTCAAACCAAACGGCATCACCATAAACTCGTACTGACCATACCGAGTTCTAAAAGCAGTCTTCGGTATGTCCTCCGGCTTCACCTTCACCTGATGGTAGCCTGATCTCAAATCTATCTTAGAAAATACCTTGGCACCACTCAACTGATCAAACAGATCATCAATCCGTGGCAAAGGATACTTATTCTTGATAGTGAGATTATTCAAAGCCCTGTAATCAATGCACATGCGTACCGATCCATCCTTCTTCGGTACAAACAATACCGGGGCTCCCCATGGTGAAGAACTCGATCTGATAAACCCCTTATCCTGCAATTCATCCACCTGCTTCTTCAACTCGACCAGCTCGCTGTTGTTTACTCTATAGACATGCTGCGAAATCGGTTCTGCACCTGGCACCAAGTCTATAGAAAATTCAACATCTCGATCTGGCGGCAATCCTGGCAATTCTTCAGGAAACACATCCAAAAATTCTGCTATCAACGGATGCGGCAACTCCTTGTCTTCCACCATAGCTCCACAAATAATGCCTTCTTCCTGCTCCGCAGTTCCTCTAGCAAACTCGAACTCTGGCTCTTCTGGCGGACCAAACAAAACTCTACCTCCTCTACAATCTATGCTAGCACGGTGCCTACTCAACCAATCTATCCCGAGTACAATATCGTAGCTCGAAAGTGGCATTACAAGTAGACACGTACTCAACTCCCGGCCTCCCAGAGTAACTCTCCGATCCTTACAAATATCATTAACCAGGATAATGCCTCCCCCGGTCATGATCTTGCAAGTCCTAAGTAAAGACTCAGCTACCAAACCATGCTTTAGAGCAAAAGAAACAGATACAAAACTATGGGAAGCACCACTATCAAATAAAGCTAAAGCTGGAATGGAATCAAGAAGAATAGAACCTGCGATGACATCTCCGGTGGGTTCCTCCTCTTCGACTGTCATAGCAAACGCTCGTCCCTGCCGAGCACCTCCCTGCTGCTGATGCTGGACAAAACGCTGCTGCTGTGTCGGAAGCGGTCCCCTCGGTTGTGCTGCAGGTGGTCTTATCTGTGCCCTCGGAGCTGGAGCTGCTCCCTGAACTGCACGACGAGGACACTCCCTCAATTGATGCCCTTCAGTACCACAATACAAACAAACTCCTAGCCTTTTTCTGCAAACTTCCCAGATGTGGCTGGGCTTCTTGCAGAAGTTGCATAGAGCTTGCTGTAACTGCCTCTACTGCTGAGGTGCCTGGTGAAAAGGCGCTCTAGCTGGAGTCTGGTTCTGCTGTGGCTGCTGGAAAGGTCTGGACTGGAAATGAGGACGTTTGGCAGATACTGCACTGCCGTTGGCCCCCAGAAAAGAATCACGGTCTCTCTTGGTCTTCAAACCCAGATCCCGCTCAACCTTGCGTGCCTCCGCAAGTATCTTCGAGTATGTCTCATAAAAAGACAGAATGAGAATCAATATGGCACAAGATGTAAGACATCAAGGAAAGGACAGTTTAAGGGATCAAGTATCAACGTCAAAGGAGAATAGTTGAATCAAAAGAATTTTCCTAGATGTGATTGAGTATCTCAGCCTATATCCTATATCCTATTGCAGGCTCGTAGTAGTACAACTAAATTGTCGTACTACCACGACATCACATACTTTGTGAAGCTAGACCTGTATGGGCCACCACCAAAAACGTGTCACGACCCGCACCCGGGGTAAGGGTACTAGTCGGAAACAACGCCCAGCCTACGCCGCAGAATCGGCGGTAGAACGCTGTCTAGAAAGTCTATCTAATATAATAAACCACCAAAAGATAGTGTACTCAATCACAGAACTAAGATAGAATGAACACGAATCAGATAAGAATAGAATAGTCACAATACAACTCATGAGTTTAAAATAATACATCAATGAGTCTGAAGAAAATTACAGAAAAATGCTGGAGACAAATCCAGTACAAAGAATACTACAAAACTATAAAGCTACAACTCCAGGGTCAACTATCTCAGTTGGGATAAGTCCCACTTGAGCCAGGGTCTCAGAATCTAAACCCACAACATCCTGGGGTCCATAATAGGTAGGGTACTCCTCAGTGTCATCTGGAAAAATATATCCAGTCAGGAAAGGAGCAGAGTACAACCCTAACAGCAGTTCTCAAATAATGATAAAAACTATGTAACAGTAAATAGCTGTGGATAAACAAGATGCATAAATAGATACAAGAAATATATAGACAATAAGGAAGTACTGGAAAGAAATACAATAATGAACAATATGCTGATAGAACAAGAAATCTAATGACTAAGTATGTGAGTACTAGCTTTAACATGTGATCGGCTTGGGAACTTGCACAAGAGTATGATGGCCTGGCTGATTATACGTGCGGTGTATGATCAACACTGACAAGGAACAAGACATGCACAAGGAGGGTATGATCACATATCTACACTAAAATAATCCCTACCCCGACTGGTATAATAGATCCAACCACGGTACGTTATGGCACTAGATTCCCCAAGAAGATAGCTAGTCTCCCCGAGAATCGGTGTCTGTACATGTACAAGATAACCAATAAAACAATACTTGCACCATATACACCATATACCAAGGAATAACATCTCATGACGAGATCCGGATATACCAATCCGTGTAACCATAGTGTCAAGAGAAACATGTAAATCTACACTAGATACAACGAACATAGAGGATATCATAAATGAGAAACTATCAGAGAATGTACTCGCCTGAAGTCCAATGAACAGTCTCACAAATGTCTGACTCGGTGCCTCGAAGACCTAGATATGGAATACCACATTAATACAAGGTCCCGGAAAGAGAACAAGTCAAACTAGGCAACTTCTAGGTCAATAAGTCAATTCTAAGTCAAAAGTCAACTATGGTCAACTCTAAAGTCCACTAAAGTCAAACATGGTCAAACCCAAAGTCAACCTCACAAGACATCTATAAAATAATATAGAGGTAAACTACAATAATTTAGGAATCAAATAGATTCCAAAAGAATCTTACACAAAGTATATTAATAATACAAATAATATATATATCATAAATAATATATATGAAAACCAATATTCATACAATTTAAATACAATATTATAATTATTATTATACCTCACAAAACACATATATATATACATATATATATATACAATTATAATATATAATATATACATTAAATCTGTCAAAGCGTCATTGAAAAATAGTGAATAAAATAGGATTAAATCAAAACAGTTTAAATAGTGACAGTCGGAACTGTCACCGAAGGACTGTCACCGAAACCCAAATAATAAACTGCCACTGCTTTGGTTTTCGCTGACAGTTAAACTGTCGCGGAAAAACGTCGCAGAAAAGCTGCTGTTTTCCGCTGCTGCAATTAATGACAGGTTTGTCATTAATTGCCCGAAGGCTACAGCGGCTGTTATTAGTCGGCTAATTAATGACAGTTTTTACTGTCATTAATTCACTGTCACTAAAACAAGTTATATATATATAATTATATATATAAAAACAGAATATATAAAACAATATATATATATATATATATATAAACAGAATATAAAAAATAGTATATATATATATATATAAACCATTAATACAAAAATGTACATATATATATTAATATACACATAAACTTATACCTTCAAATATTTAACAAAGAACATATAATTTACATGGCTAGAAGCACACCTAAAATATTTACATTAATATCCAAATAATTACATAATAATTATAAATAATATAATTACACAATTAAACATACAAATATATTTTATAAAATATTTTATGTATAAATTATATTATTTAACAAGTAGTAACATATATATTTGCATGCAAGAAAGCTACATATTATATTATACATTATATTAGCACACCCAAAATATAGATCTATGCTACAATAATTACTATAATAAATACACAAAATAAATATTTAATATCCATATATATATACTAATTATAAATGAAGAATTAAACCACAATTAATTAGATCTATGCAAAAATACACACAATTGGAGAGTATCTCACCGTATCCCACTAGATCTAGGATACGCATGCGACACGAGTCCAACACACAACCAAATGCACCCCGAAGGACACAAACAAATCACAAATAATATTTATGAACAAATTAAAGCGTCAAAAGTAGATCTATGTGTCCGTGTCAAAATACGACATGTTCAAAGCCCCGTGTCGGAGGAAAACCCCCAAATGACACGTATCACCAAATAGTTGGGATACGAACCACAAGTATCCCAATATGGACACGACACTAGCCTCAAACACAAATCTCATGTCCAATTGATCTATAGGATCAATTGACACACACAAAAAAATATAAATTCGGAATTCCAACAAAATTGACACAAAAAGCACCATAACTTTCTCCATGGGTCTCCTATGAACACAAAACAAAGTCCTATGGGTACTACATACATATAGGTTGATTTTACATGATTAAATCTCAGATTTAGAAGCTATTTAAATGGGAAAATCTGAATTATACCTATTGGGAGATGGATTCCTAATGAAACCTCCAATTGAGATGAACTTGCTTCCAAATTGTAGATCCTTTCTTCCTTCTTCTAGATCCTTGCTTTCTTCTTCTCTAATGGTGAATTGGAAAGAATTTAGAATAAATTTGGTAGGGAATTGGATTGGAAATGGAGGAAATTTGGTAGTGGGAGAATTCTAGATCTAGATTTGGAATGAGATGAGAGGAGAGAGAAATTTCCCCCCCTCATTAATAGGCCGGCCATAGCCCCTCCCCCAAGCAATTGTAAAATATCCAATGTACCCCTTGGGGCCTCTCATGAAGAAATAATTAAGGAAGGAAGCTTCTAGTCTAATCATTTAATTAATTTAATCCATCTCCTTAACTATGGGCTTTCTAAATGGGCCAAGTCTAACTAATTAATTCATGTTGGTCCATGGGTCCAAACTAAACTAGTTGGGTCCACTAAAATAAGTCCAAAATAATTAAATAACATCCAACAACAATTAAATAATACAATAAAAATTATTTACCATGCACAATATTTATTTAAATAGGAAATTACCAAAATACCCTTTCCTAGAAAATATGGTAGTGACAGCAGACTATGAGGAATGATGCTGATTGATGATCCCGGATCTATATAAATCTGGTCGACCTCCATGGAACCGATGTACCCGGTGTAATAGAGGGGTCTGTCATGCATGTTATATTTTAACAGCATGTCATCTTGAGTGAAAGTGATATTTAGGACCACCTCCATCACACTGTGGCATTGAGGACACGCCACTGGTTCTTCGTCAGACCTATTATTCGTTGCGCACGAGAGTGCAAATAATAGGTTTGGGACAAGCCCTGCTAGAGGTAATATGGACATAGCAGTTTTTGTGGACCTAACATCACTGGCGTACTTAGAGTTAAGTACGGGTGTTAAGTTGAGATGACAACCAATATCAGAGGTATGATGGACGTGATAATCGGTAGCCAAAAATTCAGAAAGTTTGTTCAGAGGTAATATGAATATGACAAACTTTTGGGTTGCAATTCCATCGGGGATGAAGGTGCATATCTGCTCAGAGGTAATATGGACATGGCAGTTTTTGTGGGCCTAACACCACTGGCGTACTTAGGGTTAAGTACGGGTGTTAAGTTGAAATGACATTTGATATCAGAGGTAATATGGACATGATAATCGATAGCCAGAAACTCGGAGAGATTGTTCAGAGGTAATATGAACATGACAAACTTCTGGGTTGCAATTCCATCGGGGATGGAGGTGCATATCTGCTCAGAGGTAATATGGACATGGCAGTTTCTGTGGGCCTAACACCACTTGCGTACTTAGGGTTAAATGCGGGTGTTAAGTTGAAATGACATTTGATATCAGAGGTAATATGGACATGATAATCGGTAGCCAGAAACTCGAAGAGTTTGTTCAGAGGTAATATGAACATGACAAACTTCTGGTGAAAGAAATAAAATGCTTGGATGATAGTTCAGAGGTAATGTGAACATAAACTTATGTCTGAACAATTCACTGTGGAGTAATTTTCTCGAGTGAGGACGGTCCTGAAGAATCTATTGGGGAAACTTTCGGGACTCTTCCTCAGGTACATTCTTGAAGGGAGCGAATTGTCACGTTTAGAAAGACCGATTCGCGATGATCATCATTTCATTTACAGATGCAAAGTGATGATTTTGGCGTCAATTATCTCCTGGATTCTCCTTTTTAGCATATAGCACGCCTTGGTAGGATGATGAATGTACTGATGAAAGAGACAATAATTTGGGTGATCAACTTTGCCAGCTTTCTCAGGATGTCTGATGTTGGGAAGCTGAAGCTTGCGTTTCTCCATCAACATATTGAAGATTTCAATGATGTCATCTTCATTGAAGGAGAAAGTCCCCTTTGGTCTTCGGGCTCCTGATGCCTGAGTTTTACGGTCTTCCGGAAAGATCATCATCGTTGCATCATCTTCGGGTCTTGAGGGAATTCTTCCCCTAGCTTTGGATGCTGCCCTGTTTTGTCGAGATAGGCTACCCCCAGACATGTCGTGGCATTTGTCCACAGAAGCTGATTTAGCAGGACCCGCCTCTGGTTGTACCGGATTAGACTTTGAAGATTTGGGTTTCGCAAGAGATACAGTATACCCCAACCCAAAACGAGCTTGTTGACGGTAAGAATTACCATGCAACGGTGTTCGTCTGCCCTTTCCTTAGTTGATGCCTTATTTCAGCTTCAAATCATAACCCATGCTTTGTATAATTTTTAACGCTTGCGGGCTATATCTGTGGATTTGTATTCTGCCAGTTTCAAACTCGCAAAATTCTTCCTGCATGATCGGGCTGCTCCGCATGCGACCGAAGACTATTGGATGTTGGTCGTCGCGAGTTGGAGGAATAATAAAGATAGAATCTTCACATGGTCCACCTGTCATGACGATATTAGATGTTGATGCATCTTCCCATAAGATCTTCCCGCGTTTGACCGTTAGGGGAACTAAAGCCTGTTTATGACCCTTGTCTTCGTGTTTCTGGATCAGATAGTCACGCAGGTCAGGAGTCTTTACAGAAGAAGAAGAAGAAGAAGATAGCTTGTTCCTTCTGTTCACATCAGTGGGCATGCGGATGTTGGGAACCCTGGTTTTCCCCGTGCCACCTGTATACAATAGGTTGGCCATCTGGGTAGCGGATAATCCCCGAGGAGGGTATCTTTCCGCAAATTGAGCCTTCTTTACGCTGAGGGGCTTCTTCTGGCATAATTTGGAGCTCTGCTCTGGTTGGCGTAAAGCTGAGGATGTCCTCAGTCGGCCGTTAGTCTCTCGCGTAATCCGGAGGGCTGGCAAATTTTTCCCTTGCTGGCGTAAAGGCCGAGAAGTTGAGTAGTCCGCCGCTTGCTTTCCTTTGGGTAGATTGCAGTGATCATCTGCTTTTCTGCGGAAGGCAGATGCATTTTTACGCGCGGAGCGCGTTTGGAACTTCTGATTTGGCGCTAAGGCCTTGTCAGAAATTTTGTCTGTTCCGCTAGGGACGGGAGACTGATTTCTATGCGCAGAGCGCGGTGTAGGCTTCTGGACTAGCGCTGAGGCATTGTCCGAAGTTTCATCTTTTCTGCCAGGGACGGGAGACTGAATTTTACACGCAGAGCGCGGAGGATACTTCTGGACTAGCGCTGAGGCATTGCCAGAAGTTTTGTCTGCCCTGCCAGAGACAGGCGACTGAATTTTACGCGCAAGGCGCGGAGGGAGAAATACTACAACCTCGTTGGTCGGAGAAATCAGAGAGGTCGGAGAGTCCACAGGAATGGTAGAGGATGTCTTGGGCATCCAGACCTTACGCAGCTTCCTGTTGTCTTGGATTGAGAGAGAGTGAGAGCTACCCCCTGTTCGAAGCATGTCTTCATAGGCAGACTGGTCGAACTGGACGACCAGTATCTTCTTCACGGATCCCACGGATACCGCATCATGTTGAGCAATTACTTCCTCGTCAGAAGAAAAAGATGTTCCCAGCAGAGTCGCCATCTTGTTGTTTGATAAAATAAACGGAAAGATAATATGTGGAAACGAGGTCTTATACGAAAACCCGCCCTTCTTCTGTGTTTACAAACAAGATTGTACAATTTAATCCTATACGAGGATATCGAGTATAATTTATTTAATCTGGGTAAATATTGCTATAGGAGTCTGATCTGCAGTCGATCACTTTGGCCCTTGGACCACACGATGATGAAGAAATGTTGTGGAAGACAGAAAGCAGCTTCGAAGGTTGCTAAAGAGAGTGGATGCCTGATACCAAAGTCATCGATCACTTCTCTTCGCCTGAGCTCTGGATTCTTCTCTCTCTCTCTCGACTGTTTTCTCTCCTCCTTCTTTCCTCCCAATTGTCGACCTTGGATCTGATACTGGATTCCTTGACCAATTTTCGATCATTCGATCTTCAATTTTTTGACCTTTTTCCCCACCTTGGACCTCTGTTGATAGAGGTCTCTATTTATAGAGTTTTAGTGACAGTGACCACTCAGTCGGTATAGAAATCGAGTAGTGAAAAGTACAGCACCCTTTTACACGACGGTTTAAAATAACCAAAGCTTGCGTATAGATGACCCTTTGAGTGAGCATATGACGCGTGTCCAACTAAGGGACAACGCGTATATCTGCTGCGAAGATCACGGCGTAGAAGCCACGTAGGTAGTTATCCCTTGTGTAGAAGAGGTTGGCGTAGAAGCCAATAACTGTCACCATGGCATAGAAGCCAAGTAGGCATAGAAGCCGAGTAGGCGTAGAAGCCGAGTGATCATAGAGGCCGAGTGGGCGTAGAAGCCGAGTGGTCATAGAGGCCGAGTAGGCGTAGAAGCCGAGTAGGCGTAGAAGCCGAGATGGTGTGGACGTTTTAGCCGGAATTACGGCTCTTGGAGATATAATCAAATCTCTTACATTAAATGCAGAGATCTGCCCCCATCCTGCACATTAAATGCAGAGGCTTGTCTTTAAGATTTACCATCATTCTGCGCATTAAATGCAGATACGCGCCTTGAATTCTGTACGAAGAGTAACTGCTGAGGTGGCGGTCTGTTTGCCTTCTGCGGAGCGTAAGAAGCTCACGTCTGGCTGTGTAAAACTGGGCGGCATATTCCTTTGTATGCGTAGAAGCGGTCTACGCCAAGGAAATGGCAGTAAATGATAGCCTGGGTTGCAGTATCGCGCCATCATTATAGCCGTCGCTTGGGTAGTCGTGCAGTACCCTTTGTCAGGAGTCCAAACGTCAGGTTCATTGCATGATCTGACAGGTTTATTTCAAAGAATACGAAGTGTTCCTCATACACTTTAATGTTGAATTGAAAGCGGATGAGTTTTATGCCATAAAGGCGATGTAGCACCCTTTTTACGCTGAAGCACCCTGGACATACTGCATTACGCGGATGGTCCTTGAGCCTATATTTTACGCTGTGCTCAGCGAAAAAGCTCTGTTGCATGTTTAATGGCTCTGAGGTCCTCTGTTTACGCTGCCCTGTATCAACATGCTGCGTAGAGCTATCCAACATATTTTTCATGCTTCTACAGAGAGCAGGCCCTGTCCGAGCAGCCACGTAGAGGTAACCACATAAGACCTCCGCTTTTTCATGATAATATTGTATATTCGTGTCAAGAATTATGATATTGGACACAAACCTAACTAAACCCTTATTATGTACATGCTGGATTAATAACTAATAAGATTTAGGATTTGTGTATTTACTAGCAAACACCTTAACCATGAGACCTAACATCAAGGACTAGTATTTCACCCAAATACCTGTACATAAACTACGTACAATGAGCATAGAAATCAAGGAACATATGTTCGCACAGAACAGAGATCGTGGTCAAACCATAACTTAAAATTATTATCTCAAGGCCCAGGATGACCGAGCACAGAACACGTGTGCACCTTAGCTACGCGCACATGTGACGCTGTATTCGAGCAGACGTAAACTTGTGATAATATTCAAGCATCCTGTTGTAGTCATGTACATTTAATGTTTAGCGTCTGATATTAGATTGTTATATTATATTTGTGTTTAGGACTTTTGGATCAGTCAGGAGACACTACAGGAACCGGCTTCTGGCATTCACAGCTTCAGGACCCAGGCAAGATTCCTTGCCATATTTACTGTTTAAGTTAAATGATGCATATGTTGTATGATTCTTTTTGCTGTATTTCATATGATTGTGTGCGTCCGAGATTGACTCGGGTGCTATCGACGGATATGTCGATGATTTAGTATACTTGGCCTAGTCACTAGTAGACTCACCCAGGGGAGGATACGCTGATATCTTCCGTGACCTGACACCTTACACGTTTCACTGTGAGACATTCATATTGGGATACGGGTCCGCGTATTCGACTAGCTATTGGTGCGTGTGACATGCATTACGGTTAGCACGTAACTCAGGATTATTTAGTTGTAGAGACTGGCATATAGAAAGATGGTGCGCACGTCGAGTATTCGACTAGCGTATCTATATTGGGCGGGGAAGACAGCTAGTAGGCGTATGGGATACACACATTGGACTCCGTAGTATCCAGAGGAGCCACGGATCCAATGACTTCCTTTATTGCAGACACCGCACTCTTCGGAGTGATACGGACGTATATATATTGCAGATACCTCATTCTTTGGGATGATAGACATTACAGATACCACGCTCTTCGGGGTGTTGGACGTTATGCCTACGCCTACCCATACGTACCAAAGTTGTCTTCACATTGAATTCACTTAGATGGTTAGCACACCCTTGTAATTTATTGCATTTATCTTATTCAGTATTTATATATATGGCATGCTTCTATGTATCTTGTTACGTCCCTCTGAGGACCTGGTACCTTTCCAGATTTGGACGAGGCTTACTATCCCACAGTATACGGCCCCGGACAGGAGACGAGATTCGCTACCGCAGAGGAGTTAGAGGTGCTACCGTCAGAGTTTCCGTGATCAGTTGGTAGGCCTTCCGCCTATGATTGGGTGCAATCATTACCTAGTCAGACGATGCCCTAGTCTTTATCTTTTATATCTCATTTCAGTACTTTTATTTTCGTCATAGTAGTGGGTTTGTTCCCACCAGACATTATTGGTTGTACTATGATATCTTGAGACTGGTATTTATCTTCCAGTAGTTTATTTAGTACTTCTTGCTGTTTATTTTTGTGGATGAGATTAGATTACCTGTTATCGACTGATATTGGACATATTAGTATTTTAGGACAGCTTAACACTCTTCGCTAGGATCCATTAAATTATGATATCCTCGGAGACGTGACAGTTGGCTATTGCCACGTGGCCTAGTTCCATGTATTTTAGGACTGGGATATGACACTCTAATATATGGAAACCATAACACAAACGTACGCTGTATTATGAACAATAATTCACAAGTGGTATATAATTGTCACAAGTCACAGGGTATAACTAAATCTCATCCATAAAATCATAAAGAAATGAATAGCCAATCAACTATATAACTGAATCAAGTATAAAATGCTTGATAAGAACAATTAGTTGGGTAGAGAAAAATCCACTACCAAACTAGAATATAAAATAAACCACATAAGTACATCTAATGAACAATGAGACTCGAAGAAAAGACCTCCTCAAAAGTTAATGGAGTAGAAAGTCCTGATCAGTGCTCCTGTAAATAGTCATGATCGTCTACACCAGGAAAGGGACCAGATCCTCAGAGGGACATAACAAGATACATAGAAGCATGCCAATAAAG
This sequence comes from Iris macrosiphon, assembly GCA_036927795.1. NCBI lineage: Eukaryota > Viridiplantae > Streptophyta > Magnoliopsida > Asparagales > Iridaceae > Iris > Iris macrosiphon. Next base: position 106,345,396 of record JAYESA010000002.1, read on the forward strand.
TACTGAAAAATAAATATCTATGGTCGCCTAACCATCTATGTGAATGTACTTTGAGAACAAATTTCCAACAAGTGGGCTATCTGGCCAAAATAGGATTGGCAAGATTCTCTCGGAGAATCAGGGGCCTATAAAGCATGACGTCTTTTGAACACCAAAGGCGGCCTGATAATAATAATATAGGGGTCATCATGACCGCGCATCTCCGACGGTGCGTACGGATTACACAAGAAAAGTACAAAGGAGCCCAAACGTCTTACTTGTTGTCCTCCCCACCCCATGCTCTAAGCATGTCATATCCACGACACGATGAGACCTCTAATAACTGCAAAGTCTTCTAATTATGCAAATTCTATCAGCAGTTATTCCCTATCGCACGTCCCATACATACAGGTGGCCAACCCGCCACGCAAGTCCGTGTCCTACATGAGACTCACTCTCGTGTAACAGATGTGTCACGGCCAATGAAACATAATGATGCCTCCAAATCATGTATTGGTCTCGTAAAACTAGGTCGACATGCATAATATATAATAAAGATAAAATACGACGCCACCGTCGTTGCACCCAAGTTATTCTTGGACGCGCAGTTTATATAGCAGTTAAAATATATGAACTAAATAACAGAAATAAAATGCATACATCATATAAAATGTAAATCACAGTACAATGGCAAGGTATACTTTCCTGCTCTAAAAAAGAATGAAGTTCCAACTCAAGGCGTCGTCCGATCTACCCGTCACATAAATTAAACAAGTTAGGTTACAAAAGTGGGTGAATAGGTTCCTCCATTTTAATATATTTTAATTATTGATAAAATAATCTAAAATAGTATTTTAATCTTATTATAATCTAATTTTATTGCTAAACTCTAATTTTGGTCCAAAGAAAGTCAACTTTACTGATTTGGTATCCATGGCACGCAAATCGAGGCGATCCATTGACCAAAAAGTCAAGCAACTTAAATCTTAGATTTGTGTGTGTAATACTATAGATTTTAATGCTACATGAATGTTGGAATCGACGGTTTCATAAAATCACAAGTCGGTAAAGAGTTATGGCCACAAGGTCGCACAGATGACAGTTTTTGGTAATTTTTTATTTACGTCTACGTTGCATGAATTTTATAGTAGACTAAAATTGCATATTAAATTCTGAAAAAATAATTTTTTGGAATTTCATTATGTCAGATTTTAGAAACTTTAAACGGCTCGTAATTCTGAGTTCGGGATCCCCGAAATCTCGAAAACACGAAAATGCGTCTGATTTTGAACAGCTAGCACTTTTAGAATTTTTTGAAAAAATAAGTTCATATATTATTAAAATAATTTATATATTCAGAAAAATAATATTGATATAGTTCTAACAAAAAAACTGGAGCGCGTTTGGAGTCCGGAGCTAGGAGATATCGTCTTTTTAAGTCGTCAAAACTACTAAAAAATGAGGCTGAATTTATGACGAATTTTGACTATTTTTGGACGAAAAAGAAAGGAGTTTGGGAAAAAAATATGAAAGAAGAGTTTATTCCATAAGTCTAATAGGTATTTATAATTGTGGAGACTACTTAATTGAATACGGCTATGATTGGCTAATTTGGATATGATTATGATCAGGTTAAATAAGGATAGGATATGCATGAAGTTGCTTTCCTAGTAGGCTCAGGATTTGAATTAATTTAATATAGAGTTTGAATTTATCTCAATAATTTATAATCTTAAATATAATTAAAGATAATACAAATAATTTATATATAATCTTATTAATATCTATTAACACTAAATTAGCATCTATCTAATATTAAGACTATATATATCCAAATAAATCCTAAATAATTTTAAAAATCTAAATAAATTTATTAAAATTCTAAATAAATTATAAAAAAATATAATTAAATATTTTAACCTAAAATAAATATTTGGTAGGAACAATATGCAAGCATGTTCTCATAGTAAATCATGAAAGTTCTAGAAATTTACATTTCCTATATTTTAATTACCTAAAAAGTCTAGAAAAATCTCCAAAAATATAAAATAGCCTAAAATAATTCTAAATAAATATCTATATAAGTAAATATATGAAGAAATTTATTATCTACTTAACTAAGAGAATACTCTAAAAAAATTCAATATTTAAAATAATCTATAATAAATATAATAATATAAAAGACACACAAAATACCTATTTTGTGTTAGGGGGTTTACACATAGTCCAACCAAATAAGTATTGGTGAGCCCAAAATTATGTATTGACCTAGTTATACCCGATTAATCTAGAATTGACCTAGAAACCTAAATTAAGACTAGTTAATCTTGTTTATAATTCCAAATCACCTATTGACATAAAAATTCATATATGGGTCACTTGGACTCCAGGTCAGAACACTGATTGGTATTGCCAGCTCAGGACCACAGGCGAGTACATTCTCTTATAGTTCCATTTACTTGATAGCTACTATGAAACATGTTCTTACTGATGTTATACTTGATTCCTGACATAATATACAATGATTGGTATATCTTGGATCCCCGTCGTGAGATATTGCTTTACATATTAGACCTCATTTATTGTACTGATATGTAGACCTTGTGTATTGTAATGATATATAGACCTTGATCATTGTGCAGATATTAGACCTTGCATGGTGATTTATGTGTAGTAATGTGTCATAGTTTGGATCCATTGTACTAGTCGGAGGCAAGAAAGTGCTAGTTAGATATTTGACATATTCTTAGACCTTGTGGTAGTATAGACCTTGGCTACTAGCTAATCATACACTTCATGTATGACTAAGCTAACTTTATTTTAGTATAGAACTTGCATCTCCTAAGTCGATCACATATCGAAACTAGTATTTAAAATACATATTTATTTATAGTACTTCTCTATTTTACCTCTTAATGATGATTATGCCATATTACTCTTGTTTACCTATCTCTCTTTACTTGCCATGCCATGATATCAGTTCAATATTTCTCATCGCGTATCATATTTACTATTTATTATTTTATAGTCTTTATCATGTATTGGAACTATTTTTAGCGCTAGTACTTGTTCCATCCTGACTGGATAATATTTTTAGAGGATTTTCTTGAGGATTGGTGTTCGACTTTCTATGGACCCCAGGATGTTGAAGGTGCTTAGATAGACCCCGTGGCTCATGAGGAGCAGGGGCCAGTTGAGGGAGACACCCAGATAGTGACAGCTTAGCTAGTTATCTAGTATTTTTATTTGCTACTGGATTTGTCTCCAAAGACAATTTTTGATTACTTGGATTGTTATATTTGAGTTAGACTTGAGATTGTTGTCATGACTTGTTTAGACTTATGACTTAGGATTTCCTCTCTTTATATCATATCGTGCATTTATCTTCCTATTATATTTTGTGATTGAGTATTGACATTGTTATATATATCATTGTTCTCCTTATGGAGTTGAGATATTATTGTATTGATTGTGATTATAGATATATGTGATAGTCTAGATAGTGTTCTACCGTCGATGTTATAACGTAGGCTGGACGTATCCATGTACTATTGTCTGATCATCCGGGTACGGGTCATGACATATTTTTATGGTGGACCATGCAGGTCTCATCTTCCCAAATAGTATGATATCGTGGTAGTACTTAGGCTTAGTTGTACTACTGCAAGCTTGCAATATAATAGGATTGGCATATTTTGAGAGAATCTAGGAACTAGAGTACTCAATCATAGATTAGGATTTCTTAATGGATTCCTGGGATGACCCTTGAGAATCTTATTTTGAATGTTGCTTAAATTATTTTTACTTGATTTTTGTTCACCCTAACTTGATTACATGTCATTGTTGAACCTATTTCCTACATTAAGATAAAGTTAAAGGATATTAAAAGAATGATGAAGTAGACATTGAGCTTATAATCATTTTAGATGGAGAATAGAAGAATAGTTAATCATGAACGTTGATTAATATTTCGAGGCTATATAGCCAATAAGAATTTGGATCAAGATACTACATTATGGTTCGAAGGATTTTCGGAATAGGTTGAGTAGTAAATGGAAGAGTAAGATGTGAATTCAAAGACAAAAATCGGGGTTGTATAAATCAGGCTAAGAATGATTTTTGTAGAAGTGGTTACCATAATCCATGAGATGTAAGAGGACGATATTGTGACTTGTGACGTAGAAATAAAGGAGAAATTTTATGTAATTTTAAGGAAGTAAAAGCCACTAGGGAAAGATGTTAAAGGGTTTCATCATACTTAGGTAGTTAAGTACTCTCTAGATAATGCTCATCGCGAGACAATTATCCTACGGGAAATTGATTTCTAGAATAAGGAAGATAAAGGGGTAGAGGAACTGAGGATTAGAAGAATAAATTAGTAGGATTGATGAATGACTTTTAGATTATAAATACTTTGGTGGTTGTAGATAGATGCGCATAAGATTTGAATCAAATGCTGAACATGAGATTTTAAGAATGGCTGTGAAATAAGAATTTGTGATTTTTCAGAGGTTATAAGCAAGATGATATAAATATTTATGAACGGTATTGAATGTTGCTAAAACAAAACAAATAATGATTTTGAAATTGATGGTCTTGTGATAAAAGAGAAGTGGAAAGATTTAGATATTAGAGAACCCTGACTAAATATTGGATAGGGTCATCAATATACTTAAAAATCTAAAGGAGTTTATATGGATTGACAGAAAACTCATAAATGATGATATCGTGAATGGAAATATATATCTGATAAATATATTTTGAAGGAAGAAGTCCAAATCATCAATTTTTTGGTAATTGATAATCAATAATGAGGGGTCACAATGAGTAAGAGGAATGGAATATCAAATCAAGGTGAACATCTTAGATGTTAAAATTTTAAGAAGTGGTTGACTATTGATGGATGCAAGAAAAAGGTAAGACAATGACTTTATTTACAAATCAAGTGAACAAGAGTAGGATTCTTATTCTTTGTAATAATCAACTTTTTGCTAACTCTATTCTACTTACATTCATAGACTTGGATTCTATCTAGAAACATGTTCCACTCTAGCATAATCAATAACTAAGATCTTGTTTTCCCTTTTGAATCCTATAATACTCCTTATCTTTCGGAATGGTCTAGTCTCTGGAATAGAGGAATTGGTTATCATGTGGTAATAATGTATCCTTTAGTCTGGTAATGATACAAGTTGAGATAGAAATTGGTAAATGAATATTGATGGATTATAAATACTTCGAGGTTAAGCTTTAATTTAGCAAAATTTATTACAGATGAGAAAAAATAAGAATTTTAATTGAAATAATGACATTAAAAATTTTGGTGGATTTGATGAATTATAAAATATTTGGGGGTTATATTTTAAGACTGATGGAAGATGACGATTGAGGAGTTCAAAAACTAATAACTTTAAGGTAAACATTGATTGATCTTGAGTCATAATTTAAATAGTGAGATTATAATTTTGTAAGGGGGTTAGAAGTAATTAAATGATGAAATTGAGTTAAGACACTGACTTGAAGAATTTAAGTTATATGAATTGGAGGTTATCAAATTTTATAATTGAACGAAGAAAGAATAAACAATGAATGACTAAGAGCTACTAAAACACGAAATTTTGAGATTTGGAATACAAAAATTTAAGAACAAAGATTATGAATACGGGATTGAAGTACACCTTGATTGATGGATATGTTGAGGTTAAGATATTAGTTAACAACATGAATGGTTAAATAGAGAAAATAAAATTTTATTCATTGCGATGACGATTAGAATTTTAGGAAAAAATAATATTTTGAAGTTAAGATGAAGAATCTTGAATTTGAACCATGGTAAAGGTTATGGAGATATAAATACCGACTTGGAGATTTTAGAATCCAGTTAAAACAAAGGTTATGAAAAATTGAAACTTTTATGGAGGACTGAGTTTAATAATGGTTCACGAGATCAAAAAAAATGAAAAGAGTGGGGGGGCTTAAAATCAATATATGGTGTGGGAGAATTGCCTTAATATGGTAGGATCATCTAGAGATCAAGGTCGTACGAGTATACAGGAGCTACAAATTTTTATCATCAATATCAACTTTTTTTATCTTGAGTTACATACCTAGCCTCTCATTCAAGCTTATCAAGTTTGAAACTTCTACTTTTGGCTCGAATATTGTGAAGTTATTCTCAACTCTTCTCATCATAGATTATGTATCTACTTTTATTTTCAAATTGTGCCAAGATTTAGTATTTCTAATTGTCGACCCAATTAATCAAAACACGTCCTTATTGAAGACCTATTTCCATACTAGCACACTTTTCTTAAATACATCTAGAGCAATGTCTAGGTTATGTAAATCCTAAACCATTCTATCTATATTCTACCTCACCATTTTAAAATGGTGAATTTCCTGTGATCTAACCTGTCTTATCAGTATCAAGACCAGCTATCAAATATATGTTTGGACATGCATAATTGGCCTTTCTTCTCTATCTTTTCTAATAAATAAGTTATATCCCTAGGAGACTTCATCTAATATAGTATTTTTTGATCTTTTCCTAGAACTTAAGATAGAGATGGGTATATGCTCCTTGTTTACATTCCGAAGGAGGTATAGGAAACTCCTTCTAAACTATTCTAGTTGATTAAATTATCTAGTTATCTCCAATCTTTTTGTCCTCGTTATATTATTCATGATATGAAGGATTTTCTAGAATCCATTTACCTTGAGAGGTAACATATAGTATTTTGTTAATCCATCTTTTTCCTGTGCCAGTGTCTACCTTAGATTTTTAACTTTTTAGGGGATTCAAGGCCAAGCCATGATTCCATAAGAATATTCCTATCTTGAGCTATATATATATATATATATATATATATATATATATATATATATATATATATATATATATATATATATATATATATATATATATATATATCATTTTCTTCTTCATATCTTCTCTCGGGATAGTAAGGGTTCTTATTGAAGTCTTCAATAGTATATGTCGTCATCTCTTACAAGACAAATATATCTTTCTAGCCAGGTTATTTTTAAATTTCGAGAACAAAATTTTTCTAGGGGGGTAGGATTGTAACCACCAAAAATTAAGACTAGGAATATTTTTAAAATTTTGCTAGTAGTTGTTAATTATATTATTGTAGTTAATTAAGTAATTAGTTATAATTAATTAGTATTAGTTGGCATGGATAGAATATTTTTTTATATAAGTAGTAGATACCCCCATAACTAATTCGATTCCTCCATAACTAAAAAGATTTCATTCATGATAATTCTAGAAACTAATTAGAGAGTGGAGAGGGGAAAACTTGACATTCCATCACCACCAATCAACCATGGTAGTGGTTTGCCCTAATAGGATGGTTTAATCCATTCTTCTAAACTCCAATTAGCCACTCTTTTTCCCCAAGCTTCTTTTTCCCCAAGTCAATCTAATTCATACTCCAAACCACTCAAATTCTACTTATTCTCATCCCCATGTAGACCTAGAGCATTGGAGTATAAGAAGGTCTATTGGAGAGGAGCCTAGCCAGGAGGATTCATGTCCATTTTATCCTAATTATGTCCAATTTGGTGGAGTTTATTGAGATCCAACTTCCAATGGATAAATTGTATTTTTCTACCAATTTCTAGGTTAGAAATCTAATTTGAATCCATAGGAACCTACCCATAATTATACTCAACCCCATAAATGGAGAATTAGGTAGTAGAGAGCCTATTTCTAGTTGATACATAGGCTTTTCTAGGCTATTTGGTAGAATTACGAATTTGTGTCCACCAAGTGTTTGTGTGGTATTCCTATGAGAAATTTATAGTCTATTATGGTTTGTGATTGTGCCCTAGTATCCATAATTGGATACTTATGTCTGTATCATGATATGCCATGATACGTGTAGAAGAATTTGATAATTTGGTTGTATTGGGGCTTCTTTGTGTCATTTCTATTTATTTGTACTATACTTACTTATCATAGCTAGGTTTATGTTATATTTTATACGTATTTAGTGTTTTATTGGTTTTGGTGATGGTATCATGGTAGTGTTGGAGTAGGAGTGGAGTATCTTGGTGTATCATGGTACACCATGGTGTAGTGGTGTACTAATGATACTAGAGTGCCATGAGTGTAGCTGAGGTGTTTGATGTTTGGATGGATTGTGTTGTGATAGTGTTTGATGGGGTGTTTGTAGTATTTGGGAGAGTATTGTGGTTATAGTGATTTGGGTGGTTGGATATTGGTTGTGTGTGTGCTGGAGGAAGAGGGATAATCTGAATTGAGGGTGTAGTATCATGGGTGTATCTTAGTGTATCCAAGGGTTCCAGGAATTGGTCATTGCAGCAGAGTGTCAAGTGAAGTTTGTGTGTATTTATGATTTCTTGCAAACACATGTGACCTGGATACACATGTGTATGTGAGGGGGAAGTGTCCAGTACATCAGCATTTAGGGGGAGTGTTGCACTATAAGGTAGCATGGCAGCAGCATATGCTGCAAGCAGGTGTGCAACAATAATATAGAGGCTCAGTTAGCACTGTTGTGCACAGCATCACAACAGCAGTAGCATGGTAATTTTCCAACTACAGAGTCATGCAGTGCCTAAGCATAAGAGGAACAACAATAGTAGAATAGGTGTGCAGGCCTTGTGCGGGGTGTGTCTAAGCATAAGTGGAGCAGAGGAGGGAAGGCAGAGCGGAGCTGCGGGGTGTGTCCGGGCGGAGGAGACGGCTAGGGTTCAGGCGAGGCGTGGAATTCGAGACGCTTTATAGGGCGCCGGAACAGTGAATCCGATAAGGATTCCGATTTGGGTTAACGGGTTTGTGTCGGGCCCGATCCGCTAATGTTTAAGTGTGAGTTTGGGTAGTCGGTTTTTGGGTCGGGTTTAGATCCGACCTGACCCGCTAAGGTTGGGTTTGGTTCAGTTGAACCGGGTCTGGGTTGGTTCAATTGAACCGGGTTTATTTCAGGGTTTAATTCAGTTTAAATAAACTTAGTTTTTAGGGCTTTAAAAATGCTTTCGGGGTCCAATAAATTCCCGAAAAATTACCCTATATCTAATTTCTTATTTTACACCATAAAATATTATTTTCATAATATTTTAATATTAATAAATAATAATTAAAAATCATTTAATTACAAATACCTTAGTTTTAATTACAGAAAAATCCCAGAAAATTGTGAAAAATCTAAATTAAAAATTCCTGAAAAATCAAGGGGTTTACAAATCTGGTACTGTGCCGTAGTGATCCATCCTCAGCAATAGGAAAGTCCTCGGATAATCCCATATAAAACTGTGCTCTGATTCTCCTCAGAGACTTATCTCCATACTCCGTAGCTCGAATCATGTCCATCATCTCTGACTGTATCTGCAATCCCCACATCTGTATCTCGACATCTAGTACCAGCACCTTAATATCCAAGCTTTCAAGATCGGCCAATAATTATATATCTGAGTCAAGCACATAGCCACTGGATACCTGCTCAAGGCATCAGCGACTACATTAGCCTTCCTTGATGGTACTGCAATAATATATCGAAGTCCTTTATCAACTCCAACCACCGTCGTTATCTCATATTTAGCTCTTTCTGGGTAAATACGTACTTCAAGATCTTGTGGTCTGTGAAAATCTCCACACGCTCTCCGTATAGATAGTGTTTTCACAGCTTTAGAGCAAAAACGACCGCTACCAACTCTAAATCGTGGGTAGGGTAATTCTTCTCATGAAAACATAATTGTCTGGAAGCATAGGCAATCACCTTCCCGTTCTGCTGCAAGACACAACCCAAACCCTTCCCTGAAATATTACTATAGATAATTAATTCACCTACTCCGGATGGCAACGTCAACACTGGAGCTGTCGTCAACCTCTTCTTCATCTCCTCAAAAGTGGCATGACTCTCCTCTGTCCAAACAAACTCCACATCCTTCCTGGTCAGCCTAGTCATCGGCTCAAATCCTGGAGAAGTCATGTACAAATCTCTAGTAATAACCTGCTAGCCCCAAAAAACTTCTAATTTCTGCCACTGAACTTGGAGTTGCCCATGACTCCACTGCTGAATTCTTTGTGTCCACTGAGATCCTGTCACCTGTAATCACATGCCCAAGGAATTCAACCTTGTCAAGGAAAAACTCATACTTCTAAAGCTTACAATAAAGCTTCTCCTTCCTGAGAGTCTCCAGAACTATCCTAAGGTGCTCCTCATGCTCCTCCGGTGTCTTCGAATATATCAGAATATTATCAATAAATACCACCACAAACTTATCCAGATACTGGTGGAATACATTGTTCATCAGATTCATGAATACCGTCGGGGCATTGGTCAACCCAAACAGCATTACCAAGAACTCAAACTAGTCATACTGAGTCGAAAAGTTGTCTTCAGAATATCTTCCTTTTTCACTTTCACCTGATGGTAACCTGACATCAAGTCTATCTTTGAAAATACCTCCGTCCTATTCAACTGATCAAAAAGATCATCAATCCTCGATAGCAGATATTTATTCTTGATAGTGAGGTTGTTCAAAGCCCTGTAGTCGATACACATACGTACCAACCTATCCTTCTTCAGTACAAACAATACTGGAGCACCCCATGGTGATGAACTGGATCGAATGAACCCTTTGTCCTACAACTCATCCATCTGTTTCTTTAATTCTACCAGTTCGCTGTTGTTAACTCTATAGACTTGCTGAGATATTGGCTCCACGCCTAGCACCAAATCTATATAGAACTCAATATCTTGGTTTGGCGGCAAACCCGGCAACTCCTCCAAAAAAATATCCATGAACTATGCTATCAACGGATGTAACAACTCCTTCTCTTCCACCATGGCTCCATATATGGCATCCTCGCTCTGGTCCGCTGCTCCTTTGCAATTTCAAACTCTGGCACTCCTAGCGATCAAAACAAAACTCTACCTCCATGATAATCTATACTAGCATGGTTCCTACTCAACCAATCCATCCTGAGTACAATGTCATAGCTCGAAAGTGGCATTACGAGTAAGCACGTGCTTAACTTTTGGCCTCTGAGTATAACTCTCTGATCCTTGCAAATATCACTGACCAGGATAATGCCTCCCCCAGTCGTGATCTTGTAAGATCTAGCCAAAGGTTTAGACTCTAATCGATGCTTAAGAGCAAAAATACTAAAACAAAAGAATGGGAAGTACTATAATCAAACAAAGCATAAGCTAAAATAAAATCAAAGAGAACTGAACATGATATCAAATATCCGACTGGCTCCTCCTTCTCAACTGCCATGGCAAAAGTTTGCCCTCGTGGTGCATCTTTTTGTTATTGCTGGTGCTGGACAAAACGCTGCTGCTGATCGGTAAAGAAGGTCCCCTCTGTTGTCCCACAGGTAGCCTCGTTGGTGCTCTTTATGCCGGTGTTGCTCCATGGCCTCCTCGAACTGGAGCCACTAGACACTCTCTCAACTGGTAGCCTGGCTCTCCGTAATATAGGCACACTCCAAGCCTCTTCCTACAGACCTCCCGTGTATGTCCAATATTCCCACAGTGTGTATACTGTGGAGCCTGTTGTGCGGGTCTCAAGGCCTGATATGCATATTGCGTCAGTGCTCGGAATGGTGCATGAAACTGCTATCTCTGTGGCTGAAAGGTCCTCTGCTACTGGAAGTGGGGTCATTTGGCTGGACCCGCACTACTACTAGCTCCACCTGACGTATCTCGCATCCTCTTGGATTTGAGCTCCAAGTCATCCTCGGCTCTCTGTGCGTCCATCAGGATATCCTCAAATATCGTCATGCGATATCCTCTAGTAAGAGATCTGATCTCCTTGATCAAAACATTTCGAAACTTTCGGGCCTTCCCTAGAGGATTTTGTCCCTCTATAAATCTGCCTAGTCTGCAGAACTCCACTGCATACTCGTCCATCGTCATGTTCCCCTAGACGAGGTCTACGAATTGGCTCTCTAGAGCACCCAGAGCCACATCTGGAAAAAAATTTCTCCTTGAAAAGCTTGAAAGCTTCCCAAGTCAGTCCTGGCGCTGCAATCCTCGGGTCTGTGCGGAACCATGTCAGCGCAATATCAAACATCTTGCTGCCCGCTGCCCGCTGCCTCTACCGGTAGGCCCTTTTGAATATGTTCTAGCCTCAAGGCCCTCTCGATGTCCTCGATCCAATCGTCCGCGTACAATATCCTTTCGATGCCCTTGAAGTCCTTGGGCCACATCCTTTTGAGGTCAAATGATGGTACCCGACCTCGGCTGGTATGGGGTGGGATGAAGCGGTACAATATGTGGCTGGACAAGCGCTACCCTCTCCACAGTAGCTAGTGCTAACCGATGAGCACTCTTGATGCCTTGACGTAAAGCGTCCGTCTGTCTCTACTGCACCGCCATAATCTCCTGGAATATAGCGAACATCTGCGTCCCGTTTGCTGGCATAGGTGATGGTGGTGGTGGTGGAAGATCCTTCGTGACTGATGGGACAGTCCTCGAAACTGGTGGTGGAGTACCCCCAAAAGCTGCTACAAAAATTCTTACCTAGACTGGTGAAGCAATCCTCTCAGCGGAAGAAGGCAGAACAGTCGTTGTTTGCTCTCTCTAAAGTGACAAAGTAACTGACCTCGCCGAGACTACTCCAGAGCGCTGCGATCGAGGCTTCAAAGGCATCCAGAAGAAATATTCAACAAAGAAATCATTATTGAGCAAGATACGATAGCATCAAGGAAGGGCAGTAATATTTCAAAGAAAGTAATTATTCTGAATGATAAAGATCGCAATTCCAATAGATTAAAAAGGTTCCTAGTAGTGATTGAGTATCCTCTCATCCTATATCCTTAGTCCTATATCCTTAGTCCTATATCCTATAGTAGGCTTGTAGTAATAATCTAAGTCTGAGTACTACTAGCAGAAGATATCGTACTAGTTGCGAAGCCTGACCTGCATGGGCCACCACAAAAATGTGTCACAACCCACACCCGGTGTAAGGGCACGAGTACGTGGGTACGTCCAGCCTACGCTACAGCATCGACGGTAGAACGCTGTCTAGGTCAACAATACTATCTAAATATCTCACACAATATATATAAGGTACTTGTCATGATATCTCAACTCCAAATGGAGGATAATATGATAAAATGGTAATGGTAAACAATACTCAATCACAATAACAAACTAGAGGATCATAAGGCACGATATGGAATAAAAGAAAGGAAATAAAGTCACAAATACATCATAAGTCCAAGTCTAATCTCAACATAAGCCATCAAATAATAATATAATGCCAAAGTCTAACTGACATATACAATATCAAGAATCGACTAGTTATGCCTCATCAACTGCTGGTGCTAACTCAACAAGCTCTACGGGTGATAACTCAACTGGCTCACCATCCTGTGGCCCGTAGTGCATAGGACACCAGTCCTCTAATAAATTATCTGAAAAATATATCCTGTCAGGATTGGAGCGAAGTACAATCCAAATAGCAGTTCCAATAATTGACAAAAACTATGAAACAGCAATAGCAATAAAAATAAAAGATAAAAATAACTGAACTAGCATATATCACGAAAAGAAACATCATGGTAAATAATGGTAAGAACTGAGAACAATATGGTAAGGAACAATAATATAATGAACTGGAATAGAAGAAATAATATATATAATGTGCCTTGAAATACTAGTAAGATAATATGATCGGCTTGGGCCTAACACGGACTATATATAAAAGGTGAGCTAGCGTGATCACGCGTGAGTGACATAATCTGCTAACTATCACGGGCTACACTAAATTACAGGCTATAAGGTATGATCACATATCCACTATTATTTCCACATCCCCCGACTAGTACACGGATCCAAATCACGACACGTTATAACATGTATATCATGTTGCATGGTCTATAATATCATGCACTATGATCACGGTCTATATAATCACTAAGATATAACGGTAATCACTGAGTAACCATGAAACACGATATGGCGATCACTGAGTAACCACGACAATAATATCTCATGACCAAGATCCACGTATACCAATCTGTGAAACCATCGAATCAAGAATCAAATATATCAATACTAAATACATGAAACATAGAGGCTATCAAATAAGAAAACTATCAAAGAATATACTCGCATGTGGTCCTAAGCAAACGGTATATCTCGGTATCCGAGATGATATCACACACACCTAAATATGAATGGCATGTCAAATTGGTGTAATAAATTAATAAATGAGGTAAATGCATTAAAACATGCTTTTCTAGGCCATTTAGCTAAACTAGGTCCATACTAAGATTCTAGGCTCATACTGGTCACTAATTAACTTATACTAGCTTATACTAGGTATTACCTTAGAGTACAAGACATACCTTAGTTAATAACTTATCATTAACTTACTATATATATACTAGTAATTAGTAAATTAGTTAATTGTTACATTACACCAACAAACAACTAGGTAGTAACTAAACTCTAACATACAATAGCTGATCTCTAATATACTAATATATAACTTATCTCATATAGATAAACTGATATCTAGATATAGACTAACTTACAATTGATATCTTAACTACACTCTAGTTAATATCTTAACTCACACTTACTGATACACCCCAGCTTATCCCTACTGTTGCTACTCTACTTCAATGCACTCAACTACACACTTAATGCTAATACACCATACTCCTATAATCCTAAATACTTTTGATACTGATACTACACCTTGCTGCTGCTGTTACTATATTGCTACTGCTGCTGATACATCTTGTTGCTGCTGCATTACTACTACTGCTAATACATCTTGCTGTTGTACCTTGTTGCTGCTGCTAATACATCTTGTTGCTGCTGCTGTCACTGCATTACTAGTGCTGTTAATACTACTATGCTACTACCTATGTTGCTGTTATTGATACTGATATGCTACTGCTACTATCTATGCTGCTGCTACTGATACTGCTATGCTACTGCTACTGCCTATGCTACTGCCTATGCTGCTGCTATTGATAATGCTATTGCTACTACAGTTAGCATTAGCTGTTGCTGCTGATACTGTTATTGGTACTGCAGTAAGCATTAGCTGCTACTACTGATAATTATAGCTGCTATCCTTGCAGCATGTGTGCACAAGCACACTGCTGCCACACTCCTCCTGCCCAGGTACCCGAGCCCCCAAACCTATCTTGCTACACACTGCTAACCACAACTCTGAAAGCCTAACACCACAAAACAACATATACACACAGCACAACCATCACTGCCACACACACATCTACACATAAACTTTACTGTCACATGTACACAAGTGCACACACACATCTAATAGAGACATAAAACCAAACACCTAAAGTGCATTAGCAAGATACTCTATGATACGCACCCAATTGAGAGTCAAATCTCATAATACACCACAACAACCACTCCTACTTATCAAATACTCAATATAATAACTAATCCAATTTATTATACTAAGAATTGAAGAGAAATATACAAATTATCCAAAAATAAGTCTCGTATCACACCGTATCATAAAATACCATGATACGCTCTACTCGTGTCCAATTGTGGACACGTACTTAGTCCCACAATCCCGATCTAAGTCTAATTAGATCTAATTGGTCTCATAACACATAATTGATGTGTCAATCTCATAATTTTCCCTAATTTGATATAAATTACTATGTAACTATCACAATAGCACTAAGCCAAAGAATAATTTCTAATAGTTAAATGCATGAATTAGAGTCTAATTTAAGGGGTAGATTCAGAATTTACCTATTGGAAGATAAATTCCGAATAAAATGCTCAATGGACATAATTAGGACACAATTCCTTTGCCAATTCCTCTTCTTTCAAGTGCTCCTTGTAATCCAAGCTCCAATGCTTCTTAGATGATAAAATTGAGAGAAAATGGGTGTGAATTGGGTTGAATTTATGGAGGGATGAGTCAATTTGGGGAAGAACACAATTGGGGATCTAAATGAAATGAACTAATAAAGATGAGATATAATGGGAATGCCTTTATGTGGCCGGCCTCCTTTCTTCCCCTCCAAGCAACATCAAATGTCCAAAGTCCCCTCTCTAGCTAATTATGAGAATAATTAAGAAGGGCTATATTGGAAATTCTCTAACTAATAAAATTTAAACTAATCTTCTTAATTAACTAAGGAAGAGGGTCTAATGGGCTTGGTCTCATGTTGGGCTCAAAGTGTCATGATAATCCAATGGGTCCACTAGTGTCAAGTCCAAATAATAGGCTAGTCAACTAACTATAAATAATTAGCACAAGCACAATTTAAATATACATTAATTACTAAATACTAAATATACTAAATGACCAAAATACTCTCATCTAGAAATGTGGTAGTGACAAGTCGGGGGCAGAGAATTGCTAGTTAGATATGTGATCATATCCTTAGAACTTGTGGTAGTATAGACCTTGGCTACTAACTAATCATACACTTCACGTATGATTGAGCTAGCTTCCTTTTAGTATAGACCTTGCATCTCCCAAGCCGATTACATATCGAAACTAGTATTTCAAAATACTTAGTTATTTATAGTGCTTCTCTATTTTACCTCTTACATGATAATTATGCCATATTACTCTTGATTACCTCTCTCTCTTTACTAGCCATGCAATGATATCAGTTCTATATTTCTCATCACATATCACATTTACTATTTATTGTTTTATAGTCTTTATCATGTATTGGAACTATTTTCAGTGCATGTACTAGTTTTATCCTTACTAGATAACATTTTTAGGGGATTATCTTGAGGATTGGTGTCATACTTTCTATGGACTCCAGGATGTTGAGGGTGCTGAGATAGACCTTGTGGCTCAGGATCATGTGCCAGTTGTGTTACGATCTGATCCCACTTTTTGAGATACGAGTATGTGGCTAAGCCCAGTCTACGTCGCAGCATCGACGGTAGTACACTGTCTATGGTAAGCAATGGTCCATAACAAGTACATGATTGACATATCATCCACAAACTAAGTCATCACAATGAAACATACTTAATAGTCTCAATAATTAAATTAAGAAATAATCTACTATAACTCAGATGGTCTCGGGAACAAACCCGATAGAAATAAAATAAAAGCAACTTAGAAACTAAAGTCCACTAAGCTTACTAGCTAAGAAGAATACGAAAAAACATAAGGAAGGAATATGCTACTCAGCATCTGTAGAAGCAGCCGGTACGTTGGTAAGGTTGGTACAAACCATAGATCTCGAGGCAAATCACGACATCTAAAGCTGAAAAATAGTTATCCAGTCAGGATTGGAGCAAGATCACCATAACACTATACTACACAGTATAATATACAAGTATGAGGAATAACGGTAAAGGAAAGATGAACTGTAACATGATATTATATGACAAAAATAATATTACTATGTCGCGGGAATAATTTGACAGTACAACTATGACATGGAACAGTTGAGGGTACAACTATAACATGGCAACAGTTTGAAAGTACAATTATGACATGGAAACAATATAATAGTACAACTAAGATTAGATGAACCACTAGACAATATGACAAAATGAATCAAGTCACGTGTACAGTGTATTTTGGAATACTAGTTTTCCGCATGCGGACGGCTTGGGATATTCTTAGTCGTACGTGTGGTGCACGACTGATATTGTTCAGTATAGACATAAAGAGATTTGTACAGTAACGTAGACCACATACATACTCATAGCATTCTCCCGTCTGACTCTCTCATAAGAAATACGTTCACATTAATAGTACAGGTAAACAGGATAAACAGTTAATCAGAATAACATTCATAGTGAATAAGTATAATACATAATAACATGGACAAGTAACTGGAGAAAGAATATCGCTAATGCACAAGTAACAGTCATGGTAACTAAAAATGACGACAACACGTTATATGAGATGTAATGGCGACACAAGATTCATGCAGCATAAAATAAAGGCAACATAGTTCATAGTGATACTTGCATGCTCCTGTAGATGATGAAGTTACAACTCAAGACATCGTCCGATCTACCCGGTCACATAAATTAAAACAAGTTCGACTTACCAAAAGTGGGTGAATAGATTTTCTATTCTAATCTATTTTAATTTTGAATAAAATAACCTAAAATAATATTTTAATATCATTATATTCTAATTTTAAGGTCAAATCTAGATTTTAGGCCATAAAATATCAAGTTTACAAAATTGGGATTTGTGGCACGCAAATCGAGGCATTACGTTGACCAAAAAGTCAAACAACACAAAACTAAGATTTGAGTATGAAATCATGTATATTTTAGCGCTACAAAAATGTTGGAATCGACGATTTCAGCGAATCCCAAATTAGTAAAAAGTTATAGATAATATAGCTTACATATGGTAATTTCGATGGTTAATCCTATGTTCAACAAACAAAACAGGATGATAAACGACTCTAGTAAATTTTAGGGAAAATATATGTTGTAGATTATCATGTTAGATTTCTAAAACTTCAAACGGTTCTTGAAAATGAACTTGAGATCTCCCGAAATATCAAAAACACCAAAATGTGTCAGATTTCGGACAACTGGCACTCTAAGAATTTTATAGAATTCTAGGTTTAGAATTTTATGAAACAAATTTAAGATCTAAAAATTTACCTCGATACGGTTGCAAATCAATAAATGAGGGCACGTTTGGAGTCTGGAACTAGAAGATATGGCTCTTCCAAGTCGTGGCTGTTGAAAAATGGGGCTGATTTTGTGGCAAATTTGGACTGTTTTTTACAAAAAAATATGAATGGATTTTCAATGAGGAAAGAAAAATAAAAGGATTGTATATGAATTTTTTTTAGATTTATTTACTTTAATATATAGGATTTAATTTAAATGGGTAGGAGTTGATTTGTTAGGATATGATATGGATGAAGTTGCTTTCCTAGTAGACTTAGGATTATGATTATGATTAATTTAAAATATAGGTTGAATTTATCTAAATAATTTGTAATCTTATATAGAATCAAAGATAGTACAAATAATTTATATATAATCTTATTTATATCTATTAACACTAAATTAGCATCTATCTTATATTAAGTGTATATATAATCCAAATAACTTCAAATAAATATTGAATAATTTCAGAAAAATTCAAATAAATTACAGAAAATATGTATATATCTTATAACCATAAAATAAATATTTGGTAGAAAAATATGCATGTATAGTCTACAGTAAATTTTGAAAGTCCTAAAAAATTATGTTTCTTACATTTTAATTATGTAAAAATTCCAGAAAAATCCCAAAAATTCTAAAATAGCCCAAATATATTTTTAAATCTTAATACAAGTCTCTATGAGCCACATGAAGGCTAGTGTTATATTATTATCATTATAAAACTACACTTAGTATTTCAAAATAAATGTTTTCCACAAAAATTACTAGTGTATTCTACTTATTATTCTTGTACGGTATTTTGTGTAGCAGGTGCTACAAGTTGAGGGAGACACCCAGATAATGACAGCTAATTAGCCAGTTAGCTAGTATTTTTATTTGCTACTGGATTTGTCTATAGAGACCATTTATGATTACTTGGATTGTTATATTTGAGAGTTAAACTTGAGATTGATGTCATGACTTGTTTAGACTTGTGACTTGGGATTTTCTATCGCTTTATATCATATTGTGCGTTTACCTTCCTATTAGACTTGTGATTGAGTATTTCCATTGTTATATATATTATTGTTCTCCTTATGGAGTTGGGATATTATTGCATGAATTATGATTATAGATATTTGTGATAGTCTAGACACTGTTCTACCGTCGATGCTATGGTGTAGGCTGGACGTATCCATGTACTCGTGTTCGATCATCCGGATGCGGGTCGTGACAGCAAGGAGGGCTGGTATCATTATGGCGAAAGGGGTCATATATATCAAGGGGAACTGTATAATACTCAAGGCTGAAAGAGCCAAAGGCATAGATGATCGGGAGGATCTCACGGCTATGGGAGATCTCATCATCGCAGCACTCTACATAGAGAAATCTTGTGGCACGTGTCATGATGACGATTGGGTTATGGACACGAGAGAATCGTATCACGCCACTCGACATAGGAGGATCTTCACGTCATACGGTGGAGATAAGTTTGGATATGTGAAGATGGACAACAATGGGACGGTTACAGTGTAGGCATCGGTGATGTGCACTTGACAATGGATCTTGGTGAGAAGCTCGTTCTCAAGGGTGTGCGATATGTACCGAGGTTGCACTACAACTTAGTTTCGATAGGGAAGCTGGCGGATGGTGGATGTCATAATTTGTTTGGGACAAAAATTGGATTCTTATGAAGGATTTCCAACACTTGGCTCGAGGAGATTTATGTTGTGGCATATATAGACTCAAACCGCTTAGTTGTGCAAGCAGGCCACAGACATCGGATAGAGGCTCGAGGGGTATTCGACAAGAGTTAGTGGATCGTTATGAACTTGTTGAGGAAGGTCTTAGAGATGCTTTAAGTGATACGAAGGATTCGATTCGTCGAGACAAAGCGACGAATAGTGATGAGACAAAGATTGAGGGTCAGTATGTCGGTCCCATGACAGCTGGTTGGTCTCCAGATGGGTGTTGTTCCATGAATCTGGTTTTGATGATGGGTAGTTTTCCAAAGCTTGACGGAGAAACATTGGTTTCAGCAGTTCGAAGCCAAGAAGGAGATCAAGGTGTGAAGCAATCTCAATCAGAGTCTGGTGCATCTCTATTTGCACAATTTCAGGGGAGCTATAGGTCATCGATGGCATGCACATTGCATGATATTCTGTTCGATGATGCATGTGTACGGGAGAGCTTCAGTGTGGGACACGAAGGTGGGCAGGTTCATGAATCTGAATCTCGGAAGAACCGTACCGTCCGTTTGGTTGGACCAACCAAGAGTGAAGAAACTATATTTCGGTGGAAGACGGAAGTTGGGGACAGGTAACCAAGACTTATGATAAGGCTGATCGTCAGGGACATCGGTCTTGGCCGTGTTATTTATATCATCAGGATTCTAGTAGTGCAGGAGGTGCTACATATGGCATCTAGCGTCGACGTGACGATCGAGGAGCTGGAGACAAAGGGAGATGCAAAATAGCTCGTGGGATCGTAGATCAATTGCATGGAGAAGCAGGAATTCTGTCACTGGACGACATGCATAGAGTCCAATTGAGAAGCCATGGGAGTCAGCACCTCTCATCAGACTGGAGGGAGAGAATGTTGGAGTCAAGTCTAGCTGAGAGGGATAGAGTTCGGCCCAAACTTAGTCCCTAGCAGAGTTCGGGCCAAACTCGGTGCCTTTGTTCCAGAACTATTAGCCCAAATTTGGCCCAAGTTCGGTTGTCGGAGGGACTGATGAGTTTTGGGGATATAATCTATATCGTCGGTTGTTTGGTGGACGGCCAGATCTGATGGTGGCCTACTTTTAGGGTTTTTTAAACCCTAAAACTAGGTTTCTTATTCTATTTATATGAGCACGAAGGTGGAGATTCAGGGTGCTTGTTTACAAAAAATCTAAGAGAAAGTTCTTACTTTCTCTTAGGGCATGCCATCCAAGACAAAAGGAAGAGGAGATCTGATCGAGGAGTTGTCGCCTTCGTTCAGGAAGATCGCTACGGGTAGGGTGAGTGATTTCATTGTAATCTCTTTCTTTTCTTCTTTAGTGTGGTGAAGGGATTGAACCTATTAGGGCAAAGGGTTCAACATTAGTTTTTGTCAATCTTATAATTTCACCTGAGTTATATAGATTAGAATTTGTCTAGGTGGCATAGTCACTAACCACATACATTGTTTTTATCTGTGCTTGGTGTTCGTTAGACGATGGTTGGTTATCTCAGGTGGGTTGGCCTAAGTTTCCACTGCAGTTAGTTTCAGACACGGTGTCGGAGCACTTATAGGACGTGTCCGATCCCAACGTCTGGTATCAGAGCATCTGACTCTTGTATTTGATTTTCCAACAGGTCATATAGCCGAAATAGGACTCTTTTGGCTAGAGTAATGTTGGAACTATGTCAAAATGCTTATATTGCATGTAGCATAATATACCAATGAGTAGAAATTAAATTACTTTTATCGTTTAACATGATAAACTAGTATGAATATACCTAACATATTCAATTAGTTGGGATTCTACTTCCACTAAGGGTCTGTTTGGTAAACCGTAAGTGTTGAAAGAGTTGGATTTGCACTTTCAAGAAGAAATTTCATGTTGTAATCAATCCACTTTATTGTCTCCTAGTAGGGGACAAATGTGTTTGGTTGAGATAGGAAAATAAAAATGGTAAGTGGAAGAGTAGAAAAATGTGTTTGGTTGAAATAGGAAAGTAAAAAATAAAAAAAATAAAAAATATTATAATAGTAGTAAATTATAATTAATTTACATAACAATTTAACAAACTAAGATAAATTAATAAATAATTTAATAATTTAAGATAACAAATTAGTAAACAGTTTAATAATTTAAGATAATAAATTAATAAACAGCTTAATAATTTAAGCTAATAAGTTAATAAATTATAATTATAATTAATTAACATAACAATTTAATAAATCAAATATTAATCAATTAAATAATTACTTTAATAAAACTCATCACAGGCGGTCAAAGGAAATCATACTCATCAAACCCCCTTTTTTTATTTGTTGATAAAAAAGGAAGAAGAAGAAGAAGAAGAAGATAGAGTTCCAGACCTCTCGAGGAGGTCAGAGGTCACCGGTCCCCTCCCCCTTCAGGACTCTATGACCTCCTCGATCAGGTCGGCTCCGGTGGTGGCGCCTCCACTCCCCCCTGCACCCCCCCCCCCCCCCCCCCCCCGCCCCTCTGCCCCCTCCACCCAATACCCCCTCGTCTGCGTCTAGGTCTGCCGACACCGACGCCTCTACTTCTCCGTCGAAGACAGCTCCGGACACTGGACGAACACAGGTACCGAATAATTGTATTTATTGTATTGTTGATTTGTGATAAATTCAAGCTTCATTCCAAATCCTAAAAAATGGTAGAAAGTGGATTTATGGATTTAGGAGGGGACAAGGGGGGAACAGGGACTGCAGAGTACCTTTCTTCATCACCTTTTTCATCCATTTTCCAGTGAACCAAACACTAAATTTGCTGGAACTGGGATCACTTTCAGGTGAAAGCTAAAATATGGCCCCAGTTACACTTTACCAAATAGGCCCTAAAAGAAAAGTAAGAACAAAGAATCCCACAGAAGAAAAAGAAAAATATATGTTTTACAATCTCTCTATGTTTTCTCACACCTTAACTCATGATTTTTCTTTCTCATATCTCAACTCACGATTATTATTATTTTGAATTTTGGAGGATCAACCAAGCCATCAATAGAACTATTTATGGTGTATTTATATACCCAAGAACTTAGGGGACGTTTGGTTTGCACATCTATGGATGAATTTAAGGTGAAAAATCTATTTTCAAATTTGGTTTAGGTTATAAAAATTTATTCTGGAAATTTGTGAATGCCTAGGTAAACCTTTTACCAATAAAACATGGATATCCCTTAAGAATATAGGGGGGTGTAAAAAAATTTGTTTTTTCTATACTCATTTTAATAATAATTTTTTTTCTATTTATTTTATCTTTTTAATTTTTTTTAAGAAAAAATTTCTTTCTTTTTTTTTTCTTTTTAGTTTTTTTTCTTTTCTTTTTAGGAATTTTTGTTTCTTTATATTTTTTATTTTATTTTTAAAATACTAATATTACATAGGAGATAAAAAAATTATCGAAATACAAAAAAATAACAAATCACCATTGGCAATGGCGGTATGAGTGCATGCACTCATATCGCCATTACTAACGACGGTATGAGAGTAGAAATGTCAATGGCATTGTAGACATGATGCTTTTTGAATATATATTTTTTACTGGGTGTACTCAGACCGTCGATAATGGCATTGGCGATCTTGTAACAAGACCGCCAATAGCAATTGTAGTTTGGAGAATTTTTTTAAATTTATTTTTAAATAGAAATTACGTACGTACAGAATTTGTTTAACTTTTATGTATAAGATTTATAGAGAGAATAGGTAGCTATGTGTGTGTGTGTGTGAGAGAGAGAGAGAGAGAGAGAGAGAGAGAGAGATGGTTTGTTATATAAAATATAAATGGATACGTAGGGATTAGGCATAATTTGTTTAAATTTTATGTATAGGATTTAAAGAGAGAATATAGATAGTTACAAGAGATATCCATATAAGTTTTTATATGAAATATAAATAAATGGATAGAGATTAGATATAATTTTCTTAAGTTTTATGTATAGGATTAGAGAAAGAAGAGGTAGCTGAGAGAGAGATTCATATGGTTTATTATGTGAAATATAAATAGATAGATACGAATGGGAGCTGTGTGTGTGTGTGTGTGTGTGAGAGAGAGAGAGAGAGAGAGAGAGAGAGGCGGAGAGAAATAAAATTATGACGCTTTTGGTGGTATGATATCATTCAAATTAAAAAAAAATTCATAATGCCAATGTTATTGGCGGTCTTGCGACCAATCGCTAATAATAATGGCGGTATGAGTGCATGCACTCATATCGCCATTCCTAATGGCTATTTGTATTCCTCTATATTCCTATACGTAATATTTATATCATTTATTATTCTATACTTAAATTTATGATCTTCAAATCAAAGGTACGACAATCCAAACTATAGTCCAAATCCAGGGCCCTCAACAATTGCTCTAATAGGTTGTTTCTTTAGTTTCATTATTCCTAAGGAAGTTAAGAGTTATTGAGCATTGGCTTTTGGTCTCCAGTTGTACGGTGAGCATTATTCGGTTCTCCACCAAAAATCGAACCGAATAAGAGATTCGGTTAGGTTTGAAAAAAAAATCGATTCGTTTCGGTTTTGAAAATACTAAAAAAAATTATTCGGTTTCGGGTTTTGGTTTTTGTCCAAAACTAAAAATTGAATAAGATTTATGTAATTATGTAAATATCCTAATTATATACATATTTTGTGACTAAAAATATATATATTGAAAAAAAAAATTAATGTATATGTTTTGAAGCCCAATTTTGGGCATAACTTTAAAATACAACAAATGTGTGTATAAAATTTATATTTTTAATATAATTTAACCACGACCTCAACTTTGGGTTCAATCCATTAAATAATAGCAATAGTCCAACCGATTAACCGAATAGCTTATTCCGTTCGGTTTACTTTCGGTTTTGGCAAATTTTGGTTCGATTTTCGATTTTCATTTTTTAGAAATTTGATTTTGACTATTTCGATTCGGTTGAAACTGAATGCTCACTTATACCAGTCTGTACCATGCTTGTTATCAAGAAGCCATTAGATCTTCATTAGTTTAATATTTCTCTCTTTATTTTAGAACTTCATATATTTAATAGTTCTCTCCTTGCTTTTAAATAAATATATCGAACAGTAAATTAATTCTTTCGGGTGTTCCATAAAACCCTATTGGATCTCGTCCTACCCAACACTAAAACTCAAAGAACTACCTATTGGGTTTTTCTAACTTAGCTTTGTGAACTTTAGTCCCACATTGGAAAACCACAAAAGTGTATATCCCAATATATAGTTATGTTTTGTATTGGCATATGCACATGGGATGTGGTGGCCCATGTGGGATGATTTTCTTAGAGGGATTAAGTTTAAACCTTAAAGGACCAATCTTTATTTTTATCACTTTCTTTGGAAAAAATTTCTTAGAAGCTAAGTCCCGAAGGGGCTTAGCGACTCCGACTTGGACTTGGACTTGGAAGAAGGGCGCAAAGTGGCGCTTTGATGACGCAATTCACACGTATGCATCGGACGCTTGTACGCATATGTTGTGCTCGTATTATCTGCGGGCTATGCGCGTATGCGTAGATGCGTGCATGAGTTGTTGTGTGGCTACGCGCATGCGCTGCTGCACTTATGCACGCATTGAATGTTGCACTGTTGTGTTGATGTGTTGCTGAGCATATGTTCGTGTGCGTGTATGTGCAGGCTCCGCAGATTGCGCGCATATTACGAGATATTGACAGTTATGGAAGATAAATTCAAATTAAATCAATTTCGATTTTTGGGGATTCGATTTTTATTTGATTGTTATCCTTCTAGATTTGGATGACGGCTAGGATTAGGGTTAGGGTTTCCTCCCTACTCCATAAATTGTCTCTTCGTGCCTCCTTTGTAGATACACACAAAATAGAGAGACAGAAGAGATTATTGTTGCGACTGCCACCAAAGTCTGGGAGTCTTTTCGAGTCAGCAACAGAAGTGACTACGAGCATTGCAGAAGTTCTCTTGTGAACTTGCTGGTTCCTGAAAACGAATCGTCTAGAGGACGGATATTGCTTTGAGCAACTATGGTCGTCATCACCCCAGCAAGAGTTGATCTATTGTCTACTTCTTCTTCTCTTCTTTCTTCTGATATGTAAAACGTTGTCTCAATTGTTACTACATTTGCAAGGAAGAATGAGTTTTGATTATTGTCAGTTTCTAATCAGATTTATAAAATTATTTCGTTGGAGTTGAGTTTCCTCAAAAAATAAACTTAGTTTTGTGTGAATTCCCGAATCTCAACAACTTTAGGATCAAATGGAGAGCAAATTTGGTATGTGTGAATCTTTGTTTCAGACTTCTGCTTTGAAATCCATCTTTGATCTATCTCGGAACTAATACTACCATCCAACAAATTGGCGAAACTCTTGACTAATACCTTCATGAAATTCCAATTTGGGTGTGACTGGAATCCCAATTGGGTCTATCGCGTACCTTTAAGTTCCTCCATTTTGCGAAGCCGGACAATGATACCTCTGAGTTTAGTGACTAGAGCAACATATAAGGGAAAATGGCATTCACTATAGTCAATTCTTCCCAGTAAGAAAAGAACCAAATAGGTCTAGCTAGAAAGTAAAGCCAATAAGCAATTGCTGCCATACATCAACAAAAGCTGGACTATCGAATAGTTGCCCCTTCAACCCCAACAAAGCAGCAAACATTCCCTTCTTGCCTTTTGCAAATTCACTCAGATAACACTCCACCGAGCACGTGTCCAAATCCAACCCACTCGGGTTGATTATGGGACCAGATTAGCTGTCCTGATAATACTGTCTGATCCGTCCCCCCTTATGATATGTGAGCCCCACCGAACAAATAAAAAAAGAAAAAATTCAATTGCAGAAGTGGAGTACATGACCGGACAGTATTATCCGGACAGCTGATCCGGAGACGTTGATTATATGATCAAAAACCACACCATACAATAAGAAAAAAAAACTGAACAATAAAACCCTGACTTGCCCCCTCATTTCATTTTCAGGTATGATCTTGGAGCACTCATTTATTTCCAAAAGTTCTGCTCCAACCCAGATATCACAAAAGGGAACTAGATTTATAAAATAATAAAAAAATCCACTCACAAATGGTTCAAAAAAGAAAAAGCATGCTCTCAAACTGAAATTCTAAGACGTGGATTTCTAGCTAGCAAAATAAGTTAAAATCAAGTGTAAACACATAAAACTAGCCAAAGATCAAAGAGCCACAGAAGTCTCAATTGGGGTTTACTTAAAAGCTTAATCTTCATCCTCCTCGTGTCACCATCGCCACTAGCTGCCTTCTTGGCTGCAGCCTTCTGGTTTTTTCGCTTGACTCTGCCAGGAAGACCACCACCAAGAGGACTCATTAGGGAGAAGTCTGTGTGTTTAGCACTCGCCACCTTTACCATGAAGGAGGGAATATTCACCACCTGCCTACCAACCCTGTACCAAGAAACTATTAGTACTGATAAACAATAAATTTAAGATAAGGTTTCAAAACAATAAATTTAAGATGAAATTAAGGTTTCAAACACGAGAGGATGAGAGCATTACAAATGAGTTTTATGGAAACTGTACGACAGGGGAGAGGACAAACTAGTTTGGCATAGCATTTTAGATGGTGTCACAACATCATTCTGCTCAACAAATTGATCTAAAACAAAGTAGAAATGGATTTGCACAGAGGAGCTAAGTCCAGACTAAAATAACTAGAGGTACTGAGCCAACAACCAAGGGCAAACAATCAAACAAAATATACAAGGAGAAATAATGACCTTAACATAAAAGTAGCTAAAAAGGATCCGGGGGAAATAATCTTGTTTCTTTATAAGATGGAGGGTATGAACATTTTTTCAACTTAGTAAACAAAAGAAAAAAAAAAGGTATCAACAAAGTGATGTCACATTTATCTTTTCTAGAACTAAAAGTATCATGTAACAACCTGAGACCATCTTGGCTACTAGAACAAGACCAGTATATCCATAGGTAAACCTATGTAGTGACAGCCATGCTGCAAGGGCAAAAATATGACATGACATAATACTGATACACAGCACATGACATTGTTTGGTAGGTCAGTGTACATTGGTGTTCTAATTAAAATTCTTTAGTTGCTTAGTCTTGTTTTTTTTTTTAAGAAAACACCAAAATGATGATCCGGAAAGGTTTTACAATACAGCACTATGTGCAGTGCGATGTGCACCCACTGCAAAAAAATCAGTCAACTTAAAATGAGGACTTTAATGCTATCTAAAATATTGTGATCTCAAAGTGAAATAGGTACATCAAAACTGCAACTGCATGCCTCAAAGAGAATACACTTGTAGAGATGGTCAAGGCGTTTTACTACGAGGGTACAAATTAAGAAATAAGTGAATTTCCTTTTGATGCAGATATAACTATAACAGACTGAATGCCTCTCACAAATGTTTAATGATCAAACAAAAAAGATATACTGAAGAACTTTATATAATTAGTAAAATCCATCAGAGAAAAAGGCTTCCATTCATCATTAAGGACACATTGTGTCTCAGATGACCGTCGTGAGAAGAGAAAACCAATTATCATCATATGGCCTATGGAGAAAATTATTACACAAATTAAATAATTCCTTCCTAACAAAGATGAACAAGGTTTTTTCATCATCTCTAAGGCTTCCTTTTACACATATAACAGTCTGGAGAAATGTCTCAAATCCTTGATACAAAAAGAAGATTAGGACTTTCTATAACTAGAAAAAAGTCATCAGAGAAAATTGCTTCAGTTCATCATTAAGGACAAATTGTCTCAGATGACCGTCGTGAGATTGAAGACCAATTATCATCATATGACATTGATGAAAGAGAGAAAATGATCAGAAAGATTAAAACAGTTTATTTCAAAGAAAGTAAAAGGTGTGTTATCATAAATCTTAAAGCATAGAACAAATTCATGTTCAACAATAAACAAATTGCCATCTGAACCCTCCAGGAGGCTTGATAGAAAAAAGATGGTTAGAATTTTAAATATATGTAGTAAAAGCCATCAGAGAAAAAGGATTCCATTCATCAATAAGGACAAATTGTGTCTCAGACGACCGTCGTGAGATTGAAAAACCAATTATCATCATATGGCAATGGTGGAGAGAGAATGATCAGAAAAATAATCAAATTCGAAGGAAGGTCAATAGCATGCTTTTATCATAGTTCTTAAGTACAAATTCATGTTCAGCAAATAACAATAAATGAAAACAATGTCAAAAGACTAAGAAAATCAACTCATTCAGACCAATTAAAGTCCAAAAAGGGAATGCACCATAAAGCCAAATCAATGCAAATAAGTATGTGGCCAGTCAACAAGGATGTCAAGCACAAGCCACTTGGGCTAATTCGTTCTTGAGGGTATAACAAGTTTGTAAGTATTAAGGTCAAACACATGATAAAGGATGAATAAGTAAACTCAAAAGTAATCAATCAATATCATGTCAATATCTACAAAAATTAACATTTCATCAGAACAATGACATATAACACTAGTAAAGTCAATATATAGACGAGGAAACTAAAACTGATTAGACAAGACAATATCAAAGACTTCAAAAATGAATTACATCATCAAAATAATCATATACAACACATAGTAAACAAATATTGTCTGCAACAACCAAAAGCTCTATCTGAGTACAAGCACCATCAGCTGCAAGCAAATAGCCCATGAAAAATATAAACTTTCTCACAATTCATCATGACAACCATAAGACTGAGAACAACTGTAAAACATACAAGTGGGCAAAAGTATACCTAATGTGGCCTTGCCTGATAAGCACTCTAGCATGGTGGATGGACTTGGCCATCCCAGACTTGAACAAGAGTGTCTGGAGGCGCCATTCCAAGAAATTCTCCACTGTCAAGGCCAGGAAGTAATCAAGCTTTCCCTGGCCCTGAGTCTCGTCAAGGAGGCCATATCGGTACATGCGACGGAGGAGGGCCTCCCCCTCGAAGATACGCTTGTGGTTCTTCTCATCAAGGGTGAGAAGCTCCCTCGCGGCATTCCTGATGCGGCTCAGGGCGTACTGAACCCTCCAGAGCTCACGCTTTGAACGCAAACCGTACTCCCCAACCAGCTTCAGCTCAGCGTCGAGACGTTCCCATCTGAAGCCACCATCAAATAACAATGTCACTAGTTATACAAACTAAACCAGCATCGACTCTATAGTACCCACGAATCAAAAGCACCATAACAAAAGCATACTAGTCCAGGTTCTCAAAAGCTCGATAGTTCCCATTCTTTCCAAACGATCTACACCTACGAGAGTTCAGTTATCAAAATAATTATTCTTTTACTTACAATACTCTCCAACCCCTGAATCCAAAAAAAGACAAAAAAAAAAACTTGATTTTCGACATGATTAAAGATTTCAAATTTCAACTACATCACTGTTCGTGTTTCTGATCAAAAAACCCAGAAAGCATATAAATAAAACATGAGCCATCTAAAATGATAACAAATTAAATTAAAAAATCTTGGACACCCAAAAAACTCGGAGCCGCGACCGTATAATGCCGTGTCGGATACGGATGTGCCATGTCCTTGTCACCGAGTCCTTATTGCGACGTGTCCGTGTCGCGTGTAAAATATCGCAACCCTAAAAACGACGAAAAACCCTAACTTCGGAATCGGTAAAGAAAGTGATCGAAGAGAAAAGAAGGCTTACAGTTCCTGTAGACATTGACGTGAACTATTACTTCTCTTCCTCCCTTCTTCTTCTTCTTCTTCTTCTTCGAAGAGCGAAGGGGGACACAGAGAACGAGGAAGTAGAAGTGACGGCTATAGAAGCATTATATAGAAAAGTTCAGAAACCCTAACTCTGAACCAGATGGATGGGTCGGCACTATAAAAAAAACTCGTAAGTGGCGCAATTTTTTTTATTAGTTTTTTATTCAACAATTTATTCAGAATTAGTTCAAATATTTATTATAACTGTCAAAATTTTGATATTTTTTCTAATAGATTGGACAGTCCAAATTTTGACAGTCCAAATTTTGACAGTCCTAAATAAAGTATACAGATCAATGGACTGTCAAACAGTCCAACATATTGAAAGGACTGTCAAATTTTGGATAGTCCTAATAAATATTTGGACTAGTCCTAAGTAAAAATTTTAGTGAAAAAACTTTTTTTTTTTAAAAATTTGACTAGTTACGAGTCTTTTTTGTAATGCATTTATACACAGCCTTAATAAAAGATAAAACTATAGTAGCCATCTCTTCTGTATTTTATATTTACTAGTAAGTTTACGTGCGATAAAAAAAAATCTTTTGATATTAACATAAAATTATTTAAAATTTTAAATATATTTAAATTAATATTTATTTTATATATATACATATTGTTATATTTTAATTAAAATTTGTTATGTATATGATTATATTTTAGTTATAATTAGTTATGGATTTATTTTTACTTTTTATAAAGAGTCATAAAAACGATTAGCTATGTAATATTATTTAATTATAAATAAACATCTCTTCTAACTCATATGGTTATGATGTGAGATTTTTTTTTTGGTTGGTTGAGTTCGAATCATTGTAGTGTTATTTATTACAAATTTAAATTTTATCAATATTTTTTTACGTAATATTAATTTTTTAAAATTATTAATTGATGATATACATTCGACTTAGACGGCTCACTTTTGAGCCGTTTTGAAGCCTCATTATATTATGGAAGATTACACATATCTATTTTATTTTAAAAGTAATTACACTAACTTTTCTTATGTTTTATATTTATTACAGGTACCTTCTCTATATTTTATGTTTTATATAAAAAGTTATTATACTAACCACCTTTAAAACATAAAGCATAGGAGGACCGTATAATTATTTTCAAAATCAGAGAGATCTGTGTAATAAACATAAAACATAGAAGAGATTAGTGAAAATAATCCATTATAAAACTTATTAAGTCCCCGTTAGGACATGTACGAAATTATTGATTATACTCAAAATCATATCATGCAAAGTATTAAATGATAAAGAATGGTTAATCCCTAAAATAACTTATTAGCTCTTTAAAATAATTTTGGTGTTTTTTTTTTTTTTGCCAAAACATAAAAAAAGATAAAGATTGATCAACAAAGATATGAGGCATATCAAAATGGCTACAAAAATGACAAGGACATATGTCAATAAAAAAAACCTTAAAACTAATAAAAAAAATATTAAATGATAAATTTGAGAAATAATTTCAAGACTATAAAATAAAGAAAAATGGTATTTTTTATCAATTTTATATAAAATAAACGATGACATGATTAAAACACATAAATATATCTAATAGTCATAATTAAAACTTAGTGAGATTTCCATCAAGGCAATATGTGGTCGTGATTAACTCATTTGGAATATACTTTATTTTTTTAAATTGATGTTATTATTTTAGATAAATTATAATATTCGAGAAAGTGTCAAATGAGTGTCGAGAGGAACGAGTCACAATGTTAATGGCATGGTGCCACCAACTAGTTAAATAAAAGTTATATCTTTTGCCATAAAGGATAAAGACAGAGAATTGTCAATATTAAAACACGTAAGCATGTCTGATAGTTTAGAATCTTTTTACTTAATTAACTCTCTCCTTTCTTGTTTATGTCAATTAATTAATAGTTGGCTTCACCACTCCCTACTTAATTAACTCACTCTTTCTCCCTCCATATTTAATTATTAGCTAGTGACATGTGCCTCTCGACGCTTTCTCGACACTCCTCATAATATTTTTACGATAAATAAAAAAAATGCCAAAGTAAATTACATGAAATAAATCTACAAGCAAAAGGAGTATATACAATACAATAAAATATATTTAAATTTTAGTTATGATTTAGTAAGATTTAATCAAATCAACTTTAAGAATGGGTTACCTACGAAATTGTGGGGTCCACTATCATTTAATTGTTAGAATAATAAAACATGAAGGAAAAGAGAGAGTTAATTAAGCACAGAGGAGTGGAGCCAACTTTTAATTAATTGACATGATAATAAGTAGGGAGAGAAAGTTAATTGAGTAGAGAGAGAAAAAGAGTTCTTGACCATTGGATATGTTTATATGTTTTAATCCTAACCAGCATTTGTGTTTTATATTTTTTGGCTGGAAACACTACTCATCTTCATTATATAGATTTTGTTAATTAATAGTTAGGCTTATAGTTTCATAGATAAATTCATTCTTAAGGTGATTAATTGATTGATTCTTTATTTTTCAAATTCTAATGTTAAAACTTTAAATTCTATCAAAACATTACAAAAATTCTTGTTCGCCGGATAGAGTGAGGGGTGTAGTTCTGCTCAGAAGACGATATGCAATTTCGATCCTTGTTTGGTTTAAGGATTGTGGATCTGCTCCAGGGTGGTTCATATTTTTTTCTTGCTCCCGTCTGGCATCATTAATTAGTAATTTGAGGAATTTACAATTAAGGCTCCTAATTAGTTGATTGATTGATAATCGGTGTACCTGATTTGAGGAGATTATGCGCGATCAAGTGATTCAATGTGATAATAAGATTCAAGTGACTGATTTATAAACCTGACTACATGTATCTGAGTTGGTACTCTCTTTTGCACCGAGTGTGCCACATGATTTTACTTGTGCACCAAAGTACGACAAACCTTGCTAGATGTAATATGACTATCTGATTGGCTGGTAGGCCTGATATCCTGACTTGTCAGCTTGTATCCGTGCTGATACATTTACTACTTGTTATGCGTACCTATGTGTTACATATGCACTGAGGTGCGATATATCTTGCTACGTGCTATGTGTACAAGTTTTACTATTCTATGCTACATATGATATTATATGATTTCTCCAGCACTGGCCTCGTATTTAGTTAGTGAACATAGTGGTTAGGTTGCTTGCTTGATTTGTTGTATTACGCTTGGAGGAATCCAGATTTGGCTCTTGAGCAACAATGTGGATTCGTACCTAACGTACATGTACTACGGTACATCATCTAAGAAGGATGATCGTGTAACCACGACACGAGATTCTATACAACCGTAGGGTTAATTAGGTAACTTAAACTGGTAGAAGCATTGGGAGAAAATGGAATCTCGAGATCATGTGTGGTAGCTACCGGTAGGACATGTCCTAGGGTATCATGTTAGTCTCCAATGGAACTGTATATCATCGACAATAGTAGAGTACAATATTTGGCTATATTATATATTATTACATGATTACTTGCGAGGTGGCCTTACGAGAGACATGTGCTTACATACTATGTGCGATACGTTTATTGGCTCGGCCATCCTGCCTCACCATCAGCATGATCTGAGGATTCCAATATTGTATCATTCTTCTGGAATAATCCAGATATCTTATTGCAAGCCGTAGAAATGATTGGCCGTTATAACTTGAATCTTTGTGCATGTGCTGGTAGTCTAGGGACGTGAACTATTGTGATACTATAGTTCAACCATTGTCCTTGTTTGGTTGTAGGGTTGCGCCAATGTGTCACAATAGGTCATGTATCAAAGTTGTATATTATACCTATATCTTAGCTTGTATTGTGGCATGTGTGTTCTGGATTAAATTGATGTGTTGTATCTTTGTCGTGTTCATAATTGGTGAGTCATACCCTATCTCGGCGTAGTACGACACATCTTGTCCTTGTTTGGTTGTAGAGATGTCCTACTGCTTCGATGAAAGGTTATACGCTTGTAGTTGTTGCACGGATTCCTATTTTATGTACTTTATTGGTTTTTCTCCATTCACTTGTGCTCCTTTGAGGTACTTGCTCTTAGGGCCTGACCCTGCTAGTTTTGTCTGGCCAGGTAGCAGAGCCCGAGGATGTTGTCTTGCATCGATCAATAATGCACACCAGGAAGATGTCCGACAAGGAACTTGAGTGGGTTTCTTCTCCCCCACTATGAGTATCATTTTGTTTTACCTTTTGGCGTTTAGCCAATGACACTTGTTAGCCGATTTATCTGGACATTAGTTCCTTTACATAACTGTATATTATTTAGACTACGGTTGATTTACAATTATGTACTCTTAAAAATATACTAGTTTATCATTCTGTATAACTGGTTTCATGATCATTCTGATAGAGCGTCAAGGACACCTAACTGCTTTATCTTACTTGTTTATTCTTATTATTTCTTGACTGATGATTGAGACATAGATGTTCTTGACCCTAGGTGACTTGATTGTAGTATGCACCCCCTTGTCTCTAGACAACCTTAGCGTATTGCATGTTACTTCGGTATTCCGTAAGGTGTATTGGCTGAGTCACGCTCCCACTCTCCAGTATTCTGGTTCTTGGACGTGACAAGATTTTAGTGGTGGCCCATGCAGGTTTATTTGTCCTTTCAGACTTGTGGGGTATCTTGTTCTAGGAGTCTCAGTCAAAATTGTTTCCTTTGATATCCTGAATTTGTCTTATTCGATATCGAGATTGAACTATCAACAGTTTGCTTCATTGTTCTTTCTCGTGCTATCCTTTGATGTCTTGGTGTCCTTTTCCTTCAGGGGCACCTCGTCCCCGGGTGTTACAACAGTAGATGTGGTAGAGCAGCTAGCAGAGCAAGATCCCGTTGAGCGTCAACAAGAAGCAGTACTTTCTTAAGAACGGATTCTGGTCGAGCCAGTAATCGAGCAACATGAACGAGAGATCCCTGTACCCCCGACAGAACCAGTGACACCAGCATCATTTGATATCTCGGCACAGTTAGGAATTATCAAAGGCATGATGGCTACACAACAACATCAGATAGCGGTGCAACAACACCAGCAACTTCGACAACAGGAGCAGAATATCCTATTGAACCAAGGGCTGCAAACGGCTCTGGAGGAAAGTGAAGAAGAAGATTATGGCACGTCATACAGATTTTGTCGACTCAACCCAAGCTTTTTCAAAGGTACAGAGGATCCTATTACGGCGGATGCTTGGCTTCAAGATATTGAGACGATCATGGTGGAAGCTAAGGTTCCAGCAGAGGAGCAAGTCAATCAAGTCCAATTATAACTACAAGATATTGCTCGTGATTGGTGGGCAATGAAGAAAGTCGGCTTGAATCATCATATCTCTTGGGATGACTTCAGAACCTGGTTCAGGACCAAGTATTTTGGAGTAGTGGTACAGTACGAGCTACAACAGAAATTTATTAATCACAAGCAATCAGGCAGAACAGTGGATGGATATGCAGCATAGTTCTGCCGGCTAAGCAGGTTTGCTCCAGCTATGGTAACGACGAATCAAGAAAGGGCTATGATATTCCAGCAAGCGCTTCATCTCGTGATTTTGCAATTAGTGGAATGACATGACTATCAAACTTTCGATGAACTACTTGTAGCAGCCAGGAGGCATAAGCTCACTACCCAGAGAATGTCAGAAAGGACCGGAGGTCGTAAGATATCCCATACCCAGAACACAGGTGGAGGACCAGCACCACGTACATTAGCACCAGCACCCAGCATTCCTATTCGTGATTTGGCACCACGGGGGCCAGTGACATCAGATGAGACAATGCCAATTTGGCAACAACATCCGAGACAATATCAACAATGCCCAAAGAATCCAGTAGGATGTACTTATTATGGCAAAGGAGGTCATAATCAGGATGTGTGTAGGATGGCAAGTGGAATATGCTTGAGGTATGGGGGTTCAGACCACATGATAGATACATACCCGTAGATATAGAGGTAAGGAGGACCATACCAACAATTTCCAGCGTTGCCAGCTCCAAAAGTAGTTATGTATCAAGAGCCAACACTAACAGTACAATCGTTAGCCCAGCGTTCGATGTTGGCGTAGGCACATGTATTTTACTAGAGACAACGTCAGTTTGGTCAGCAGAGACCACAACGGTAGTGTTATCCTCATGATAGTGTAGTAGCACCGAGATGTAAGCAAACAGAGTTTGGCATATTAGAGCAGATGCTGGCCAAGGGCGGTCAAGTCGAGGGTGAGTTTTTAGCTTCTTCAAGTTTTATTTATCTTTTGGGTTCCGTATATTTGGTGAGTGGAGATGATCTTTCATCTCACTCTTCTACCTCCGTATCTGGTGATACATGATGCATGTCATATGTTCCGACTATAAAGGTACATCATGGACAGAGTCATATTCTTGAATAAGTCATTGATACCGAATTATCTCAAGACTTGATCCTTATTTATTTTTAGGAGTCAGCATAGGCCAGCGATGACGAGTTCTTATTTTAGCTGACTCCGGAGACATATTTATCTATATGCCTCCCGCTCTTCCTTTTTCTCTGATTGTGTGGATTGGTTATGCATTTACTCTATATGGTTGATTTCTTTTATTTACCTATCTATTCCATATTTGATTTGGTTTTCAGCTAGTTGTAGATCATGAGATCTTATAGTGCATGAGATTGTGGTTCTTGAGTTTTCTAGATCATGAGATTTCTTGCTTGATGAGTTATAGTTCCTGAGTTTCCTGCTTAGTTCATGAGTTTCTTGCATGATTCTTGAATTCCTTGCTTATTGTTTAGCTTGACTAGCTTAGCGAATTCTGAGGACATAATTTTTCTAATGTGGGTAGAGATGTTACACATGTTTCCAGATTTGGTATTCTTGAATTTGTGATATTTAAAATTATTTTGATAATGTATTTTGTTGTAATTTTTATGTTGTTTCTCGTTATATATGTTATATTTTATATGGTTTGATTTTTGTTTATCAGGACAGACTACCCGAGACCAGTAGTGGACACATTGGCAAGTGTCATGAACCCGTGCTAGGACCCGTATGTAGGATGGATACCCGACCCGATTTACTTTTGCAACCACTAAGACTATTTTGGGTGAGTTGAGATTTGTTTGGAAAGTGTCATGACTTAATCCTATGGCTAACCTCATTTCTCCACTTGGTGTATATATATATATATATATATATATATATATGTGTGTGTGTGTGTGGTTTTCTCTCTCCTCTCCTATTCTCCCTCATTTCCACAACCTTTCTTCTTTCCTCTTCCTCCTTCCCTCAAGAGCTCACCCTTGGCCGAACCCTCGCCCAAACCCTAGAGTTGGTTCTAGAAAAAGGTTTGTTAGTCCACCAAGGCAAGTACATCTTGCTCAAAGTAGTAAAGGCATAATTTTCAGATTTATATATATATGAAGTAATTAAAATATGTTTGATGGAAAATATTCTCCTTGATGTGCTCATTATTTTTAGCTCTTGGAGTTTTGAATTTTGGTGAATGATTTAGAGTAGATCTGAGTTTCAAGTTAGAGTTTTTTATGGGTTCTATGAGTTTTCCTTGGTTTTGATCTTTTAAAACTCATTGTTTCAAAAACTAGTAGTTTCATGTGATAGAGCATTTGATTTCTTGCAGTTTTGGCTTTTTTTACTGGATTTGGACTTAAAATGAAGATTTTATGAAGAAAACAAGTTTTTTAAATTTTTTGAGCTTTTTCAATGGAGTTTGCGCTGTTTTGGGATGAAGGAGTTCCATGCGGCCAAGCTACATGCACCCTTCCAGCATGACGTCTATCTTGTTAGGCGCATGACTGTCTCTGCATATCCACCCCTAAGATGAATGCATAGAACACTGAACGCATGAGATTTTCCAAAGAGCAAGTATCCATGCGGCCAGAAGCTCATACGACCAGTTGTCCATGCGGCCAGCTTGTCATTTGACTTGGAAGCAACATATGTGTATTTTTCTTGCACATCTTTTCGTGTACACCTTTTTATGCTTTTGTCTTTTCTCGAACACACATTTATGGTATGTCACATCAGTCACTTCTCTGACCTACATTTATGACCAATCACTTAGCACATGTCCCAAGAGTAGACTTTGCCTTGAACATACATCCAACTCCATGCGGCCAGTTGCTTATGCGCCTGATCAGTGCATGTATCTTGTCCCATACGCCAGACATAGCTATTCACCCATGCGGCCCTGGTGACCTATATGCACATTTTGTTCACTTAGTTAATGTTCCATGGAATGTTTACATTGAGTGTTATATTCTATGTGCTGATCCCAGTGCTTGCTTGTGTTGTGACTCTAAGTATAATAGACTTAGTGAACCCGACTATGCTAGACATGGCTATGTGCTAGAATTGACTATGTGTATGACATGATTATATGTTGGATTAGACTATGTGTTGACCCAATTGAGTTGGAAGTGATATTGACCAAGTACCTGCTAAGTGGACTCAAATCAGTAGATTATTTAGCTTGGTTCGTCGGATAGAGTGAGGGGTGTAGTTCTGCTCGGGAGATGATCTGCAATTCCGGTCCTTGTTTGGTTTAAGGATTATGGATCTGCTCCAGAGTGGTTCATATTTTTCCCCGTGCTCCCGTCTGGTATCATTAATTAGTAATTTAAGGCCTTTACAATTAAGGCTCTCAATTAGTTGATTGATTGATAATCTGTGTACCTAATTTGAGGAGATTCTACGCGATCAAGTGATTCAATGTGATAATAAGATTCAAGTGACTGGTTTATAGACCTGACTATATGTATCCGAGTTGATACTCTCTTTCGCACCGAGTGTGCCATATGATTTTACTTGTGCACCGAAGTGCGACAAACCTTGATAGATGTAATATGACTATTTGATCGACTGGTAGGCCTGATATCCTGACTCGTCTGCTTATATTTGTGCTGATACATTTACTACTTGTTATCTGTACCTACGTGCTATGTGTTACATGTGCAATGAGGTACGAGATATCTTGCTACATGCTATGTGTTACATGTTTTACTATTCTATGCTACATTTGATATTATATGATTCCTCTATATCGGGCTACGTAGTTAGTCAGTGATCATAGCGTGGTTAAGTTGCTTGCTTAATTTATTGCATTACACTTGGAGGAATCCATATTTGGCTCTCAATCAACAATGTGGATTCGTACCTAACGTACACGTACTATGGTGCATCATCTAAGAAGGATGATCGTATAACCACGACACGAGATTCTATACAACCGTAAGGTTAATTAGGTAACTTAAATTGGTAGAAGTATTAGGAGGGAATGGAATTTCGCGATCATGCGTGGTAGCTACCGGTAGGACATATGTCCTAGGGTGTCATGTTGGTCCCCAACGGATACTGTATATCATCGGCAGTAGTAGAGTGCAGTATCTGACTTATTATATATTATTACATGATTACTTGCGCGGTGGCCTTACGAGGGACCGATGCTTACATACTATATGTTTTGTGTTTATTGGCTCGGCTAGCCCACATCACCATCAACATGATCTGAGAATTCCAATATTGTATCATTCTTCTGGGATAACCCAGATATCACATAGCAAGCCGTAAAACTGATTGGCCGTTATAACTTGAATCTTTGTGCATGTGCTGGTAGTCTAGGGACATGAACTATTATGGTGCGATGGTTCAATCCTTGTCCTTGTTTGGTTGTAGGGTTGCGCCAATGGGTCACAATAGGTCATGTACCAAAGTTGCATATTATACCTATATCTTAGCTTGTATTATGGCATATGTCACGACCCGTACCCAAAAAGTAGGCATGAGTCGTGGGTACATACAGCCTACGCCGCAGCATCGATGGTAGAATATTATCTAGGTCCAACATAACTATCTATAAACGATATTTAACCTGTCAACATGTCTCAACTCCAAACGGAGGATAATAAATATACATATAATCATCAATTCATAATATACTCGACCACAATAACTATAAAGAAGGTAAATGGAACGATAAAGATGTAAAGGAACATAAGAGGCCAAATAATATATGTCTAAACAAAACAGAGTCTAAGAGTCTAGCTATCTTAATACAAAATATGTCTCATCATAATACAACTCAAGTCTCAAAGTTTGGAACAACCCAATACATAAATAAACTAGGCTAAGTATTGTCTAAATAACTGCAGGTAGTGTCTCCTCCAGATGGAGTGGCTCCTCTGGAATCTTCGGGATGTAATCGTCATGTACTCCTGGACCATAATGGGTAGGACAGAAGTCCTCAAGATCCTCTAAAAAATATTATCCAGTCAGGATTGGAGCGAAGCACAAACACTAACAACAATTTCAATTATATTGACGAAAACTATATATATAAAGCAGTATAAGAAAATACATGATGAAAGAAAATTCTGGAATATAAGAAAAATTTGGAGAGACATGTAATTATCATATAGAAATAACTAGCAGTGAACAGATATATATAAATGCTAGAAATAAATGTACTGGAGCAAGAATAGAAATACTGGCTAAGTGCCGTAAAATATCCGTTTGCTATGTGATCGGGTTGGGACTAGATCAGGCTTGTTATATATGATTGGTTATGATACATGTGAGGCCAGGCTAACCATCTGGTTCACTATGATGCAAGCAATAGTTAGGCTAATCATATATAACAGGTTATGAGGTATGTGAATGGTCAGGCTACACCCTACGTGATATGTAGGGTGAGCTATAATGCATGTAAGGTGGAGTATGATCACATAACTTGCTAATATTTTCCCGTCCCCAATTAGTACGATGGATTCCAATCACGACTTCTCATGACAGGTATCTATGATACTAGCCCGTGTATCTACTATGTTAAAATCAAGTATGCACTAGAACTAGAATCATAGTAATGATCAAAATAATAAAAACTATCAGAGAATGTACTCGTCTGTGGTCCTGAGCAACAAATGAGGATCGATGTCCAATATGGGATCACGAAGACCTAAATATAAAATATCAATGTTAATTGGTGAAATAAAGGATGAGCATGATTAACTAACTAAACATGATATTTCTAGACCATGTCTAAGTCTAAACTAGGTTAACTAGGTCCACTAGTCGATTTCTATATCATAGTAGTCTATAATAGACCATATCTAACTAAACTAGTCATTACCTAGCTCATACTAGTGGTACCAAGATATTCTAACCATATAAGTTATTAATTAATGATACTAGTCAATAGATGGATTAGTAATAACTAATATCTTAACTAACTAACTAACTCGTATCAATAACTGATACTAACTTAGTAGTATACCAATACTAGCCTACACTAACTTATAATAACTTAAGTAACTAATACTAACTGTCATTAATGACTGAAGACTCACAATTACACTCTAGCTCAGGTGCCTACTAACTGATACTCTTAACTACCCCTTCTCATGACACATTCTTAACCCAACTATATACTTGCACTCAAGTCTCAGTATATAAGTTCACA
Source organism: Iris macrosiphon (assembly GCA_036927795.1). Lineage (NCBI taxonomy): Eukaryota > Viridiplantae > Streptophyta > Magnoliopsida > Asparagales > Iridaceae > Iris > Iris macrosiphon. The sequence goes on from JAYESA010000002.1 coordinate 106,387,831, forward strand.
TTGATACCTAGGTGATTCCCCAATTCTCCATTGTACAGTAGTTGCACACCCTAAAATCATCAGGTATCAGGGTTTCCTTTCCTAATGCAATACACAGATGTGCATTGCCTGGCACATTCACAGCTAACACAGTAGTGCATTAATGTGCACTGCCAGCTTACTTGATTATTGTTGTTGTTGCCAGCTCTGTTTGCTGACACCCCAAAAATAATATTTAACCCGAGCTCCTCTATCATCTGTGCACACATATGCACAGACCTGCACCTCCATCTACCCGACTACACCAACATCTGACAGCAATACCACCCCAAACCAATACATCACTTGCAACTGATACTAGTGTATCAGTAATGTATGCTCAACTCACTGACATCTCCACTAACCATCGTAACTAGCACAAAACTAAAACCATCATTTAGTACAAAGCCTTTCCCCCCACACAGTCATAAGAACACCCTAACTTGTGTACACTTCAAATTATATTTGGTACTAAGTATCAGTTGCAATTTCCTCTCACCTTGCAGAGTTGAACTGAAATAGACCCAAGATTCATTGGCTAACATTACACCAATGATCCACTCACAGGGAACTGATACATCTAATACACTAAAGAGGGTTACCTATATTTAAAGGACTGTACTTGCAAAGACTGAGGTGCACAAAGACCCGAGCCTCAACACTGATACACCAAATCAATCCATGCCAACCTCAATTTCCTGCTGTGCACACCCCCACTCGAGCAGTTGCCACTGCTACTAACCCTCACTGTCTGATACTCTCCACCGATACAAGAGTACCAATTCCCTTTCCTACACTGAAACCCATTCACACACAAACACTCATCCACACATGCTACCAACAGCAGCAAGTAGCTGCTGCCAACTGTGCAGTGACACTGCACAATGCTCGACTCCCCCTATTATCAATCCTCATCTCCCACACTCAAACAAACCTAATGCCACACAGTGCATGAACTGCAGCACTTTGCTATAGCTACTACTGTGCTAACTGTGCAAACACCAAAAATAACTAAAACCACTTACTCACCTACCTTAACTCCATACTTGGATACACAACTGACATACTAAATACTCATACCCCCTATTTACTGCCAAATGCAGATGTTCACCCACTGCCAACTGCTCCTACACACAGACCTTCACAACCATACCCCTTACTGAAACCAAAATTGTAACCAACAACATGTAGTATGTTGTAGTTCACTGATACTAGACTGATACTTAAGTATCAGTCCCCACAATACGTTGCTGCACTGCCTTGGCCACTTGTTGCTGCTACCCTAGCTGACCTGACACCAAGGTCCCATACTCAAGTGCAAATTTATACTTCATAGTATCATCTAAGCCCCCCTCCTAAAACTTCAAAACCCGACCTCTGATACATGCACACAAGTCTACCTACCCGACTGTGCAACCACTGCAACACAATTTACCTGATCCTACCTCACTGCTAACTCTACCTGGCAGTAACACTCACCTCATCATCCAACACCTCCACCCATTGTAACTCACTGCACCATCAAAACAGTGCTCAACTGACACTAAGCTACTCCACACTTGTTTAAACATGTATGAATACTCCAATAATGTATATACATATTATACATATAGCAGGGAATAAACATCTGATAGGCACATTTCCATTAAAAGTCAATTTATCATATACTTTGAGTGCACTAGTAATGATACTCATGATACACCCATGCCAAAACCCTCAATACTCTTATTAATAATATTAGTACATATTAAATAAATCCATTTATATCTAATTTAATTAGTTATAAAGAAGAATGGAGAAAACACACCCATGAACACAAAAATCCCAAATACTAATACAACTTCATGAAGAAAATACTATAAAAACCAATAGATACTCATGCTCTCCCTTTGTAGCTATTCCTAAACCATGGGTGAGCTCCTAATGGTCAACAACACAAATAAAACATAATTTAAAAAAGAGGTTTAAGTATTCATCTATTGGGAAATGGATTCCCAATGCAATGCCAAGGATTTTCTAGCCAACCTTCTTCTTCTCCAATGCTCCTTGGAACCCAAGCTTCTAGGCCTCTTAGATGAGAGAAATGAGAGAAATTTGGGATTAATTTTCTAAATTTTGGTGGAGGAATGAGAGATTTGTGGAAGAACTTACTTGGAATTTCTCATGAATAATAAATGCACTTGAGGGAGGCTCCCCCTCTCCAATATAGGGTCGGCTAAGTGACCTAGGTTTAGCTAATGCATAATATCCAATATGTCCTCTATGATTGTCATGAAAAGTTGTTTGATTAGTGGGGTTTTCATATTCTAATAAGGGGTTTAACTAGTTTCTAATTAATGAAGGAAAATGACTAGGTCCAAAATGACTAGTCTAAGGTTGAGTCTAAATGTCACATCAAGTCTAGCCCACTAAACCATATTATTAATAACAATAATATATATACTATATATATTATATAAATAATAAATAATATATATATATATAAATATTGTAAAAGACAAAAATGCCCATATTCTAGAAATGTGGTAGTGACAACATGTGTATTCTGGATTAAATTGATGTGTTGTATCTTCGTCGTATTCATAATTAGTGAGTCATACCCTGTCTCGGCGTAGTGTGGCACTGTTGTCCTTGTTTGGTTGTAGAAGTGTCCTACTTCTTCGATAAAAGTTCATATATTTACAGTTGTTGCACGAATTCCTATTTTATGTACTTTATTGGTTTTTCTTCATTCACTTGTGCTCCTTTGTAGTACTTGCTCTCTGGACCTGACCCCACTGGTTTTGTTTGGCCAGGTTTAGTAGTAGAGCCTGAGGATCATATTTTTTATCTGACCGATGGCGCACACTAGGAGGATGTCTGCCGAGGAACTTGAGTGGGATTCTTCTCCCCTATTATGAGTATTATTTTGTATTGTCTTTTGGCGTTTAGCCGACCGCACTTATTAGTCGATTTATCTGGACATTAGTTCCTTTATATAATTGTATATTATTCAGACCGTGACTGACTAACAATTATGTACTCTTGATAATGTACTAGTTAATCATTTTGTATAACTTATTTCAAGATTATTCTGATAGAGCGTCAGGGACGCCTAACTGCTTTATCTTACATGCTCATTTTTATTGTTTCTTGATTGATGATTGAGACATAGATGTTCTTGACCCTAGATGACTTGATTGTAGTATGAACCCCCTTGTCTCTAGACAATCTTAGTACATTACGGGTTACTTTGGTATTCTATAAGGTGTGGTTGGCTGAGTCACGCTCCTGCTCTCCAGTATTCTGGTTTTGGGGTGTGACAACACATTTGACGAAGTTTTTAATCCACTGATGTGACTTTTCATCTTTTTATGAGTTGCCACCTCTCTCACGAGTCTCGAAGCTCTCTGGGTGATGAGTGGTGTGTCAGAACTTCTAACAGGCATTGAATGTCAGGTCAGGTAATCTCATACGGCCCCTTACTTTGTGGTTGTTCAGGCCGTATGGGATCTTATTATGCGGCCTCCACTTTCTTGGTTGTTCGGGCCGTATGGGCTCTATGTGGTTCCTCTGTGACCTGCTTTCATTTTGTAGGGGCATGAGATCTATGAGGCCTGCATAATTTTCATGCTTCTAGAAGACTCCCTTCAAAGTTTCTAAATTGACAAGTTTAGAATACTTTGAACTAGAAGCATGGTCGAGTACTTTTGGCCGCATATGAGTAACATGTCACATTGACATATTGCCGCATAGTCGAGTATGCCAGGCTGTCAGATCATTTAATGAGTAGATTTGGATCACTCTCCGAGGAGATTTTTTAGGATTCTGTAATGTCTTTTGAGTTTAGACTACGAGGTGACAGTTCAGAGTTGATAAAGAGGCCCAACAAACAAAGAGTCACTGTCATCTTTTACCGCTACGTAGATCTAGGCATATTAGGATTCGAACAGCCGCCATCATTATCCCAAGCCGCATATCTTGGCCTATATAAGGGGGTCTAAGGAGAGAGAGAAAGTCTTTTAAAAATCCTCAAGTCTCTCAAACTTTTTTCTCTTCTTCTTCCTTGTTGCCATGGCTCCCAAAGCTTCCTTCTCCGCCACTGCTACCAAGAAGGCCCCGAAGGTAAAGGGCAAGGGCAAGACCAAGGAGAAGGGTCACACTGCCGAAGCTGACCCTCCTCTGTTTCCCGACGACGTTCAGTCGTCAATTAAGGGTAAGTCATTTGGGGAAGACGAAGTAGAGTTCTGAACACAGAGACACATATGCAAAGTTGGATGGATGGATGAGTCAATGCGCCAACTTCTCACTGCCGCATAGGTAGTCCAGCCGTATGGGAAACCCAGCCACATAAACAATCCTGCCGCATGGGTAATTCGGCCGCATGGGTTGACTCGACCGCATGAGTGACCATGTCGCATAAATAACCTGCCGCATGGTTTGGTTCTTCCGCATGAGCAAGCCAGTCGCATGAGATTTGGAACATTGAGACTCCTATCATTGATTCTGACCAAGCTCCTTTGTAGTTTTTGCAGTGACTTTGCCCATCACACCCTCTGGCGACCTGGTCCTCGGTCACGGTTTGCTTTCGTTGAACATGAACCTCGGGGACCTGATTGTGGCCGTTAAGACCCAGACTGACAAGGATCTTCTGCCTGAACGTCAATATAAGATCGCTGAGCAGACGTCTTCCTTCTTGTTGATTCAGATAAACTCGAGGGAGATCCCCGCTAAAGATGGAAAGCACTTCTTTAAGAAGTAGTACTTCTAGATTGGGGATGCACTGGAGTCTCCACAGTCCGAGATGGGGACGACCAGGGAGAGCTGGTCTTTTACCTTTCGCGAGACGAAGATGACATTTCCTACTTTTGAACATCATCTGCCTTTGCTGGACCTGAAGGTGATGATGGGTCTACGATGGATGAAATGGAACTTAACCCCTGAGTAATAGGGGGGCCTCCTTGGCAATGTCTGGTGTGGGATCGGCAAGAACAAATGAGAGTTTTATAGTGCGAAGGAGTCACCTTTGTACTTTTTGCTTGGATTAAATCCCGCTCTTGTCGAAAGTGAACTGGAAACGAACCTTAGCATATATGCAGCGGGCACCTTCCTTCATCAAGTTTCCAAGAAGGGGACCTATCCTACGGGACAGCTGAGGGATCTTAGCTGGGCACATGATAGCCCCTCCTGGTGTCATTTGACCCTATGAATTCTGAAGAAGTACGAGCGAAAACTCAGGGCCACCGACTTGTTTTTCGCCGTAAGGGGTACGTGTTATGGTTTGGAGCTAAAATGACCTCTCTTCGTAGCCCTGATGGAATTGTACAACCTTCGCACGGAGACTTTCTTTACGCCCGACGTCGAGATGGGACTTGACTTGCATGAGATGTATACCGTATCCAAACTCCCTTGGGGCAAAGAAACCTCCGAATAGTATACCCCGAGTAATAAAAAACTCGGAGAATTAAAAGCAGAGAACCCGAAGATCCTGGCGGTGTACCAGGAATTGCTATACTACCATGACATTTATCAACGAATGTATAAGAAGAAGAATAAGAAGAAGAAGAAGAAGAAATCTACTGAGGGGTCTTCTCCTCAGATCATGACTTGGACTCGCTACCTATTTTCGGAATCAAAGGAGTCTACTAGAGTTCATTTTCGGGCACTATGATCCAAATAGGAAGTGGCTGATTCAATTCAGGCGCAGAAGGAACTGGATGCTGTCGAGGGTAAGGAAGTTGAGGGTTCCTCGGAGGAAGAGGACGAGCCTCTTAACGAGCAAGGTGACCTCAAAGAGGAACTCAGCTACTTTTATATGGACACCTACAAGTTATCCGCTAACGGCATGCTAGCGGGATACTTGTTGCTCTGTTTACGCAACTTCGTAGTCCCTGGAGAGTCTGGGACAATAGAGAGGATCAGCCGCACCCTCATCCTTTCGACCGTGAAATTGGCTTTCGACCATAAACTGGCCCTTCTACCGGCCATGGTATGGTGCATCCATCGGGGTCTTCGCAACTTTGCTAAGAAGGTGAAGGACCACCCCAGTAAAGGGAATTTTAATAGGGTCTAGCTCCTTTATTATTATTTGATGGGTTGGCTTCTCCTGCATCATGGGTCCTTGATGATCCGTGGGACTGATGAGGATATGGTGGCTGCGGTTGCCCTGATCCGCAACTAACGAGGGATGAAGTGGAAGTGCGACACGGTCCCCGCTGGTAGGAGAGTGCTTTCCTTCATGACTGGCTGGACTTTATTCACGTCTGAGCCAGAGTTTACCGATGACGAAAGAAGTGTCATTCACCAAGATGATGGGGGGGGTGCCTTGCAATTTGTCTGAGAGGCTTTTTTGCTGGCCCCAAGCCATCCATCCCTCCCATTTAGTGTACCAAAATAAATTTATTGTTTTCGTGGAGCCTTATCAGCCTAGCTGGTTCACTCGTCAGTTTGGCTACACTCAGCTTTTGCTAGGTCACCCGAGTGCTTCCCTCGGATACAATGATATCTACTCGATGGGGCCCGAGCATGGCGTTATTACAGTGCCACTGGCACTCGAGCTCGGTTTTAGTTGCCAACGGCTGACGTCGTGCCCCGAATGTTGTACACAGTGATGAAGTATTATTGCAGGACCAATGTCCCACTGGCTGACTTTGACCCGGAGAGAAGTTTTATCGAAGGCACCATGCTAATGCCACCGAAAGCAAGGGTGTGTAGGATGCCTAAGAAAGGTAAGGGAGTTGCTAGACCTGTGATCGTAGAGCTGGACCTGTCAACCGATAAAGAGGTAACGTCTCCTTCCGACGATCCTCCATCTGCTAACCGCAAATCAAAGGCCAAGACACATCATGTTCGCTATTCCAAGAAGGCGAGGACTAAGGTGGCCCTAGGGATGGTATCTATGGCAAAGTCGAAGTCCTTTGCAAAGGAGACTGTAAGTAAAGAGGTAGGACCCCTTACATTAGTAACTTCTGAACCAGACCCCCCTTTATATGCTATGGTGGTACACATAGAATCTCTTAGTTTGATTCTTCCTGGTCCTCTCTATAAATACCTTTCTTCTGGTCTGTTTGATAATGTACAGACACCATCGAAGAGGGACCATCCGCGATAGGTCGCCGCCTCGGTGGTCTCTTACACCGAAAAGGAAGAGGAGACCACCTCTCCCAAGGCTGATGCTGAAACTGCACCTGAGGTTTTGGGAGCTTCGGGTTTGGATGCGGCCTCAGTAGAGCCTTATACCCCTTTGGAGCATATATCTGTGGATGCTAGATGCCATGGGGAAGGCTCTGACGATGTTGGACGAGCCACAACCTACACCGCCTTTCTCTGGTATGTCGTTTCTTAATTTCATAAGAGGTGAGATTTATAGATTCAACTCTCAATCCTCCAGATAAAATTAATTACTGGTTCTTCAGGCTCTGCAGACCCTGCCTCTCCCTTGAGAACGGTTGACGTGGCTGCTGAAGAAGGAGTAGAGGAAGAAGGAGATGGCGGGCTCATTCGGAAGAGGTCTGAGTTTCTTCCTCGCTCCTCTAGGGGTGGAGAATGCCCTGTGGGGCCTGCTATGAATCCTTTTGGTGCAGTGGCTGCTTCATCCATGGTTGCTGATGGGTATTCCGCCATTGCGGCCTTTTTGGACGCTGGAGCGAACCGTTCCGACGAGCCCGCATCCGATGTTCCCCGAACTGAGGCTACTGGGTCATCCTCCGAGGTTGCCGTGATACAATCTGATGTCGGTATACATACGAGTGTAGATGTCGTGGGATGCCCTGGTACCCCTGCTTTTTTTACATTACTACTCAGATGTCTATTGTCGAGTTGCCGGGTGTGTAGATACTCCGTACGACCCTGAAAGACTTGATAGCAAGCGGGACCGCCGGTCGCGCTTTATCTACTCCTTCAACTCTTAGACAGTTGTGGCCCGTCGTATAACCTGTTGTGCCCATGGCTACTCCTTATATCGTGCTACCTTTGACCCCGGCTACGCTGGAGAAGATTGATAAACCGTCAAGCTCTCACTACAGAGCTTTTATACGTTTCTGAAGTAGGGGGTCCATAGCGTATTAGAGCAGAACAGATCCTTTACCTGGGCTAGGAACTTTGCTGATGGTCAGGTCAAATCTCTTAGAGCCATCTCCAATTTTGAAAAAATAGCCTACCTCCTGGATCAGAAGATGATCAAAGTGGAGCAATGCCTGATGAAGTTGAAGCAGTACCAACAGGCGGACGTGGGAAAGATGATATCCCATGAGTATGGCGAGTTTTCGAAGTCTGTTGAGTATGAGAAGGTATTATATGCTTCGTCCAAAGAGGGCTTGCAGTGTGACCTCCAGGGTTCGCAGGAGAGGCACGATAAGTTGGCTGATCTCTGAGAGGGTTGCCTCTCGAGGCAGAAGGACTTGACTCAGGAAGTGAGTGAGGTGACTGAAGAATTCAGAAAACTCCAGGTCAAGTTTGACATGTTGGAGAATAATCTCCGAAGGCCCAACCGAGATGAGGAGGCCATCCGAACCGAGACGAGCACATTGGCAAAGAACACGACTGGTATTGAGGTTATGAAGCAGAAGCAGGAGGACAAACATGAGTCTTATACCAGCTATGAGGATCCTGAAGTCTTTGCTTTAGAAGTTGAGTGTCGGGCGAAGGCGCTTAGATAACCATATCGCCTGACTTCATGGGCGAATAGAAGATTTATGCTTAGACCAAGAGAATTAGTAGTATTTGTTTTGTTTTCCCAAAACTACCTTTTTGTCTTGATTTTGTGGTTGGGGCATTAGTAGTCCCTTGAATGTAGTTTGATTTTTTTTCCTTATGCAAAAGAAATAAAAAGCTTCTCTTTTATTGAGATTATGCGTGAGAACCTTGGATATTGTACTAGAGGTAATATGGACATAGTACAATACTGCAGTTGTCAAGGACATCCCCCTGGGGAATCTTTGGCGGATCTATTACTTCTTACGCATTTTGGTACAAGTAATATATTCGAGATAAGCCCTACCAGAGGTGATATGGACGTGGCAGGTTTTATGGACTTAACACCATTGGAGTACTTAGAGTTAAGTACGGTAGATAAGTTTAGATGATAACGACATCAGAGGTATTGTTGACATGATAATTGATAGTCATACAGAGAGGTTTGCTCAGAGATAATATGGACATGGCAAACCCAATTGGGTAGAACGGTTAGGACAGTAGTTCAGAGGTGATGTGGACGTGAACTAATGCCCAAGGGAACTGATTATGAGTGGTCTACCCAAAAGTGTGGATCGACCTGAGAATTGCTCCACTGGGGAGATTTTGAGGATCCATTGTCTGTTGCATAGTCAGGATTCCTGAATATAGACAATGGCTTTTATCAAGATTTTATGGAAATATGGTGCGTGAAGTACGAAGGCACCTGCTGGAGAAAACAACATATATCTTAATTGTCCTGCTGATAATAAGGGGAGTACAATCCTAGATTAGACATAGTACTTTTTGAGGAACTTGTCGTTGATAGGCATCATGAGCAAGTCGCTTGTCACGACCCGCACCCGCATGATCGGGGCACGAGTACATGGGTATGTCCAGCCTACGCTGCAGCATCGACGATAGAATAATGTCTAGGTTATCATTATCTATCTATCTATCATACTAGTATAACCAGTACAACTAGTACTACCATGTACACAATCAAAATAATTTAAAAGAAGAATGAACAGGAAAGATAATCAATAACATTCTACAAGGAAAGAACTAGGTGGGATATGGAAAGAAATACTAACTAGAACTCTACAAAAATCACCTGAAGTCCATAGGGTAATAGCAGTCCAGTCTAAGGCATATTTTGAGATCCTGGAATGGAGAGCAAAATAATCACTAAAAAATATTATCCAGTCAGGATTGAAGAAAAGTACACCTCTAACAGCACTGCCAATAAATGATAAAAACTATGTAACAGTAAATAGAGAGCATATACCAGATGAATAAAGCATGGTAGGAATATACTGAAATAAGAAAATATGGGAAATACATACAAGAGGTACGAACATCATATATGAAAATAAAGAGATACAACTATCTAAGTGAATGAGTACTAGTGACAATATGTGATCGGCTTGGGTACTTCTCAAGAACCATGGGCCTGGTTAATCATACATGTGGCGTATGAGTAACACTATACAAGGAGAACAAGAATACGGGGTATGATCATATATCTACACTAAATACTCTCCGCCCCCAACTGGTATAGTGGATCCAATCTATGACACGCTATAACACAGGATTCCATGAGAAGGGTGCTAATCCTCTCATGAATTGTGTCCATACATGTACAAGAACAACGGACTTGCACAAGAAATATACCAGGAACTACCAGGATTAACATCTCATGATGGGATCCAGGAATACCAATCTGTGTAACCAAGTGTCAAAAAATCAGTGATATCTATACTAAATACAAGAACATAGAGGATATCATAAACGGGAAACTGTCATAGAATAGACTCGCCTGGAATCCGGGATGAAGTATCAACCCATATCTGGAACAGTGCCTCAAAGACCTAAATATGGAATATTACATCAATACAAAGTTTTGGAATGATAACAAGTTAAACTAGTCAAATTTTAGGTCTTAAAGTCATTTCTAAGTCAAAATAGTCAACTAAGTCAACTCTAGGTCAAAATAGTCAAACTAGGTCAACTCTAGTCAAACTAGTCAAACTTGGTCAAACTATTCAATTCTAGGTAGCACTAGCCTATACATAGGTTTCTAGGTCAATATCTTAAGGATATTAGCTATACTAGCTAATACTAGGTACTAGGATAACATATATACCAAATATTAATATATAACCTATACTAGTTAATATAGTACTAAATATCCTATATATTTATATATATATATATATATATATATATATATATATATATATATATATATATATATATATATATATATATATATATATATGTATATATATAGGATATACTATACTCTATACAATATTAACTTAGTATCAATATATAACTACCCTCTGATATCCCAATATTAATACCTAGACACCACTCACTAATATCTAGTACCTTAGCTTAACCCCTTGACTTACCCATACCTGGCACTTACCTTACTACCACTCTAGGATACCACACTACACTCTACTACTAGTACTAGTTCACCTACTCTCAAGTTAACCCACACTACTCTAATACCTAACTCATCTCATGTCCAAGATACACATTTGTAACTTGACACCGCCCCTTTCTCTGGCATGCACATAGCTAAGATGCAGCAACCAAATCTGTTACACCTTCTGATACCAATACCAACATTTATAGATACACCATCACATAGCATCGGATGGCTGCTACCTCAACCTCAGTACCCGATTCTCATTTGGTTCAATTGCCACTGCATCACCTCACCTGAGCATCATCCCCCCCCCCCTCAATACACACTAGGTATCAGTCCTTCCTCTTCAAAGTCTATGAACCCGACCCGGGTTTGCAGTCCCCACACACTAATATAAGTTGCATGCACTATAACACAGTTGCATCTCCTCATAGTTGCTGTTATATGCTACCACTCGAGCTCCCTTGATCACAGCAATGATCACCCCAATTCTCCTTCACAACTGGAATGCACCCAAGTGCATTCCTCCTCACAGTTGCTTCTGAGTTCACTCTCATGAAGTGACTGAACACTAACCCTCCCCCTTAACTTCCTATTTCACCATAACAATAATAATCAATTTGTTGCAGTAAAAGCAGTACTCGAGGCAGACCCCCTCCTCCCTTAACTAACTGAACACAATCCCACCTATTAAGGCCACAACATAATAATTCCCACTAACATCACAGCCATCACATACACACAATCACTTATATAGCATACCAATCTAGTAATTAAAATATATTAGTATACATACAATATCCACCATAGAAATACAACAAATACTAGTGGTGCATCACACTGGTATCACACTTCCTCTATGGTACTCTCGTGATACACTCAAGATACTCCTACAAAACTTCACCAAACTCTTCCTAAAGCCTATGACCATGTCAAATATGATAATTAAAGCCTAATTAGAGCAATAGATAACTATACTAAGTGTTGTGGCAAAATATGGCATGTGCATCACAAGTTGTCACTACCATATTTCAGAATAGGGGTATTTATATCTTTTCATTGTTTAATTTAATGTGTTATTATTGCATGATATTTATTTATATTTAATTGATGTGATTTTATTGATTGTTGTACCTTACCATTGCTTCGATAATTGGAGTGCTACACTAGCCATTGCCTTCCAACAAATTTTATACCGTTGTCCTAGACATGCAAGTCTTCTATTCTGATCCTTGTGTAACTCATAACTATGCCCTTGTGTGCTTCAATTTAGTTGCACAACATTCGTAGCAAACAATTATATTTAATTTTAAATAAATCTAACTTTATATCTTTGTGCGTTCCAATCGAAATTGGAGACACAATCTCGACCCACTTTGTGTAACCCAAATTATGATAATATTCTATTCCGAGTCTTCTACATCCATGATACTTGTGTCCCACCTAATTTTAACCATATGTACTTCCAATTAATTTTAGAACACCAATTATATTAATTTTAATTAAACTAATCTAAAAACTCCACTTTGTGTAATTTTCTAATTATTGGAAACTTTTATGCAAAAGTGCATTGAGGTGTCCACACCCCATTAGACCCAATACATGAAGAAAACCTATTTTCTTTCATTGATCGGCCATGTGATTTTTCTCATAATTTTGGAGTGTGTAACACTCAACATCAACCCCTCATCAAACCTTAGCCCTCCATTTTTCAAACAAACCAAATCCTAGCCTTTGAAATATCTACATGATAAATAAAACCTAATTCCAAGGAGTGTTGACCGGCCCCCACCCTAGGTCAACCTCAAAACCCTACTTTTCTACATATATATATATATATATATATATATATATATATATATATATATATATATATATATATATATATATATATATATATATATATATATATCATTTTCTTTATTTTTATCATCTCCATCACCTCAAAGCTTGACCAAGCCGAACCTCCTTCTGTTCATCTTCATCCCTGTCCTCCCACCGACCGGAGCAGTCCCGTCGGAGCCGGTCATCCCGACCTCCCGTCTCCTCCCCTCACGACCCGCCTGAACTTTCCAACCGCGGCCATCCATCATCCCGATCCCGCTGAACCACCATCACCTGAACCCGACAACCCATTCGCCTGAGTTCTCGCCTTGACACTCGCGGCCATCCCGCCGACGCCTGAACCCATCACCATCGACTCCATGACCACAGCACTCGCCGGAGCTGGATCCATTCCCTCGACCCGACTGCCATTAACACCTGAACCTGACTTTCCTCCTTTCCCTCGATGACTCGACGACAGCAGCCGTCTGAACCCCGCATTACGCCGGAGACAGTACCCTCCCTCTCGACGACAGAAGCCCACCGACCTCACCTGAACGCTTCCCTCGACGCTGAACCGACGAGCCTCACCTGAGCAACAGTAGCAGCAGGAGCAGCCGAGCCTCTCCGTGATGCAACTGAGCGCCACCTTGACGTCGAATACACCCTCGTTCACGTGCGCGCAGGTTCGGGTTGTTCCTTTCATGTTTGTGTATATGTACGTATGAATGATGTTAGGATTTTAGCGTGTTATTTCATGACAAGTTCGTTAGATATTCATTGCAAGAGACCATGCAAATAAACCCAACTCGTATGCGTATACATACGCGTATGTGTATTATAATCAAATTGGTATATATATATATATAGAAATATATATTGTGCGGGAATTAAATGCTAATACTAGATATGACTATATATGTATTTATACTATATGACCCTAGGTTAATTGTGGATTTTCTCGTATAATTATATATACCATATGACCCTGAGAATTGTGAGTTGACTGCCTTATGTACACTGACGTACTGGCTAAACATATGATAGTGAGTGTCTATCTGATTTTACATCAATTGAGACATGACACCCGTACAATTAGACGTGCGCTTGACCCTACTAGATGACCAGTAGCACCCCTAGCGTAGTCTCTGAGTTCAGTGTATTTATGATTGTGTGTATGTTAGTATATCGACTGATGCAATATTATTATTAAATGATGTCTATAGGACTGTTGGATTATTCAGACAAGACCTCAGAAACAGGACATTGGTATTTCCAGCAGAGGACCGCAAGCGAGTATATTCTCTGACAGTTTTTATTATGTTGATTATCTCTATGATTCTAGTTGTATAGCGTACATGATTCTGACACTATGTATACACGAGTTGGCATCATCAAGATCGATCATGAGGAGTCGTGATTATAATCCATCGTGCTAGCTGGGGACGGGAAGATATTAGTAGCTTATGTGATCATACCCAACTCTACATGTATCATAGCTCACCCACACCTCACATCCTACAGTCTGACCATTACATGCCTCATAGCCTGTTACATGTGATTAGCCTGACTATTGCTCGCATCATAGCTATCCGGATGGTTAGCCTGACCTTACATGAATCATAGCTAATCATATGTAATAAGCCTGATCACTCCCAAGTCGACCACATGATATGCTGATGTTTCACACACTTAGCTAGATAGTCTGTACATGTATCTCTAGTTTATTGATCTAGCATTTCCCTATGTTCTAGTTATTACTCTAGCATTCACTTATATTCCAATTTATTGTTCTATAATGTACTTGTATTTCTGTTCATTGCTAGTTATACCAATGATGATGACATGATCTCCAGTATTTCTATTTCCAGTATTTCGTTATCTTCAGTATTTCTTATTGTTAGTATTTATATCCATCTTGTATTTCTTTACACTGTATTATAGTTTTTGGCAATATATGTGGAACTGCTGTTAGTGCTTGTACTTCGCTCCAATCCTGACTGGATATTTTTTTCAGAGGATCTTGAGGACTTATGTCCTACACACTATGGACCAGGTATAGATGCATACTACACACCAGAGATCTTAGAGGAGTCCATTCCATTAGAGGAGACACTACCTGCAGCTATTTAGACAGTTATTATTTTATGCATTTTAGTTTATGTTGAGACTTATGTTAAGTTTAAATTGAGACTTTGGAGACTTTTTATGTTGGACTGCTAGACTGTGGTTTATCTCTATTTTGAGACATTATGTTTGACTATGTCATTCTTTCTTATCTTTTATCGTGTCATTTATTCTATAGTTATTGTGATTGAGTATACATTATGAGATGTTGAGAGATATTTATTTCATTATACTCCTTACGAAGTTGATATCATTGACAGATTGTGAGTTATGTTTAGTATTATTGAGACCTAGACAGCGTTCTACTACCGATGCTGCGGCGTAGGCTGGACGTACCCACGACTCATGCCCAAATTCTGGGTGTGGATCATGACACGTTTTTAGTGGTGGCCTATGCAGGTCTAGCTTCGTAAGTTATATGATGTCTTGGTAGTACGATAACTTAGTTGTACTACTATGAGCCTGCTCTAGGAAATAGTATTTAGGATGAGAGCATGCTCAATCACAACTAGAAAATTCTGATCTTACAATGCTATTCTGAATGATTGCTTCCTTTAGAATTTTACTGTCCTTCCTTGATGATATCGTATCTATTACCGTAATTGATTCTTTTCAGTCTGTCTTCAGGATGCCGTCGAAGACTAGGTCTCTGAGATTGGGAGCAGCAGCTTCAGAGAAGTCTGCCATCTCTCGACCTGACGAACAGACATCTGGAGTTCCTCCTACATCTCCTGTTCATGTGGGAGTATCTGCAGCTGTTGGGATTCCTCCTCCACCTGTTCAGAGGATTGCCCCAACTGTGACGGACAACCTTCCACCACCACCGACTCCGATTCCCGGAGGTATGTCCACTGACGGGGCACAGATGTTCACACTGATCCAAGGCATGTTAGAAGCCTAGAGAGTGACAGAAGAAGCTCAGCGTATTTAAGCTGAGGCTCAGAGGGTACAAGCAGAGGCGCACCAGGTACAGACAGAGCTGATGAGAGAGAGCATGGAGAATGCTCATCAGGTGGCTCTCCAGGCTGTGGAGAGAGTAGCACACACCAGCAGCATCCTGGCCAGCAGCACCAGAGGCCGAGTATTATAGTGAACTTCAAGAGGATGATGCCTCGAGAGTTCAAAGGCACCGAGGGGATACTCTACGCTGACGAATGGCTAGAGGATATAGAGAGAAACTTACGTTTAGCGCAGATTCCGAAGATTCTTCAGATCGAGGCCACTGGAAGTCAGATGTTTGATATCGCGCTGATGTGGTATCGTACAGAATCGAGACTCACTGATGGAGGACTTACTTGAAAGGACTTCAAGGAACTATTCAAGAAGAAGTTCTTTTCTGACGTAACTTTGGGAGCATTGGAAAGTCAGTTCCATGACTTGGTCCAAGAAAGCATGTCAGTTGACGAATATGCCACGAAGTTTTGCCGTTTGAGTCGATTTGCACCATCGATGATTCGAGACCCAGGAGACAGAGCCCAAAAATTCAGGAAGGGGTTGACTAGAGAGATCAAGTCTCGTACTTCAGGACGTCACACTGCTACATTTGAGGGTATTCTGAAGGATGTCCAGATTGCTGAAGATGACTTGGACCTCAGGACCAAGAGAGGACGCGACACTTCTGGAGGGACAAGTGGTAACACAGGACCGGCCAAGAGCCTACACTTTCAACAACAACAGAGGCCGTACCAGCAGCAGCATCAGCAGCACCAGACACCAGTTCGAGGATACATCCAGCAGCAGTAGTCACATAGATAGAATCAGCCTGTTGCCCAGTGTACGTATTACGAAAAGATAGGACATACTAGAGACAATTGCCAGAAGAGGTTGGGTACATGCTTGTCCTGTGGATCATCAGCATATCAGCTTAGGGACTGCCCATCTATTCAGACTTGTCAGGGTGGAACAACCGCTCAGAGAGGACCAGCCAGAGTACCTACTGTACCAGGAGGCCAGAAGAGGGGACCTCCACTTCCACCACAGTAGCAGAGGTTTGCTTAGCACCAGCACCAGCAGAGAGGAGCACCACAGGGACGCGCATACGCCATGATGATTGAGGAGGCCGAGCCAGCTGGAGACATAATTTCAGGTTCAATTTCTCTCGATTCTATTCCAGCACTTGTATTATTTGATTCTGGCGCTTCCCATAGTTTCATATCTGTATCTTATGCTCTTAAGCATCATTTAGAAATGAAACCATTAGATAGGACTTGCAATATCACGACTGGAGGAGGCATTATCCTAATCTGTGATTATTGTAAGGATCGAAGAGTATCATTGGGAGGCCATGAGTTGAGCGTGAGTTTACTCATCATGCCACTTCCAGGATATGATATTATACTCGGAATAGACTGGTTGAGTAGACACCATGCTACTATAGATTGTCACGAAGGCAGAGTAATATTTCGACCACCAGGAGAGCCAGAGTTTGAGGTCGCCAGAGGAGCAGCGAAGTAGAGCAGAGGCACTTTTTGCGGAGCCTGGATAGAAGAAGAGGAGTTACCACATCCTCTGATAGCGGAGTTCCTGGATCTATTTCCAGAGGAGTTGCCAAGCTTACTGCTAGACAGAGATGTTGAATTCTCTATAGACTTAGTACCAGGAGTGGAGCCTATTTCACAACATGTCTATAGAGTCAACAACAGCGAGCTGGCAGAACTCAAGAAGCAAGTTGAGGAGCTACAGGACAAGTTTTCATTAGATCCAGTTCATCGACATGGGGAGCTCCGGTATTGTTTATACCGAAGAAGGACGGCACGGTACACATGTGTATCGATTATAGAGCTCTAAACAACCTCACTATCAAGAACAAATACCTGATGCCGAGGATAGATGATCTTTTTGATCAATTAAGCGGAGCGAAGGTGTTTTCAAAGATAGACTTGAGGTCAGGCTATCACCAGGTGAAGGTGAAGAGAGAAGACATACCGAAGACAGCTTTTCGGACCAGATATGGCCAGTTTGAATTCACGGTAATGTCGTTTGGTTTAACCAATGTACCAGAAGTATTCATAAACTTGATGAACAAAGTATTCCACCAGTACCTTGACAAGTTCGTAGTGGTGTTCATCGATGACATTCTTGTGTATTCGAAGATCCCAGAAGAGCACGAAGAGCACCTGAGGATGGTCTTGGAGACTCTCAGGAAAGAGGAGATGTATGGAAAATTTTTAAAGTGTGAGTTCTTCCTTGACAAGGTTGAATTCCTTGGACATATGGTGACGGGTGATGGAATTTCAGTTAACCCAAAGAAGATCGAGGCAGTGGAATCATGGGCGACCCCCAGTTCGGTAGCTGAGATCAGAAGCTTTCTCGGACTAGCAGGATACTATAGGAGATTTGTACAAGACTTTTCCAAGATTGTAGAGGCAATGACTAGGCTGACCAAGAAAGATGTGGAATTCGTCTGGACAGAGGATTGTCAGGCCGTATTTGATGAGCTGAAGAAGAGATTAACAACAGCTCCGATTTTGACGTTGCCATCAGGGACAGGTGGTTTTACTATCTACAATGATGCTTCAGGAAAAGGTTTGGGATGCGTTCTTCAGCATCATGGGAAAGTAATTGCCTATGCTTCAAGGCAATTATGCCCTCATAAAAAGAACTACCCCACTCACGATTTAGAATTAGCAGCAGTTATCTTCGCTCTAAAGCTGTAGAAATACTATCAATACGGAGAGCGTGTGGAAATCTTTACGGACCACATGAGCTTGAAGTACGTGTTTACACAGAAGAAGTTGAACATGAGGCAGAGAAGGTGGTTAGAGTTGATAAAAGACTTCGATATCTCATTATAATACTACCCAGGAAAGGCCAACATAGTCGCCGATGCCTTGAGCAGGTATCCGATGGCTATGTACTTGACGAGAGATAGATATTTATTGGCCGATATTGAGAGCTTGGGAATTTAAGTGCTAGTTCCAGGTATGAAGATTCAGATATGGGGATTGCAGATACAATCAGAGCTGATGGACAGAATTAGAGCTGCACAGTATGATAATGAGACCCTGAGGAGTATCAGGGCACATGTTCGGATAGGATTGACAGATGACTTCACTATTACAGACGATGGATCTTTACGACATGGCACGAGGATGTGTGTGCCAAGTAGAGATCTGTGTGAAGAGGTTTTGCAGGAGACATATCGCTCTCAGTACTCGATGAATCCCGGTGCCAACAAGATGTATCAAGATTTGAGGGAGCACGCATGGTGGTATGGTATGAAGCGCAAGGTATCATGCTTTGTATCCCGATGTTTAGTGTGACAGCAGGTAAAGGCAGACCGACAGAGGCCAGGTAGATTGCATCAACCTTTATCCATTCCAGAATAGAAGTGGGAGAACGTGACTATGAACTTTGTTTCAGGGCTTCCACGTTCTCCAGGAGGAAAGGACGCGATTTGGGTCATCGTAGATAGGTTGACCAAGTCAGCCCACTTCTTACCATTCAAAGTGGGTACATCGACAGAGAGGCTAGCAGAGATGTACGTGCGGCAGATTGTCAGATTATATGGAGTTCCTGTGAGTATCGTCTCAGATCGGGATAGTCGTTTTACTTTCCATTTCTGGAGGAGTCTGCAGGCTATCTTTGGCACTCAGCTCAAGTTCAGTACCGCATATCACCCCCAGACAGACGGGCAGTCTGAACGAACTATTCAGACTCTTGAAGATATGCTACGCACTTGCGTTTTATATCTCGGAGGTTCTTGGGAGGATCATCTACACCTAGTAGAGTTTGCTTACAACAACAGCTACCAGACCAGCATTGAGATATCACCATCGAGGCTTTATATGGATGAAGGTGTCGTACACCGTTATCTTGGGATGATGTCGGAGAGAGAGCCTTGTTAGGATCAAAAATGGTCGTGGATGCAGCAGAAAAGGTGAAACTCATCAGAGACAGACTGCGAGTGGCGCAGAATAGACAGCGGCATTGGGCCGATAGCCACCGTAGACCCCTAGAGTTTCAGGTATAGGTTTTTGTTATTTTGGTTTGTGATTGTTTTATTTTAGATTGCGTGTTAAGACTGTTTGTTCTAGGTTGGCGATTTGGTGTTCCTACGAATTTCTCCGACACGGAGCACGATTCATTTTGGTAGAGGCAGAAAGCTTAGTCCATGATACATCGGACCTTTTGGTATTCTTGCAAGGGTTCGTGCAGTGGCCTATAGACTGGACTTGCCGCCTGCTCTAGATGGAATGCATGACGTGTTCCACGTGTCACAACTGAGATGGTATATAGCAGATCCTAGTCACGTACTAGATCACTCGGAGATCGAGGTTGGGCCGACTCTCAGCTATCCCGAGCAGCCCGTAGAGATCTTGGATCGTAGATAAAAGGTATTACGGAACCAAACCATCCCTTTGGTTCATGTTGCATAGAGACATCACTCTCCAGGCGAGTCAATCTGGAAGAGAGAGGATAAAATACGCGAGCAGTATCCGTATCTCTTCGAGACTTGAGGTAAAATTCTTTGTTTGATTGTTTGTTCTTGTGCTAGTTTATTTTAATTTTGAGGACAAAATTCCTTTAAGGAGAGTAGACTTGTCACTACCACATTTCAAAATAGGGATATTTGCGTCTTTTTATTATTTTATTTAATGTGTTATTATTGTATGATATTTATTTATATTTAATTGCTGTGATTTTATTGATTGTTGTACCTTACCGTTGCTTCGATAATTGGAGCGCTACACTAGCCATTGTCTTCCAACAAATTTTACACCCTTGTCCTAGATATGCCAGTATTCTATTTTGATCCTTGTGTAACTCATAACTATGCCCTTGTGTGCTTCAATTTAGTCGTACAACATTCGTCGCAAACAATTATATTTAATTCTAAATAAATCTAATTTTACATCTTTGTGTGTTCCAATCGAAATTGGAGACACAATCTCGACCCACTTTGTGCAACCCAAATTATGATAATATTCTATTCCGAGTCTTCTACATCCATGATACTTGTGTCCCACCTAATTTTAACCCTATGTACTTTCAATTAATTTTAGAACACCAATTATATTAATTTTAATTAAATTAATCCAAAAACTCCACTTTGTGTAATTTTTTAATCATTGGAGACTTTTATGCAAAAGTGCATTGAGGTGTCCATACCCCATTGGATCCAACACATGAAAAAATCCTATTTTCTTTTATTGATCGGTCATATAATTTTTTCCATAATTTTGGAGTGTGTAACACTCAACATCAACCCCTCATCAAACCTTAGTCCTCTATTTTTGAAACAAACCAAACCCTAGCCTTTGAAATATCTACATGATAAATGAAACCCAATTCCAAGGAGTGTTGACCGGCCCACACCCTAGGTCAACCTCAAAACCCTAATTTTTTACATATATATATATATATATATATATATATATATATATATATATATATATATATATATATATAGAGAGAGAGAGAGAGAGAGAGAGAGAGAGAATAAGGGAGGTGAGATGGCACCTCACTCTAAAAACAAGGGTGGCGGTGATGTGACACAATCCCAACCACACATTTCATAATTGGCTATTTGCACTTAACCCCCTCCCCTCGTTTGTGTGGTTGAGATTGTGCCACGTCACCGCCACCTTTGTTTTTAGAGTGAGGTGCCATCTCACCTCCCTTATTCTATATATATATATATATATATATATATATATATATATATATATATATATATTCATTTTCCTTATTTTTATCATCCCCATCACCCCAAAGCTTGACCTACCCGAACCCCCTCCTGTTCATCTTCATCCCTGTCCTCCCGCCGACCGGAGTAGTCCCGCCGGAGCCGGTCATCCCGACCTCCCATCTCCTCCCCTCATGACCCGCCTGAACTTCCCAACCGCGGCCATCCATCATTCCGACCCCGTTGAACCACCATCACCTGAACACAACCACACATCCGACTGAGTTCCCGACATGACACCCGCGGCCATCCCTGTAAACCCCCTCACCCAAAATAGATATTTTGTGTATATTTTATATTATTATAGATATTGAATTTCTTTAGAGTATTTTGTTATTTAATTAGCAAATAAATTTCTTGATATATTTACTTATATAAATATTTATTTAGAATCATTTTTAGGTTATTTTAGATTTTTGAAATTAATTAGGATTTATTTGGATATATATATAGTCTTAATATTAGATAAATGCTAATTTAGTGTTAATAGATATTAATAAAATTTTATAAATTATTTGTATTATATTTAATTATATTCAAGATTATAAATTATTGAGATAGATTCAAACTCTACTTTAAATTAATTCAAATCCTGAACCTACTAGGAAAGCAACTTAATGTATATCATATCCTTATTTAAATTTATCATAATCCTATCCAAATTAACCAATCCTAGTTGTATTTAATTAAGTAGTCTCCACCATTATAAATACCTCATCCTTCATATTTTTCTTCCCCAAAATTCCTCTCTTTTTCGTCCAAAAATAGCCAAAATTCGTCATAAATTCAGCCTCATTTTCTACTAGTTATGACGAATTAAAAAGACGATATCTCCTAACTCCGGACTCCAAATGAGGCCTAGTTTTTTTTGTTAGAACGATAATGAGGTTAGCTTTCTGATTATATAAATTGTTTTTCTAAATTATTAGTATTAAATTCTAGAAAATTCGTAGAGCACAGCATGTCCGAAAATAGACGTGTTTTGATGTTTTTGCGATTTCGGGAGAACCAGGAATCAGAATCATGAACCGTTTAAAGTTTCGGAAAGCTAATGTCGAGATCATTGACATATGTTTTTCCCAGAATTTAATTCGATGTATTTTTATACTGTTAATTCTGTAGAACTTCTAGGTTAGAATTTAACCATCGGTGCACAATACAAAATTTGTATGTGCCATAATTCCCAAACGAATTTGAATTCGGACGAGCCGTAAATTCTAGCATGTTTTGATGATGGAATCTACAGGAAATCATGCATGAAAGTTGAGTTTGTGTCTGTTGACTTTTTGGTCAACATATCGCCTCGATTTGCGTGCCATGAGTCTCGAGTTGATAAAATTCAGTTTCTTTGGACAAAATTTAGGAATTAAAATAAAAATCAGAATAATAAGATTAAAATAGGATTTTAGAGTAATTATTCCAGAATTAAATAAGTTAAAATAAACTATCTTTTGACATGGTAAATTGTAATACATAGGCTATTTGGACTGTGACTTGGACTCTGATTCACACCAGCAGCAGGACCCCAGGCAAGTGTACCTTGCCAACATTGCAGTTCTTGTTACATATTTTCTTGTCTTATTTATATATTGTTGTGCATGCTTGACCTAGGACCGTGTGACTTGCTTAGCGTCCGATTATAGTCGGGTGCCAACACCGTACGCGGTGTTGTATATTGTCACCTAGACATGGATACCGAGACCCGATACATTCTCGTACTTGTCTTATCAAGTACATAGACCCAGGACACTTGACACTATTCATGAGACAGAATCTTCTTGAGATATTCATGGTGATTCTGTGTAGGATACATGTTTTATGACCTAGACATTTATTCATAGACATTAGATGACTTGATGCATTAGATATGATCGTGCGTGACATGGACATGAGGCATCGTGGACATGAGACGTGTGATTATATGGGGTGGGGAGAGACACACAGGCTACAGGCTGATTTATATATATATAAAATCCATAGTAAACACATAGTAAAATACATAGTTATTACTGCTACCGGCTCACAGACACAGAGCTTGTAGTGGTCTCAGCCTGGGTTTTAGTGATGCTCTCAAATTGCATATCACTTAGCTGATTATTTAGTATTACCCTATTTACTCATTTATTTCTGTACTGTATTTATTTTGGCTTGTATTATCTGTACCTTGCTGTCCCCTGAGGACCTGGATCCGGACTATGTCCCCAGGACTAGCAGACGAGATCGACCCCGAGTTACACGGGACAGGAGCACTAGCAGGAACAGGAGCAGGAGTATTATCAGGAGCAGGCACTGGAGCAGTACCAGATCCAGTAGACGAGCGATCGCCGAGGATTTCTCCTGAGTATATGTCTTATCCATACTCAGTATATGCAGTTGTTATCTTATTTCTTGACTATTGTATCAGGCTCATTATCGGGTTATTTCCCGAGTTTAGGTTATATTGAGATTGATCTTGTCTTATGATTCTGATATTGTTGTATTCGTTTCTGTGGATGAGATTAGTATATTTAGACCCTTATTGTTGTATTACAGCTTAAGTATGCCCCGATGGATCCATTAAATTGGGTTGTCCATTGGTGTGTACTGCTGGCCATTGCCACGTGTCTAGTCCCTCGGTATTTTAGGACTGGGGCGTGACATGGTTTTTGTGGTGGCCCATGCAGGTCTACGACTAAATTGTTCGGTTTTAATTTAGGGACCGAGCAAGCCTGCAATAAGAATAGGATAAGTTTTTGGATCTCATCCACTTGCTTGAATCGTTCTTGACATCTATATCGGATTCAAATTAATTTCTTGACTTGCATCCTGCCTTGATTCCTGTGCGCTTCTTATTATTTATTTTTGTTGTTAATCTAAATTTTTGAATTATGTGATAAGTAATTAGAACTTGACAGTTTAAGTTATTATGGTAGATTATGACCTAATGATTACCCCTTAGCTTAAGTCACGTAATTTGTACCCCCACCTCGATACCAGTTAGATTCCTTTCCCCCTTAACGGCTAGTAAGACACTTGTCCTATAAGCACTAAGACTAAGGCTTAAGACGACCATGACCTAAGTAATATAGGAGGATACCCTAATAGATACCAAGACCCCTTCTCGTAGACCTTAAACAAGAGTTTCTACGGTATCCTTAAGACGATTTCATTATTAGTTATTGTTTTAAGTTGGGTAGTATGCCTCACAACATAATACCACCTAGCCCTATTAACCCATTGAGGAAATGAACTAGGATGACACAAACTTTAGACTTGCGTGAGAAGACAACGTTTAATCCGACTATAGAACTTAGAGGCCCATACCCTTGATTGGTCGACTAGCGGCTTTGACGACTGTAGAGATTGTAGAGTCTTGCTTGTGGGTTGTTTTATTTTTGTTTTGTTTGTAAACTTGAATTATTGGTACCTTCTTTCATCATGATCTAGCGCATTTATATTTATAGACTACCTTGACTCATGTTGCTATATTATAGCCTAGTTTTGTAAGCTTATTCCTTTATCGAGCTTGTTCATAACACATGTATTAGTGGATGCATACACTAATACGTTTCAGAATCAGTGTATTAAGGTCTAGCTAACCTTGGTGCGCTTGGTTCGCTCTTCGCATGATTACTTTACGTGGAATGAGATATATAGTTGACTAGTATCCCTACCTCTAGATATATCAGAGCATATCGTATCGGGGACAAAACTGTTCCAATATGAACATGCGAATAGGAATTTACCAATAGGATTTCAATCCACAAACTGTCCTGACAACTCTCCTATTTTGAATTCTTTAATCTCCTTGAACCTCGTACTTGTATTATATTACCATCCCCTTGAACTCTTTATTAATGATCTCTGTCTTCCCTTATTTCGGAAAGACGAACCTCGTGCCTAGTATAAGTTTGACACGCAGAGAGTACTAGATATACACCATAAGCCAATCATACTACTAGATGACTGCCTTTATAGCTGATTAAGGACATATCATAAATGATTTATTGGTGTTAAAAGCTTTAAGGATTCAATATCATGATTAAATAAGTTGGGGCATAGCTTTATTAGATGTATAGCCTTAGATGATATATAGATAAATTCTAAGTTGGGTAGAGACCGCAATGTTCACTTGAGAGGAATTCTTTAGACCCTACCCTAATTTAATTTCGAGGACAAAATTTTTGTAAGTTGGGTAGATTGTAAACCCCCTAACCCAAAATAGATATTTTGTGTATATTTTATATTATTATAGATATTGAATTTCTTTAGAGTATTTTGTTATTTAATTAGCAAATAAATTTCTTGATATATTTACTTATATAAATATTTATTTAGAATCATTTTTAGGTTATTTTAGATTTTTGAAATTAATTAGGATTTATTTGGATATATATATAGTCTTAATATTAGATAAATGCTAATTTAGTGTTAATAGATATTAATAAAATTTTATAAATTATTTGTATTATATTTAATTATATTCAAGATTATAAATTATTGAGATAGATTCAAACTCTACTTTAAATTAATTCAAATCCTGAACCTACTAGGAAAGCAACTTAATGTATATCATATCCTTATTTAAATTTATCATAATCCTATCCAAATTAACCAATCCTAGTTGTATTTAATTAAGTAGTCTCCACCATTATAAATAGCTCATCCTTCATATTTTTCTTCCCCAAAATTTCTCTCTTTTTCGTCCAAAAATAGCCAAAATTCGTCATAAATTCAGCCTCATTTTCTACTAGTTATGACGAATTAAAAAGACGATATCTCCTAGCTTCGGACTCCAAATGAGGCCTAGTTTTTTTGTTAGAACGATAATGAGGTTAGCTTTCTGATTATATAAATTGTTTTTCTAAATTATTAGTATTAAATTCTGGAAAATTCGTAGAGCACAGCATGTCCGAAAATAGACGTGTTTTGATGTTTTTGCGATTCCGGGAGAACCAGGAATCAGAATCATGAACCGTTTAAAGTTTCGGAAAGCTAATATCGAGATCATTGACATATGTTTTTCCCAGAATTTAATTCGATGTATTTTTATACTATTAATTCTGTAGAACTTTTAGGTTAGAATTTAACCATCGGTGCACAATACAAAATTTGTATGTGCCATAATTCCCAAACGAATTTGAATTCGGACGAGCCATAAATTCTAGCATGTTTTGATGATGGAATCTATAGGAAATCATGCATGAAAGTTGAGTTTGTGTCTGTTGACTTTTTGGTCAACATATCGCCTCGATTTGCGTGCCATGAGTCTCGAGTTGATAAAATTTAGTTTCTTTGGACAAAATTTAGGAATTAACATAAAAATCAGAATAATAAGATTAAAATAGGATTTTAGAGTAATTATTCCAGAATTAAATTAGTTAAAATAAACTATCTTTTGACATGGTAAATTGTAATACATAGGCTATTTGGACTGTGACTTGGACTCTGATTCACACCAGCAGCAGGACCCCAGGCAAGTGTACCTTGCCAATATTGCAGTTCTTGTTACATATTTTCTTGTCTTATTTATATATTGTTGTGCATGCTTGACCTAGGACCGTGTGACTTGCTTAGCGTCCGATTATAGTCGGGTGCCAACACCGTACGCGGTGTTGTGTATTGTCACCTAGACATGGATACCGAGACCCGATACATTCTCGTACTTGTCTTATCAAGTACATAGACCCAGGACACTTGACACTATTCATGAGACAGAATCTTCTTGAGATATTCATGGTGATTCTGTGTAGGATACATGTTTTATGACCTAGACATTTATTCATAGACATTAGATGACTTGATGCATTAGATATGATCGTGCGTGACATGGACATGAGGCATCGTGGATATGAGACGTGTGATTACATGGGGTGGGGAGAGACACACAGGCTACAGGCTGATTTATATATATATAAAATCCATAGTAAACACATAGTAAAATACATAGTTATTACTGCTACCGGCTCACAGACACAAAGCTTGTAGTGGTCTCAGCCTGGGTTTTAGTGATGCTCTCAAATTGCATATTACTTAGCTGATTATTTAGTATTACCCTATTTACTCATTTATTTCTGTACTGCATTTATTTTGGCTTGTATTATCTGTACCTTGCTGTCCTCTGAGGACCTGGATCCGGACTATGTCCCCAGGACTAGCAGACGAGATCGACCCCGAGTTACACGGGACATGAGCACTAGCAGGAACAGGAGCAGGAGTATTATCAGGAGCAGGCACTGGAGCAGTACCAGATCCAGTAGACGAGCGATCGCCGAGGATTTCTCCTGAGTATATATCTTATCCATACTCAGTATATGCAGTTGTTATCTTATTTCTTGACTATTGTATCAGGCTCATTATCGGGTTATTTCCCGAGTTTAGGTTATATTGAGATTGATCTTGTCTTATGATTCTGATATTGTTGTATTCGTTTTTGTGGATGAGATTAGTATATTTAGACCCTTATTGTTGTATTACAGCTTAAGTATGTCCCGATGGATCCATTAAATTGGGTTGTCCATTGGTGTGTACTGCTGGCCATTGCCACGTGTCTAGTCCCTCGGTATTTTGGGACTGGGGCGTGACAATCCCTCCTCCTGTCGATGCCTGAAACCATCACTATTGACTCCACGACCACAACACTCGCCGGAGCCGGATCCATTCCCTCGACCCGACTACCATTAACGCTTGAACCCGACTTTCCTCTTTCCCCTCGACGACTCGATGACAGCAGCCGTCTGAACCCCGCAGCACGCCGGAGACAGCACCCTCCCCCTCAACGACAGAAGCCCATCGACCTCGCCTGAACGCTTTCCTCGACGCTAAACCTGTCACGACACGCACCCGATGTACGGGTACAAGTCGGAAATAACATCCAGCCTACGTCGCAGAATCAGCGGTAGAACGTTGTTTGGATAATCTATCTAACAATATAATGAATCACCAACAATAATAATATACTCAATCATAGACTAAGATAGAATGAGCACGAATCAGATAAAGAATAGAATAGTCATAATACAACTCATGAGTCTAAATAATACATTAATGAGTCTGAAAAAAATAACAAAATAAGCTAGAGACAAATCCAGTACAAGAATGCTAAGAAGCTACTACCCCCGGGTCAACTGTCTCAGTTGGGATAAGTCCCTCCTGGACCAAGGTCTCAGACTTTAAACCCACAACATCCTAGGGTCCATAATAGGTAGGGTACCACTCCTCAGTGTCATCTGAAAAAAAATATCCAGCCAGAAAAGGAGTAGAGTACATCTCTAACAGCAGTTCTAATCAATGATAAAAACTATGTAATAGTAAATAGATGTGAATATACAATATGCATAATAGATACAAGAGATATATATACAATAAGGAAATACTAGAAATAATACAATAATGAGCAATATGTCAATGATCAAGAATACTAATGTCTAAGTGTGTGAGTACTAGCTTTAACATGTGATCGGCTTGGGAACTTGATACACGAGATGCAAGATTTATGGCCTGGCTACATACGTGCGGTGTATGATTAACACTATTTAAGATACAATATGGGTATGATCACATATCTATACTACATACTCTCCACCCCCGACTGGTATAATAGATCCAACCATGGTACACTATGGCACAGAATTCCCCAAGAAGATAGCTAGTCTCCCCGAGAATCAGTGCCTGTACATGTACACGATAATCAATGAAATAAGGCTTGCACAAGATACACCATATACCAAGGAATAACATCTCATAACAAGATCCGGATATACCAATCCGTGTAACCATATTGTCAAGAAAACAAGGATATCTACACTAGATACAATGAACATAGAGGATATCATAAATGAAAAACTATCAGAGAATGTACTCGCTTGAAGTCTAATGAATAGTCTCACAGATGTCTGACACGGTGCCTCGAAGACCTAGATATGGAATACAACATCAATACAAGGTTCCGGAAAGGAAATAAGTTAAACTAGTCAACTTCTAGGTCAATAAGTCAATTCTAAGTCAAAAGTCAACTATGGTCAACTATGGTCAACTATCTATTTCTAGGTTGCATAAACATAACACAAAAATATTGGGTCAAGATACTAAAGTCTAAGCCAAGAAACCCACATCTTAAATATTAAGATACCGTATCTCCGGATACGTAAATTCCAAGGTAACCCCTCAATATATATCAAACAATTATTTATAATAATATAGAATCACAATTACAACATTAATTAGGTACCGTAGTTTTGAACCAACTTGGTATCTCAACAATAATCACAAACTTGATACCCAAACCGAATATCTTGGGTATCTCCAATTACCTTGGTTCCTTAAGGTAATTCCCAATACCTTGTTATACTAACTACCCTTATATATATATAATACATATATTAAATATTATACATATAAAGAATTAGTAATTAAGAATACATTTACATCAATATATATATATATATATATATATATATACATATATATATATATATACATATATATATATATATACATATATATATATATATAATCACATATATATATATATATATATATATATATAATCTGCCAACTGTCGCTAAAAACTGTGCTGAAAACCTAATATTCTGATACGCTGCCTCTTTAGTGACAGTTCTACCTGTCACTGAAACCGCTATCGCTGTTGCTGCTAATTTCTCACTTCTGCTGCTGTTTTGGTGACGGTTTGCAACCGTCACCGATCCTGCTGTCGCTGCTGCTATTTAATTTTTTGCTGCTACTGCTGCTATTTAATGACAGCGGCTGCTGTCATTAAATACCGCTGCCACTGCTACAGCGGCTGCTGCTTAATAAATGACAATGGCTGCTGTCATTAAACCCCCTGTCGCAAAAACCTGTAAAAATATATATAACATATATATATATATATATATATATATATATATATATATATATATATATATATATATATATATATATATATATATATATATATATAAACCCCATAATAAATATAAATATATAACTATATATATAAATACCAATAAAACTATACATCACCCTCCCTACTAATATGTACATACTATGATATAGCAACATGCACACACATACATAAATATATTATAATTATACATCTATGCATATATATAAATAATCATATAGCAACTATATATAATATAATTATCCAATTAAACATATATATATATATATATATATATATATATATATATATATATATATATATATATATATATATATATATATATATATATATTGTAACAACATATACATATATACACATAATATATATACTATAACATATATATTTACACATGTAGAAGAATGGCTACATAATGTATATACTCTTAGTACATACATAATACATAGATCTAGGATACAAGAAGCACAACTATATATACTATAATATATATAATATCTATATGTATATATGCATAAATACAATCTACATGAATTAAGAGCACAAGAATTAGATCTATATATAATACACAACATATTGAGAGTATCACACCGTATCCCACTAGATCTAGGATATGCATGTGACACGAGTCTACCACACATCCAATTATACCCCGAAGGACACAAACAAGTCACATATATTATTTATGAACAATACGAAGAGTCAAATATAGATCTACGTGTCCGTGTCAAAATATGACATGTACAAAGTCCCGTGTCGAAGGAAAAAATTCCCAAATCAACACGTATCACCAAATTATTGGGATATAACCTACACGTACCCAATTGTGGACATGACTCTAGCTCCAAACACACAAGCATATGCCAAATTGATCTATAGGATCAATTGACACACACAACAAATGTCAGTCTCGGAATTCCCCCAAAATTGACACAAAAATACCATAATTTTCTCCATAGGCCTCCTATGAACATAAAACCAAATCATATGGGTAGCCTATGCATATGGGTTAATTTTCCATGGTTAAAACTCAGATTTAGAACTTAAATTAAGGGAAAAAATATAATTGTACCTATTGGGAGATGAATTCCCAATGAAACCTCCAATTGAGATAAAATTGCCTACAACTTGTAGATCCTTGCTCCTCTTTGTAGATCCTTGCTTCCTCCTTCTAGATCCTTGCTTCTCAAGTCTCTAATAGTGATTTGGAAAGGAATTGGAATAAAATTTGGTAAAAAAATGAAGTGGGAATGAAGGAATTTGTAGAGGAAATTCTAGATCTAGTTTTGGAATAAAAAAGGAGAGAATTCCCCCCCCCCTTTAAATAGGCCAGCCCTATTTCCCCTCCCTCAAGCTACTATGAAATGTCCATTATACCCCTTGGGGCCTCTCATGAAGAAATAATTAAGGAAGGAACTTCTAGTCTAATAATTTAATCCATCTCCTTAACAATGGGCCTTCTAATTGGGCTAATTCTAACTAATTAATTCATGTTGGTCCATGGGTCCAAACTAAACAAGTTAGGTCCACTAACACAAGTCCAAAATAAATAACTAACATCTAACAACCATTAAATAATACAACAAATAATTATTTATCAAGTACAATATTTAATTAAATATGAAATTACTAAAATACCCTTTCCTAGAAAATATGGTAGTGACAGAATCGACGAGCCTCGCCTGAGCAACAGTAGCAGCAGGAGCAGCCGAGCCTCTTCGTGACGCAACCGAGCGCCACCTCGATGTCGAATACCCCCTCATTCACGTGCACGCAGGTTCGGGTTGTTCCTTTCATGTTTGTGTATATGTATGTGTGAATGATGTTAGGATTTTAGCGTGTTATTTCATGACAAGTTCGTTAGATATTTATTGCAAGAGACCATGCAAATAAACCCAACTCATATGCGTATACGTACGCATATATGTATTATAATTAAATTGGTATATATATATATATATATATATATATATATTGTGCGGGAATTAAATGATAATACTAGATATGACTATATATGTATTTATACTATATGACCCTAGGTTAACTGTGGATTTTCCCGTATAATTGTATATACCATATGACCCTGAGAATTGTGAATTGACTGCCTTATGTACACTGACGTACTGGCTAGACATATGATAGTGAGTGGTTGTCTGATTTCACATCAATAGAGACATGACACCCGTGGAATAAGACGTGCGCTTGACCCTACTAGATAACCAGTAGCACCCCTAGCGTAGTCTTTGAGTTCAGTGTATTTATGATTGTGTGTATGCTAGTGTATCGACTGATGCAATATTATTATTAAATAATGTCTATAGGACTGTTGGATTATTCAGAGAAGACCTCAAAAATAGGACATTGGTATTTCCAGCAGAGGACCACAAGCGAGTACATTCTTTGATAGTTTTCATTATGTTGATTATCTCTATAATTCTAGTTGTATAGCGTACATGATTCTGATACTATGTATACATGAGTTGGCATCATCGAGACCGAGCATGAGGAGTCGTGATTGGAATCTATCGTGCTAGCTAGGGACGGGAAGATATTAGTAGCTTATGTGATCATACCAAACTCTACATGCATCATAGCTCATCCGTATCTCACGTTGGTGCAGCCTGACCATTACATGTCTCATAGCCTGTTACATGTGATTAGCCTGACTATTGCTCGCATTATAGCTATCTGGATGGTTAGCCTGACCTTACATGAATCATAGCTAATCATATGTAACAAGCCTGATCAGTCCCAAGCCGATCACATGATATGCTGATGTTTCACACACTTAGCTAGATAGTCTATATATGTATCTCTAGTTTATTGATCTAGCATTTCCCTATATTCTAGTTATGTCACTACCACATTCTGAAAACAGGGGTATTTTCGAATTTTTATAATATTTAATATTATGTTATTTACAATTAATTAATTGTATGATAGTGTATTTGATTTAAATTAATAATTTTGTGCGATGCGTAATTAAATATATAATTATATGCAATGTTAATTATTTTATTTTAGCTAGCAGACTAGACCTAGAAGCCCAGTAGACGAACCCCTGTCCGAATTATAGAATTCTGGATTTTATTATTTTATTTAGAAATTGATATTTGGAAATTGTAATTAATTACTGTATTTTATTTAATATTTTGCGCATTGCCTTTGCTTCGATATTTGGAGCACTATCCAGACTTTTGTCTTCCAACAAATTTCACAATCTTGCCTTAGACATGCCCGCCTTCATTTCTGCTATTTTTGCAACTCATAATTATGCTCCCTGTGCATTGTTTCTAGTCGCACAAAAATCGTCGCGGACGTTATTTTTATTTCCTATTTTTGTATCGTTGTGCGTTCCAATCGAAAATTGGAGGCCATCTTGACCTATTTTTCGTGCGGCCCAAATTAGGGAAATATTCTGTTCTGAGTCTTCTTCAATATTGGTATTGATGACCTGACCTGATTTTGGCTCCATGTACTCCTAATTAATTGTTGAACACAACTTGCATTTATTTCTATTTAATTTGAGGATACTATTTTATCTGATTTTAAAATCCCAAATTAATTCCAGTGCCCTGCAAATTCAGCCCATACCCATCTTACAGCGTCCCCTGACCCTACAAAACATCGGACCCCGAATCGCCCGCCCAATTTTCGTTATTTCATGTGTTTGTGCAATTTCCCGAATTTAAGGGGCCAAGTTGCAATTATTCATTGTAGGTGCCAACACCTAATTATTTTTAAATCAATGAGGGAGCCTATTAATTTTAATTAAGAACCCTCATTCCCCATGAATTAATTTCCTTTATGAATCATCATAGCCACTCATTTAAGTGGGACAAATCCTCACCCTACATCACACCCTCTCTCTCTTCCTATTTAATAACTTGTACCCTCAAACCCTAATCCCTAGGCAACCTAGAAAAACCCACCTCCTCACAAGCCCCCTCTCTCCTACGTTGGAAAATTTTCTTCCCTTCTCCTTCTCTTTTCTTCTTCTTCTTCTCCTTCTTTTTCTTCTTCTTCTTCCTCTCTTCATTGGGTTTCTTTAAATTCAAAAGAGAGATAGGGGGGGGGACACTGTTCACCCCCCTTTACCACTGTTCAGCCGGGTCCCTGTTTCCGGCGGGCTGTACTCCTCCCCGACGGATGCTCACCCGCCGAAGCCCTCTGCTCGTGCTCCTCTCCCCGGCGCTCGGTCGGCCATCAGTCCGGCGCTACTCCTCCCCTCGCCGCTGCATCTCCTCCACCCATCCATCCGTTCATCCACCACCAAAGCCCACTGCTCGCTTTCCGGCCTGCTCCGGCGGTCAGTTCCGCTGCTCCTCGGTGCAGTCTCCGGCGGCCTCTGTGCATTCCGGCGACCCCCTGTGTACACCCTCTCCGACCCCCTGCTCAACTCCGAGCTCCTCCCTTCCATCTTCACCATTCCCGACCCCCCAGCGTTCCATCTCCGGCGAGCAGCCCGGCTCTCCCTGCTGCATCCTCGCGCTCGGCGGTGCTGCCGAACTCCGGCGGCCGACCCCAATCTCTGTAAGAAATCCTCCCCTCATCTTCCTTCTTTGTATATATATATGTATATATACATACGCATATACGTGAATAGATACATAATATATGTATACATATGTAGTATTTTAATTAACATTTAATATATATATACGTGTATATCTAACTATATACTTATATACGTAGGAGTATATATTAGTATATGTATATTGTTTATCTAACTAATATTTATGTATAATGTATGTATATTAGTATAATGCATGTATTCTATGTTAATGTATAGATAACTAATATAAATGTATTGTATATATATAATTAATAAAGGTGTATGTTAATATGTATATATAATTTAATATATTCGTATATGTATATATTTAAATCAAGTTATATATATATATATTTGGTATATACTAGTATATGTATTTGTGTATATATTGATTAATGTATATATATATATATCTAATGTATATATATAAATGTTGTTTATATATTTAAATTAGCATGAAATTAGTATATGCTTTTAACTAAAATTGTATGTATAATTAATATAAAGTATTTATATATTTAATTAATGTGGTAATTAGTATATGTAAATAAATTAATTTGTATATATATAATGTAAAGTATTTATGTATTTAATTAAGGCAAATGTATATACAACGTATTTGGTATATGTATTATTTTTGGTAAAAATGTATAAATATGTAAATTGTATATTATTTAATTATTAGAAATCAATTGTATAAGTATAGTATATATTTAAATAAATTCTATAATTAAGTTGGTATATATAATATATATATTTTGTATATATATATATACTTGATATAATTTCAAACATATATATGTTGTACATACATTTAAAATATTTCTATATATATATATGATTGATAGATAAATACGTGTTCTACTATAAGCATTTTTAATATATAAACACTTAGCATATTTTCAAGGTATATTTAATTGGTATAAAAAAATAATAGTATACGTACTATTTTGGTGTATATATATATATCTTTATTGTTGTTCAATTGACATAGCTATATATGTGTAGGTATATTTTTGTATAAACCATTAGTACATTTTTATATATATATACATGTATATTTTGCAGTTGTATTTGATTGGAGATATGTTGTATGTACATACAGGTATTAGTTTTATTTAAAGTGTATATATATTTTACTTATATCTATTATTGTAATTAAGGAATATTAAGATATAGTTGGCCTATCTAGTAGATGACCCCTACCGTACCTAGCGTAGCCCTAAGGCCAGTGTATTTCTATTGTGTGTTAGTGTAGCCCATGATACAAATGTCATATTGTGATGTGTTTATAGGACTGTTGGTTTACCAGGGGATACTCTGGAACAGGACATCCATAATTACCAGCTAAGGACCCGAGGCAAGTACATTCTCTGATAATTTCCAATTCTTGATAATTGCTATAAGTTCAATGATCTTGAAATGTTACAACTGAATCTTTGACACTGTGTTACACGGACTAGTATAGCTTGGATCTGCAGTCATGAGATGTTACCTTGATTATCGTATTGACATTGTACACGACATGTATATTTAGACATCGTACATGATAGACTTGACTTGCTCGTGTATCGTGATGTGTCATGGTTGGATCCACAGTACTAGTTGGGGGCGGAAAAGTAGTTAGTAAGAAATGTGATCATAACCTCTTATTGTAGTATATAAAATTGTAAGTGTTAATCATGCTCTTCACCCATGATTAGCCAGGCCCTGTAGCTACTGTACATGTTCCCAAGCCGATCACATTTCGAAACTACTATTTCAAACACCTAGAATAGATTACAGTTCTCTATTTTTAATCATATACTACATCACCCGTATATGATACTGTTCCTTTCATTTTTATACATGCACTGACTGTGTTTCATTGCCTATTGCCTGTCTCTCTTAAACTGTCATTACATTATTCCACTGTCTTCTCAGTAGCTAGCATGACATGTTTTATTGTATTATAGACATTATCAATTAATGGAACTGTTATTTGAGATTGTGCTTTGCTCCTTCCTGACTGGAAATATTTTTCCAGACTATGCCTTAGATGACCGCTGTCCGACACTTATGGTGAGTAGCTGCAGACTTGGTAGTAGTTGATTCTGGAAGTCTAGTCGGAATTATTATTCATAGTTAGTTCTTTTAACAGTCTATTTGGTACCGGATTTGTCTCCGGCATTTTGATGATTCTTGGATATTGTTAAGTTAAGTTATTTCTTGTGGACTTGTATTGTGTTTAATTTTAATTTCTGTTTCGAAATCTTATCGTGCTGTGATTCTGTGGTTGAGTATGTGTTCATCTTATTTGTGTCATCCGTGCCTCCTAATGGAGATTGGATGCCTGCGTGACATTAGTTAGATAGTATCAATACCTAGACAGCGTTCTACCGCCGATGCTGCGGCGTAGGCTGGACGTACCCACGCATTCGTGCCCCTAAACCGGGTGCGGGTCGTGACACGTTTTTAGTGGTGGCCCATACAGGTCAGACTTCGCCTTTAGAGCGATGTCGTGGTAGTGTGACATCCTTGTTATACTACTGCGTGCCTGCGATAGAATCTAGGACATAGGATACTAGGACGAGAGCAAATACTCAATCACAATTCCTTGAGAGATTCCTGGGATGACCCCTGAGAATCTTGTTAAAACTTCCAATTTAAATTCATTCCCTTGTTCTGTCCATTCTCACTTGTTGATATTGATTTGATTATTGTTGATTAGGTATTTAAATTAGGATTTTTGCTTCATTATAGAGTTGATTTCATATTAAGAGGAATTATAGACTAATCTATGGTACTATTTGATGATGTCCGTCAATGAGGATAGTGAGAATGATTAACATTAGAGCTATTGGACTACAGAAGGTAGATTTAAAATTTTTTATTGAAGATTGAAAATGAATTTCAAATTTTAGGACTCTGAGAAGATTGAGATTGTTATTAAAATTTCATTTTGAAGATTTCAATGAATTGCAAAAACTTTGAAATTGAGGAGTTGAAATATTGTTATTAAAATTTTATTTTGAGGATTCAGATTCGATTCAATAAACCTAGACAGGTCTGTAAGGATTTTGTGTGATTAAGTTTTATTTCAGTATTTAAATAATTGGTCTTGAGAAAAGTATATGCAATTTTACTTTAAAATTTATTCGAGGAGTTATTTTGAGGAATTTTATTTGAGGATAAGATCTTATAGTGAGAGAGATATATTAGTATATAAGTAGATAAGATGCATGTGTAAGATCTGTTGGCTTGAGCATGATTGAGATCTCACTGTCAACTGGCTTGGGTGTCCAACTAGGATTGTATTAGAGAGAGAGAGAGCAGTAGTTAGTATGGTGTGTTGCAACTGTTATGCACTTGAGTGATAAGGATAACTAGCATCAACTGTTGCAGTAGGTAAGGAAGCTAGCAGTGAGTGTGTTTGTGATAGAACTGTGCTACCTAGGGGATAGAGGTATCAACCATGGATGTATCTTTGACCTGTGCAATCACAACTAGGGTTTATTTCCAATCTATCTATTTATCTTGAATGTTGCTTCTTTAGATCTGTACTGTCCTCCCTTGATGATATCGTATTTTACCCTAATTGATTCTTTGGGATCTGTCTTCAGGATATCGCCGCAGACAAGGTCTATGAGAGCGGGAACATCAGCTTTAAAGGGGTCTGCCACCTCTCCACCTGATGGACAGACATCCGTAGTTCCTCCTACATCTCCAATGCACGTAGGTGATCTTCCTTCCCCACCTGTTCAGAAGATTGCCGCAGCTGTGACGGACAACCTTCCTCCTCCATCAACTCCGATTCCAGGAGGTTTGCCCATTGACGGAACGCAGATGTTTACCTTAATCCAAGGCATGATAGATGCCCAGAGAGTGACGGCAGACGCTCAGCGAGTTCAAGCTGAGGCTCAAAGGGTGCAAGCAGAAGCGCACCAGGCACAAACCGAGCTGATGAAAGAAAACATGGAGAATGCTCATCAAGTGACTCTCCAAGCTTTGGAGAAAGTAGCACAGTACCAGCAGTTTCCTGGCCAGCAGCAGAGATCAGGCACTATAGTGGATTTCAAAAGAATGATGCCTCGAGAGTTCAAAGGCACCGAAGGGATACTTTACGCTGACGACTGGCTAGAGGATATAGAGAGAAGTCTGCGATTGACCCAGATTCCGGAGAACTTGCAGATAGAAGCCGCTGGCAGTCAGATGTTCGATATCGCACTCACGTGGTATCGCACGGAGCCGAGAATTACTGCGCAAGGACTTACTTGGGAGACCTTCAAGGAACTCTTCAAGGAGAAGTTCTTTCCCGACGTGGCATTGGGAACCTTGGAAAGTCAGTTTCATGACTTAGTTCAAGGAAACATGTCGGTCGACGAGTATGCTGCAGAATTCTGTAGATTGAGCCGTTTTGCATCGTCTATGATTCGAGACCCAGGAGATCGAGCCCGGAAATTTAGAAAGGGACTGACGAGAGAGATTAAGTCACGAACTTCTGGTCGTCGTACCGCTACCTATGAGGCTATCTTGATGGATGCTCAGATTGTAGAAGAGGATCTGGACCTCAGGCCTAAGAGGAGTCACAATACTTTTGGAGAAATGAATGGTAGCCCAGGACCGGCCAAGCATCCCCGTATTCAGCACCAACAACAGTACCAAGTACCATTTCATATTCAGCAACAACCATGGACATTTCAGCATCCACCGCAGTACCTAGCACCAGTTCCTATCCAGCGACAACCCTGGGCATTTCAGTATCAACAGCAGTACCCGGCACCAGTTCCTGTACAGCAGGATCAACGAACTTGTCACTTCTGTAAGAAGCCAGGTCACCTTTGGGAGAGCTGTAGAACGAGGCTAGGACTTTGTTTGCACTGTGGCGCTGCGGGACATCGAGTAAGGGATTGTCTTCGAGTCCCTCATCTTCTCAGCCAACACGCAGCTTCAGACTATAGAGATCCAGTTAGGCTACCTGTGGAACCGTACATTGCTCAGTACCTGCAAAGGGAACCACCCCAGCAGGGCGGGCATTTGCGATGACGGTCGAGGAGACCGATACTACAGGTAATGTGTTAGCAATTTCTGTTCTTTCCTTCCTTCTGTTCCTATCTATTTGATTGATTGATTGCTTAGTACCGTAGCTTGTATGCATGATTCTTGTTATAATGTAGTTAGTAGTACCCCTGATACATAGACTGCAACACCATAACAAATGAGACCATAACCATGTATGTTCCCCCTAGATTGTATGTGGTATGACTATAGGTAGAATTTTCTTAGACCGTGATTATTGGTGTTGACCATAGTAGATTCATGAAGGAGTTATGACTTGACAAGAGGAACAAGACGATTAAAAATTTGAGGATAATTATTGATTTAAATAAATGGTTAAGAAAATTAACATGGCATAATTGGTGGTTAATTAATTCCAGGAAAGATTATGACATGTTTAAGTTGGTTATTAATTTGGAAATTTTGGGAGACTTATCAATGTATTTATTTAATTGCAAGTTATGAATTTTAGAACTTTATATGTGACATTTGGAGAATCCTTAAATATCATATTGTTGAGTTCTTGAGGAGTGGATATTAAATTCCGGGTACTGAATTATTAACTCAAAACTTTCAAGGAAATTTTAATAAAAAGGGACTTTGATTCTATGTCGAGGATTTTTACAGAATTTTTGAAAATCGTGGAAAGACCTTGTGAATTGTTAACTGAGTTCGTGATTGAAGAATTTAAACTTTGAGGAAATAATAATGATGTGTAGGATAAATGCTAGTATGAGGATTTTAAATTTCGAGGACGAAATTCTTTTAAGGTGGGTAGACTTGTCACTACCACATTCTGAAAACAGGGGTATTTTCGAATTTTTACAATATTTAATATTATGTTATTTACAATTAATTAATTGCATGATAGTGTATTTGATTTAAATTAATAATTTTGTGCGATGCGTAATTAAATATATAATTATATGCAATGTTAATTATTTTATTTTAGCTAGCAGACTAGACCTAGAAGCCCAGTAGACGAACCCCTGTCCGAATTATAGAATTCTGGATTTTATTATTTTATTTAGAAATTGATATTTGGAGATTATAATTAATTACTGTATTTTATTTAATATTTTGCGCATTGCCTTTGCTTCGATATTTGGAGCACTATCCAGACTTTTGTCTTCCAACAAATTTCACAATCTTGCCCTAGACATGCCCGCCTTCATTTCTGCTATTTTTGCAACTCATAATTATGCTCCCTGTGCATTGTTTCTAGTCGCACAAAAATCGTCGCGGACGTTATTTTTATTTCCTATTTTTGTATCGTTGTGCGTTCCAATCGAAAATTGGAGGCCATCTTGACCTATTTTTCGTGCGGCCCAAATTAGGGAAATATTCTGTTCTGAGTCTTCTTCAATATTGGTATTGATGACCTGACCTGATTTTGGCTCCATGTACTCCTAATTAATTGTTGAACACAACTTGCATTTATTTCTATTTAATTTGAGGATACTATTTTATCTGATTTTAAAATCTCAAATTAATTCCAGTGCCCTGCAAATTCAGCCCATACCCATCTTACAGCATCCCCTGACCCTACAAAACATCGGACCCCGAATCGCCCGCCCAATTTTCGTCATTTTATGTGTTTGTGCAATTTCCCGAATTTAAGGGGCCAAGTTGCAATTATTCATTGTAGGTGCCAACACCTAATTATTTTTAAATCAATGAGGGAGCCTATTAATTTTAATTAAGAACCCTCATTCCCCATGAATTAATTTCCTTCATGAATCATCATAGCCACTCATTTAAGTGGGACAAATCCTCACCCTACATCACACCCTCTCTCTCTTCCTATTTAATGACTTGTACCCTCAAACCCTAATCCCTAGGCAACCTAGAAAAACCCACCTCCTCACAAGCCCCCTCTCTCCTACGTTGGAAAATTTTCTTCCCTTCTCCTTCTCTTTTCTTCTTTTTCTTCTCCTTCTTTTTCTTCTTCTTCTTCCTCTCTTCATTGGGTTTCTTTAAATTCAAAAGAGAGATAGGGGGGGGACACTGTTCACCCCCCTTTACCACTGTTCAGCCGGGTCCTTGTTTCCGGCGGGCTGTACTCCTCCCCGGCGGATGCTCACCCGCCGAAGCCCTCTGCTCGTGCTCCTCTCCCCGGCGCTCGGTCGGCCATCAGTCCGGCGCTACTCCTCCCCTCGCCGCTGCATCTCCTCCACCCATCCATCCGTTCATCCACCACCAAAGCCCACTGCTCGCTTTCCGGCCTGCTCCGGCGGTCAGTTCCGCTGCTCCTCGGTGCAGTCTCCGGCGGCCTCTGTGCATTCCGGCGACCCCCTGTGTACACCCTCTCCGACCCCCTGCTCAACTCCGAGCTCCTCCCTTCCATCTTCACCATTCCCGACCCCCCAGCGTTCCATCTCCGGCGAGCAGCCCGGCTCTCCCTGCTGCATCCCCGCGCTCGGCGGTGCTGCCGAACTCCGGCGGCCGACCCCAATCTCTGTAAGAAATCCTCCCCTCATCTTCCTTCTTTGTATATATATATGTATATATACATACGCATATACGTGAATAGATACATAATATATGTATACGTATGTAGTATTTTAATTAACATTTAATATATATATACGTGTATATCTAACTATATACTTATATACGTAGGAGTATATATTAGTATATGTATATTGTTTATCTAACTAATATTTATGTATAATGTATGTATATTAGTATAATGCATGTATTCTATGTTAATGTATAGATAACTAATATAAATGTATTGTATATATATAATTAATAAAGGTGTATGTTAATATGTATATATAATTTAATATATTCGTATATGTATATATTTAAATCAAGTTATATATATATATATTTGGTATATACTAGTATATGTATTTGTGTATATATTGATTAATGTATATATATATATATCTAATGTATATATATAAATGTTGTTTATATATTTAAATTAGCATGAAATTAGTATATGCTTTTAACTAAAATTGTATGTATAATTAATATAAAGTATTTATATATTTAATTAATGTGGTAATTAGTATATGTAAATAAATTAATTTGTATATATATAATGTAAAGTATTTATGTATTTAATTAAGGCAAATGTATATACAACGTATTTGGTATATGTATTATTTTTGGTAAAAATGTATAAATATGTAAATTGTATATTATTTAATTATTAGAAATCAATTGTATAAGTATAGTATATATTTAAATAAATTCTATAATTAAGTTGGTATATATAATATATATATTTTGTATATATATATATACTTGATATAATTTCAAACATATATATATTGTACATACATTTAAAATATTTCTATATATATATATGATTGATAGATAAATACGTGTTCTACTATAAGCATTTTTAATATATAAACACTTAGCATATTTTCAAGGTATATTTAATTGGTATAAAAAAATAATAGTATACGTACTATTTTGGTGTATATATATATATCTTTATTGTTGTTCAATTGACATAGCTATATATGTGTAGGTATATTTTTGTATAAACCATTAGTACATTTTTATATATATATACATGTATATTTTGCAGTTGTATTTGATTGGAGATATGTTGTATGTACATACAAGTATTAGTTTTATTTAAAGTGTATATATATTTTACTTATATCTATTATTGTAATTAAGGAATATTAAGATATAGTTGGCCTATCTAGTAGATGACCCCTACCATACCTAGCGTAGCCCTAAGGCCAGTGTATTTCTATTGTGTGTTAGTGTAGCCCATGATACAAATGTCATATTGTGATGTGTTTATAGGACTGTTGGTTTACCAGGGGATACTCTGGAACAGGACATCCATAATTACCAGCTAAGGACCCGAGGCAAGTACATTCTCTGATAATTTCTAATTCTTGATAATTGCTATAAGTTCAATGATCTTGAAATGTTACAACTGAATCTTTGACACTGTGTTACACGGACTAGTATAGCTTGGATCTGCAGTCATGAGATGTTACCTTGATTATCGTATTGACATTGTACACGACATGTATATTTAGACATCGTACATGATAGACTTGACTTGCTCGTGTATCATGATGTGTCATGGTTGGATCCACAGTACTAGTTGGGGGCGGGGAAGTAGTTAGTAAGAAATGTGATCATAACCTCTTATTGTAGTATATAAAATTGTAAGTGTTAATCATGCTCTTCACCCATGATTAGCCAGGCCCTGTAGCTACTGTACATGTTCCCAAGCCGATCACATTTCGAAACTACTATTTCAAACACCTAGAATAGATTACAGTTCTCTATTTTTAATCATATACTACATCACCCGTATATGATACTGTTCCTTTCATTTTTATACATGCACTGACTGTGTTTCATTGCCTATTGCCTGTCTCTCTTAAACTGTCATTACATTATTCCACTGTCTTCTCAGTAGCTAGCATGACATGTTTTATTGTATTATAGACATTATCAATTAATGGAACTGTTATTTGAGATTG
The DNA here is from genome assembly GCA_036927795.1 of Iris macrosiphon. Classification (NCBI taxonomy): domain Eukaryota; kingdom Viridiplantae; phylum Streptophyta; class Magnoliopsida; order Asparagales; family Iridaceae; genus Iris; species Iris macrosiphon. The sequence goes on from JAYESA010000002.1 coordinate 106,432,522, forward strand.
TGCTTTGCTCCTTCCTGACTGGAAATATTTTTTCAGACTATGCCTTAGATGACCGCTGTCCGACACTTATGGTGAGTAGCTGCAGACTTGGTAGTAGTTGATTCTGGAAGTCTAGTCGGAATTATTATTCATAGTTAGTTCTTTTAACAGTCTATTTGGTACCGGATTTGTCTCCGGCATTTTGATGATTCTTGGATATTATTAAGTTATTTCTTGTGGACTTGTATTGTGTTTAATTTTAATTTCTGTTTCAAAATCTTATCGTGCTGTGATTCTGTGGTTGAGTATGTGTTCATCTTATTTGTGTCATTCGTGCCTCCTAATGGAGATTGGATGCCTGCGTGACATTAGTTAGATAGTATCAATACCTAGACAGCGTTCTACCGCCGATGCTGCGGCGTAGGCTGGACGTACCCACGCACTCGTGCCCCTAAACCGGGTGTGGGTCGTGACAAGTTATTACTCTAGCATTCACTTATATTCCAGTTTATTGTTCTATAATGCACTTATATTTTTGTTCATTGCTAGTTGTACCATTGACGATGACATGATCTCCAGTATATCTATTTCCAGTATTTCGTTATCTCCAGTATTTATTATTTCTAGTATTTATATCCATCTTGTATTTCTTTACACTGTATTATAGTTTTTGGCAATATATATGGAACTGTTGTTAGTGCTTGTACTTTGCTCCAATCCTAACTGGATATTTTTTCCAGAGGATCTTGAGGACTTCTGTCCTACACACTATAGACCAGGTATAGATGCAGACTACATACCAGAGATCTTAGAGGAGTCCATACCATTAGAACAGACACTACCTGCAGCTATTTAGACAGTTATTATTTTATGCATTTTAGTTTATGTTGAGACTTATTTTAAGTTTAAATTGAGACTTGTGGAGACTTTTTATGTTAGACAGCTATACTGTGGTACGTGGCTGTAGAAGCATAAAATATACTGGGGAAATTGTACGCGTATTATACAATCAAAATCTAACATACATGAAGCCCGCATAAAATAGAACTTCAGAGCTGTTTTGGCATAAAGAAGAGCTTCAGAACTGCTCGCGTAAAGCAGCGCTTCAAGGCTGTTTTGGCGTAAAAGGTTGCTATACCTCCCTCCGGCATAAAATACGCTTATTTTTAATACAACGTAAAGTTGTACGAAGAACTCTTCGTATTCCTCGGATGAATCTGTCAGACAAAATAGTGAACCTGACTACTGACAAAAAGTACTGCACGACGATCGAGAGGACGGCTGTGATAATAATTTTGCACAGAGACCCAGACTGTCATTTAGTGACATATTCTTGATACAAGTCATTTTTACGCATTCAAAGAATACGCTGCCTATTCTACATGGGTAGAGATGAGTTTTACGCTCAAGATGAGACGAAATCAGACGCCATGTCAAAATATGTTTCTCGTACAGAGCTCGAGGCATATCTCGGCATTTAATGCACGAGATTGAGGCATCTCTCTGCATTAAATGCACTTGATTTGGTTCTATTCTTTATAATTTTGTAATGACTGGGAGAGCTAAAACTATGGCTAATACGCTTCATACAGGGGTAGCTCTTACTCCTCCTCTGTCCAAAACAACATGAAGATGCGTAAAGTGTGGATGTCTAAGACGTCCTCTACCCTTCCTACAAGCTCTCACTCTCTGATCAACAAAGCTGTGACAATACAGCCAATACGCCCTGTGCGTAAAGGTTTATCTCCCGTCTGTGACGTGATAGACAATACTTCTGGCAATGCCTTAGTGCCAATCCAGAAGTTTCAAACATGCCCTGTGCGTACAAATTTATCTCCTGTCTGTGACGTGGTAGACAACACTTCTGGCAATGCCTCAGTGCCAATCCAGAAGTTTCAAACATGCTCTGTGTATAAAACTTTGTCTCCCATCTGTGACGTGGTAGACAAAATTTTTGGCAATGCCTCAGTGCCAATCCAGAAATTTCAAACTCGCCCTGCGCATAAAATTACATCTCCCTTCTATGATGAGGCAGATGGACCCTTTGATCACATCAAGGTAAACAAGTGGCGAATCTTCCAACCTCTAGATTTTTACGTCCACAAAAGAAGAAGGTTCCCACTTTACAGATTATGCAGACTTTCCCTGTCTTACGTGAACCTGTGCAAAAATCCAAATTATGCCAGGACAGATCTGTCTACGTAAAGAATACTCGTTTTACGGGAAGGTACGCTTCCCAGACAGAGGATGGATCATGTGCTACTCATATGGGTGAACTGTTGTATTCCTATGGCAGAGAAAGGGTTATGATTTCTAATCTACATATACCCACTGATATAAAAAGGCAGAATAAGCCTTCTTCTTCTGTTAGTCCTCCTGATTTGCGTGATTTCTTGATCCAGAAACACAAAGACAGGGGTCAAAATCAAGATATAGTGCCCCTGACTACCAAGCGTGGGGAGATAATGTGGGAAGTAGCATCAACATCTAATATCGTCATGACATATGGGCCACATGAAGAATATGTCTTTATTGTTCCACCTACTCATAACGATCAGCATCAAATAATCTTTGGTCGAATACGGAATAGACCGATTATACAAGAAGATTCTCACGAGTCTGATGTTGGGAAAATAGAAGTCCACAGATATAGCCCATAGGTTTTAAAGATTATGCAAGACATGGGTTATGATTTGAAGTTGAAGCAAGGCCTCAATTATGGAAAAGGTAGACGAATACCGTTGCATGATGATCCTTACTGTCAATGAACTTGTTTCGGGTTAGGGTATACTGCATCTTTTGCAAACTCCAAACCTCCAGAGTCTGATCCTGTAATACCAGAGGCAACTCCTTCTAAATCAACTTCAGTGGACGAAGGCAAACAAAAAGAAGAAGAAGAACCAGACAACGACATGTCTGGGGGTAGTCTCCCTCGACAAAACAGAGCAGCATCCAAAGCTGGGGGGAGAATTCTCTCTGAGTCTGAAGATGATGCAACTATGACCATTTTCCCTGAAGACCGTACGACTCAGGTATCGAAAGCCCGAAAACCAAAGGAGATTTTCTCCTTCAACGAGGATGACATTATTGAAATCTTTAATATATTGATGAAGGAAAACAAACTTCGGCTACCCGACATCAAATACCCTGAAAGGGCTGGCAAAGTCGATGACCTAGAATATTGTCTCTTTCATCGGTACATTCATCACCCCACAAAAGCATGCTATATACTGAAAAGAAGAATCCAGGAGTTGATTGACGCCAAAGATATCACTCTGCATTTATAAACGAGAAGACGGTCACTACAAATTAATCTCACTCCAACGTGGCAATTTGCCCCCTCAAGAGGTACCGGATGATGAGTCCCATCAATCTTCCTAGAGGAACAACCTTCAGGTCTATCCCCACTCAGCAAATTACTCCCCACTGAATTTTTTGGACATGGGTTCACGTCAATATTACCTCTGAACTGTTGTCCAAATATTTTTTTTCTCCCAGCTGAGTTTGCCATGTCCAAATGACCCCTGAGCAAACCTCCCAGGTTGTTGCTATCGATTAGTTCACGTCCATATTACCTCTGAACTATGGAGTAAATCCATTACCACAAAAATGGTCACTTCCATATTTATCTCTGTCCTGTGTCTCTTTACCCCCAACGAGTCATATCTTACCATGACCATATTACCACTGAGTGAAGTTCTTCTCTTCGACTTTTTACTATCACGTTCGCGTAACTCCTGCTAGTTATTTCAGCTTATATATGTACTTAACGTACGCCATGGATAATAAGTCCACAACCCAGATGTACAAATCAACTCTTGGTTCTTTGTCACTACCACATTTTAGGAAAAAGGATATTTTAGTAATTTCCTATTTAAATAAATATTGTGCATGGTAAATAATTTTTGTTGTATTATTTAATTGTTGTTGGATGTTATTTAATTATTTTGGACTTATTTTAGTGGACCCAACTAGTGTAGTTTGGACCCATGGACCAACATGAATTAAATAGTTAGATTTGGCCCATTTAGAAAGCCCATAGTTAAGGAGATGGATTAAATTAATTAAGTGATTAGACTAGAAGCTTCCTTCCTTAATTATTTCTTCATGAGAGGCCCCAAGGGGTACATTGGACATTTTATAATTGCTTGGGAGAGGGGCAAGGCCGGCCTATTAAAAGAGGGGGGAAATTTCTCTCTCCTCTCATTCTCATTCCAAATCTAGATCTAGAATTTCTCACTCCCAAATTCCCTCCATTCCTATTCCAATTTCCTACCAAATTCATTCCAAATTCTTCCCAATTCACCATTAGAGAAGGAGGAAGGAAGGATCTAGAAGAAGGAAGCAAGGATCTACAAAGAGGAGCAAGGATCTACAATTTGGAAGCAAGTTCTTCTCAATTGGAGGTTTCATTGGGAATCCATCTCCCAATAGATATAATTCAGATTTTCCCATTTAAATAGTTTCTAAATATGAGATTTAATCATGTAAAATCAACCTATATGTATGTACTACCCATAGGACTTTGTTTTGTGTTCATAGGAGACCCATGGAGAAAGTTATGGTGCTTTTTGTGTTAATTTTGTTGGAATTTCGAATTTATATTTTGTTGTGTGTATCAATTGATCCTATAGATCAATTGGACATGAGCTTATGTGTTTGGGGCTAGTGTCGTATCCATAATTTGGTACATGTGGTTCGTATCCCAACTATTTGGTGATACGTGTCATTTTGGGGGTTTTTCCTCCGACACGGGGCTTTGAACATGTCGTATTTTGACACGGACACATAGATCTACTTTTGACACTTTGATTTATTTATAAATATTATTTGTGATTTGTTTGTATCCTTCGGGGTACAATTGGTTGTGTGTTGGACTCGTGTCACATGCGTATCCTAGATCTAGTGGGATACGGTGGGATACTCTCCAATTGTGTGGATTTTTGAATAGATCTAATTATGTATGGTTTAAATTCTTTAATTATAATTAGTAAATGTATATAGATATTATATATTTATTTTGTGTATTTATTATAGTAATTATTGTAGCATAGATCTATATATTTTTGTGTGTGCTAATATGATGTACAAATATAATATGTAGCTTTCTTGTATGTAATTATATATGTACTTATGTTAATAGTATAAATTATACATAAATATTTTATAAAATATATTTATGTGTTTAATTGTGTAATTATATTATTTATAATTATTATATAATTATTTGTATATTAATGTATATATTTTAGGTGTGCTTCTAGCTATGTAAAATATGAACATTAATATGTGCATGTGTTGTAACTATTGGTATTTAATTATAAGTTTATATGTGCATATATATATATAAGTATATAATTATTTATTTATATATATGTATTATGATTATTATTGCATATATATATTTATATATATATATATATTTCTGTATTTTAGTGACAGTGGGTTTGTGACAGTAAAACTGTCGCTAAATAGGCGGGTCAGCAGCAGCCGCTGTAGCCCACTGTGCATTAATGACAGTTCTGTCATTAATGCTGCAGGCGGGATCTTAGCAGCAGTGGCGACAGTTTTCGATGACGGTTGATTAACTGTCACCAATGCAGCAGCAGTGGGTTTTATTACACAGTGGCTTTTGCGACGTTTTTCTGTGACAGTTGAGACTGTCACTATAAGCTGTTTTAATTAAATTGTATTTTTTAACTCCCTGTTTTCAGTGACGCTTTGGCCGTTTTAAATTATATTTTATATATTATTATTGTATATATATATATGTGTATATATATGTGTTTTGTGAGGTATAATATTTGTAATAATATATTATGTTATTTGTATACATATTGGTTTGTATATATATTATTTTAGGGTATATATTATTTGTATTAGTAGTATACTTTGTGTGAGTATGATTTGGGATCTAATTTTTATTCCTAAATTGTTGTATTTTATTTCTATATTATTTATATAGATTTTTTGTGAGGTTGACCTTGGTTTGACTTTAGTTGACTTTAGAGTTGACCATAGTTGACTTTTGACTTAGAATTTATTTATTGACCTAGGAGTTGACTAGTTTGACTTGTTCTCTTTCTGGGACCTTGTTTTAATGTGGTATTCCATATCTAGGTCTTTGAGGCACCGAGTCAGACATCTGTGAGACTGTTCTTTGGATTTCAGGTGAGTACATTCTCTGATAGTTTCTCATTTATGATATCCTCTATGTTCGTTGTATCTAGTGTAGATTTACATGTTTCTCTCGACACTATGGTTACACGGATTGGTATATCCGGATCTCGTTATGAGATATTATTCCTTGGTATATGGTGTATATGGTGCAAGTATTGTTTCATTGGTTATCTTGTACATGTATAGACACCGATTCTCGGGGAGACTAGCTATCTTCTTGGAGAATCTAGTGCCATAGCATACCGTGGTTGGATCTATTATACCAGTTGGGGGTGGGGAGTATTAGTATAGATATGTGATCAAATCCCTATTGAATAAAGTATTGGTAAGTGAATAGTGTTGATCATGCACCGCACGTATGATTAGCCAGGCCGTATTGTATCTTGCCCAAGCCGATCACATGTTAAGCTAGTACTCACACACTTAGTCATTAGTATTATTGTTTCATTGGCATATTGTTCATTATTGTATTTCTTTCCAGTATTTCCTTATTGTCTATATATCTCTTGTATCTATTTTGTGCATCTTGTTTATCCACAGCTATTTACTGTTACATAGTTTTTATCATGGATTAGAACTGCTGTTAGAGATGTACTCTGCTCCTTTCCTGACTGGATATATTTTTCCAGATGATACTGAGGAGTACCCTACCTATTATGGAACCCAGGATGTTGTGGGTTTAGATTCGGAGACCCTGGCTCAAGAGGGACTTATCTCAACTGAGACAGTTGACCTGGAGTGTAGCTTGTAGTATGATAGTATTCTTTTATACTGGATTTGTCTCCAGCTTATTTTTGTTACTCTTCAGACTCGTTGATGTATTATTTTAAACTCATGAGTTGATGACTATTCTATTCTTATCTGATCCGTGTTCATTCTATCTTAGTTCTGTGATTGAGTACACTATCTTTTGGTGGTTCATTATATTAGATAGACTTTCTAGACAGCGTTCTACCGCCGATTCTGCGGCGTAGGCTGGGCGTTATTGTAAACACCCTAAATTTCAGGAATAAAATTTATACAATTTTTCCCGTATTTTTGGTGTTCTTCTGGAATTTAAAAGCTAAGGTAATTTGGGGTTGAATCATTTTAAGTGTGGCTAAATGGGGTTAAAATATTCTGGAAATAGAAATTTATTGTGTATAATGGAGAACCGGACGCAGGGCAATTTTCGGTGAATTTATGGGACACCGGAGCAGCGAATCGAGGAACTTTAGCTATTTGGAATGAACTCAAACCGCTGAACCGAACTCAAACCGCTGAACCAACCCGAAACCCATCTAGGAACCCTAGCAGCCGAAGTACTGTTCCCCTATAAATGTACCTCGGCTTTTGTGCCCTAGGCCGCAGCCACCCCGAGTTTCCCCGCAGTAGCCGCCTGGACGAGTCATCGCCGCCGCCATCGACTTAACCCCAGCCGCCCGCTCTCTTCCCTCACGCCGAGCCCGACCCCCACCTCCGTTTGGCCGAGTTCGACGCTGCTTCGTCGACGACCAAACTCCGGCAGCAGCCACCCGTCCAGTCCCGACCCCCGGGACGCCGCCGCCCTCAGCCGACTCGGTGGCCGCCCCGCCTGCTGTCAACGCTCCGACCCATTGCCGGACCAACCGATCCCCGACCGCCTGAGAGTCCGACCCATCCCCGGCTGTGCGTCCCGATTCCGTCGACGCCGCGACCCCTCCGGTCGGCCTCAGCGAACTGTAGCCACCTCGACGTTCGCGCCATCGACCACAGCGACCCCTAGCACTGGACCCAGCAACTTGATACGCTGGACACGGAATTGACGTGGACACTTGGAAAACAGAATCCACGGAGCCCTGTAAAGGTACTATTTTCTCCCTACTCGCGACTCCGTTTTCAATTCCGTCGATTTCTATGCGTAGACTGTTTACCCCTCTCGGTGCCCGTGCAATTCGCTCGGTGCATCGCGTCCTGTGGTGATCGTACACCGCGATCCAAAAACAGGAAAAACGACGCCCTGTTTCACCCCGGAACTGAGTGCGCCCCGCCAAACGGGACGACTTGGTCGCGTGCGGTCTTCATAGATACATGCGCGACGTTGATACGGTCGTGTGGGATTTCGCAGAAGCTGATTCGGAGGTGCGTGCACCCCGGAATCAACGCGTATCCGCCGACAACACCCCGTATCTGTCGATTCTGAAACACGCTGTAACTTCGTGTACACACGTCAGATCGAGACGAAACTTGCGCCATCGGATCCGTAGTAATACGCTGGTCCTGTGAGGCAAGTTTGGTTCGATTCTGAGAACGTTGACAAAATCACGTATCGTGGGCCCCACAGGCTCCACTTGACGGGTGATTTTGTGATCGGCTCATCGGAATCCAATTCTGGAAGTTCCGTTGGGTTCGTATCATCGTTCCTGACTTGTAGACACTGAGTTTGCGGAATTTGGAGACCTTTGACCCAGACGCGCTTTTCGGTGCAAAGTGGGCCCACATGTGGAACCCGCTTTGGCCCGAAAATGACCTTTTTGCCCCTGTATCCAAATTGGACGTAAGGACCGGCGTTTCTAGCTATTTGACACCTTCTGAGACTGTTGGTGATATTTATTACAGCTTTTGGAGTAGTTTCCACCGGATCCACAGATACCAGGACAGTTGTTGATACTCGGACATCAGGCAAGTGTACCTTGCCAAACTCTGCAGTATTGTTATATTTTTTTTTGCTATATTTTATTGCTGAGCATGCTTAACCTAGGACCGTGTGACGTACTTAGCGTCCGATTATTAGTCGGGTGCCAACACCGTACGCGGTGTTGGGTACGGTCATCTAGAGATGGACATTCGCGACACTATATATTCTCGTACTTGTCTTATCAAGTACCATATGACCCAGGACACTTGACACTATTCATGAGACAGGATTTTCCCGAGATATTCGTGGTGATTCTGTATAGGATACAGGACATGGTCATTATACTATTAGATACTTTATGACTGGTTGCATTTAGCTATGATCGCGCTTGACATGGGCATGAGACATTGTGGTCATGATATGCGTGGTTACATTGGGTGGGGAGAGACATACAGGCTACAGGCTGTATTTATGTATATCTTCTATTATTGAGAGGTCGTAGACTCTCGTAGCAGAGCTAGACCCACTACCGGTTATTACCGCTACCGGCTCCCCGACACAGAGCTTGTAGTGGCTCAGCCTGAGACTAGTGATGCTCTCACTTGCATTTACACTTAGATGGTACATATTTACCCCCTTGTTTCATTTAGTTATATATTGCTGCACTGCTTATCTGTATTTATTGGCATGAGCTTTCTTGTACCTTGCTATGTCCCCTGAGGACCTGGATCCGGATTTTTGTTCCCAGATTTTGCAGACGAGGTTTATCCCGAGGTTTACGGGACCGGAGCAGGAGCTGATCCCGGAGTTATACCACCATCCGAGGACGAGGTCTTAGCTGAAGACTTCTCTTGAGCATCCTTGTTTATGCTCAGCTTTTATTATTTATTTCAGTCTTTGATATTCTGGACAGATGAACCATTGTACTAGATATTTATCGGGTTGTTTCCCGAAGTACTATGTGAGACTGGATAATGATTTACATTCCTTATTTATTCTGTGGATCATGTTTATGTCTTGTGTGGATGAGATTAGTTATACCATGATTGTCGTAGACTTGTTTTACAGCTTAAGTATGCCCTGATGGATCCTTTATAGTGAGTTGGTCCATCGGTGCGTACTGCTGGCCGTTGATACGCGTCTGGTCCCACGGTATTTTGGGACTGGGGCGTAACATGGTTTTTGTGGTGGCCCATGCAGGTCTACGACTAAATAGTTCGGTTTCAACTTAGGGACCGGGCCAGCCTGCCCTAAGGATAGTATGAACTATAGGATCTCATCCATTATTTAACCAGTTGTTGAACTCTATATCGATCTCGAATTTTTTTACTTGAACTGCATCCTGTATTGATTCCTCTGAGCGTTCTCATAGTTTATCTTTTGATTTCAGAGCAATGGATTCCGGGAACAGAGATGATATTCCTTTGGATACGCCACACGACGCTGTGGTTACTTACGGAGACGGAGTGACACCAGGGGATGGTGGACAAGCATCGCAGAGTGATCAAACCGGACAGCCTAATCCAAGGTTCCGGAGAAATGACATCCCACCTCCGCCACAGTTCACTCCCCAGATGCCAGTATTCCCGCCAGGACAAGCCATGGACGGGCAACAAATGTTCCAGATGATGTATGCTATGATGCAAGCACAGCAACAGATTCAGCAGGAGGCCCATCGGCAGGAGGCCGAGTATCTGAGGACCAGCCTGGTATCCGCATTGGAGCAGGCAAATCCCCCAACGAGGCGAACAGCGATGGGATCCATCACTGATTTCCGTCACCTCAAACCTCGCACATTTTCTGGTAAGGAAGGGCCAACGGAAGTTCATGAGTGGCTCACCAATATTCAGCATCAGTTGGAAGCCGCTGAACTTCCGAGAGAGAAGTGGATGACTGCAGTTAGAATGCAGTTAACTGATAATGCGCATCACTGGTGGTTAGCAGAAGAAAGGAGGCTCGGACAGGACAGAGTCACATGGGAAGAGTTCTCTAGACTCTTCCAAGAGATGTACATCCCGGCAGTCGCACGGTCAGAGCTCAGAGACAGGTTCAACCGCCTTATCCAAGGCAGCATGTCAGTGGAGGAATATAATGCGGAATTTATTCGCCTGAGCCGCTTTGCCCCGACATTGATTTCGACGGAGGAAGAAAAAGCAGAGAAGTTCTTTGACGGCTTGAAGTTCGAGCTTCAGAGAGTGATTGGATCGGTAGCACCTACCTCTTATACCGATGTTCTTGCAGCAGCCCGACGCTTGGAGCGCGTCGCTAGAAGGGAGACTAACCTGAAGAGGCCTATCACATCAGCACCATCCAGGCCAGCACATGGGGATTCAGCAAAGCGAGCCCAAAGGGGTATGCCAGATAGAGCAGCACAGAGAGACAGACCTCTTCCTACTTGTCACCACTGCGGCAAGGTAGGACACATTGAGAAGGAATACAGGCGTAAGTTGGGACTATGTTTGAGCTGCGGATCCAGCCAGCACTTTTCCAGGGACTGTTCCGAACGCCGAGACGGAGCACCAAGACTAGCATTGCCTGCACCACGACCAGCTTATCCAGCAGCAGGAGCCCAACAGACAGGAGTTGGTGGGGTCAGACCACCAGCCCCCGGAGGGAACCAGCAGAGACCACCCCTGGCACCACAGGCAGCCCTATTTCATCAGCAGCAGCAGCAGCAGAGAGGTCCAGCTCAGGGACGGGGACAGGCATTCCCTTTAGCTGTTGAGGAGGAGGCCACAGCAGGCGAGGTCATCGCAGGTACTATTTTAGTAGCTTCATTACCTGCAGTAGCTTTATTTGATTCTGGAGCATCGCATTCATTTATAGCAGCTAGCTTTGTAGCCACCCATAGAGTAGCTACCGCACCCCTTCCGAAGATGAAGAGGATTCTTACGGGAGGCGGTATTATTCCGGTTAGTGACGTCTGTAGATCATGTTCTGTAGTCGTATGTGGCCGAGAGATGCGAGCGCAGTTTCTGATATTTTCTATGCCGGATTATGATGTCGTACTTGGTATGGACTGGTTAAGTCAGTACCATGCGACTCTTGATTGTCGGCTTGGGAAGGTTATATTTAGACCGCCTGGCCACCCAGAATTCGAGTTTCTCCGCGGAGCAGTAGAGCAAGGAGTTCAGCCTACTCTTAGGGTATTATCTGTAGAAGAGGAGACAGGTTACCCAAGAGTCATATCAGAATTTGTGGACGTATTTCCGGATGATCTTCCAGGTTTACCGCCTGATCGGGAAATAGAATTCACAATAGACTTAACTCCAGGAGCAGAGCCAATCACTTCATCGGTTTATCGGCTAGCACCTAAGGAGTTAGTGGAGTTGAAGGAACAGGTAGATGATCTTTTGGAGAAGGGTTTCATTCGCCCCAGTGTTTCACCTTAGGGAGCACCCATCTTATTTGTGCCGAAGAAGGATGGAACAGTACGGTTGTGCATTGATTACAGGGCACTGAATGCCGTGACCATCAAGAACAGGTATCCCTTACCACGCATTGATGATCTATTCGATCAATTGAGTGGTGCAAGGGTATTCTCGAAGATTGACCTTAGATCCGGCTATCATCAGATCAAGGTGAGGAAGGAAGACATCCCGAAGACAGCTTTCAGGACGAAGTATGGGCATTATGAGTTCTTGGTGATGCCGTTTGGTTTAACCAACGCACCAGCAGTATTTATGAGCTTAATGAACAGAGTCTTTCATCAGTTCTTGGATAAATTTGTAGTGGTGTTCATTGATGACATTCTCATATATTCCAAGAGCCCTGAAGAGCACGAGGAGCATCTCAGAATTGTGCTAGAGACCTTGAGACAGGAGAAGTTATATGCCAAGCTCAGTAAGTGTGAGTTCTGTATGGACAAAGTACCTTTCTTGGGGCACATCATCTCAGGAGAAGGACTTTCAGTGGATCCAGAGAAAGTTGCGGCAATAGAGACTTGGCCTACACCCACATCAGTTGCAGAGGTGAGAAGTTTTCTCGGACTTGCGGGATATTACCGAAGGTTTGTAGAGAATTTCTCGAGGATTGCAGAACCGATGACAAATCTAACACGTAAGGATCAGGAGTTTATATGGACAGAAGACTGCCAGAAAGCTTTTGAAGAACTGAAGAGAAGATTAACAACAGCACCTGTCTTGACTCTTCCTTCAGGGTCAGGAGGTTTTGTTGTTTACAGTGATGCATCAGGCAGCGGACTAGGATGTGTTTTGATGCAACATGGCAAAGTCATTGCTTATGCGTCAAGACAGTTGAAGGACCACGAGAAGAACTACCCCACGCATGATCTGGAGCTAGCAGCAGTGATATTTGCATTGAAGATATGGAGGCACTACCTTTATGGAGAGAGGGTAGAAATCTTTACTGATCACAAGAGTCTGAAGTATGTGTATACACAGAAGGAGCTTAACATGAGACAGAGACGCTGGCTAGAACTAATGGTGGATTTTGACATAGATCTGCAGTATCATCCGGGAAAGGCGAATGTGGTTGCAGATGCACTCAGCAGGAAGCCTACAGCGTATTTCTTGACGATGCAGCCCGAGTTATTGAGAGATTTACAGGAGCTACAGATGGAGGTTATCGTACCGGGACAGAATGGATTGATGGCTAACCTTGAGATTCAGTCATCACTCGTAGAGAAGATCAAGGAGGCATTGCCCACCGATGCTAGATTCCGAAGACTCAAGGAAAGGACAGAAGCTGGCCTGCAGACAGGACTTCGCATCCATGAAGACGGAACATTGAGGTTTGGAAACCGCCTGTATGTTCCAAATGGAGAATTGAGACAGGAGCTAATGACTGAAGCACATAGCTCTACGTACTCTGTTCACCCAGGAGGAACTAAGATGTACAGAGACTTGAGACAGTACTACTGGTGGCATGGAATGAAGAGAGAGATCGCAAGATTTGTGGCTAGATGCTTAGTCTGCCAGCAAGTAAAGGCCGAGCATCAGAGGACCGCAGGGATGTTACAGCCGCTTCCGATACCGGAATGGAAGTGGGAGCATATCACGATGGATTTTGTTACAGGATTCCCGAGGAGCCCCAGCGGAAGAGACGCAGTATGGGTGATTGTGGATCGACTCACTAAATCGGCACACTTCTTGCCATTTAGAGTTGGGCAGTCCACAGAGGTACTAGCCGACATGTATATGCGATAAATTGTCAAATTACATGGAGTGCCTGTTAGTATTGTATCGGATCGAGATTCGAGATTTACATCTCATTTCTGGAGAAGCATGCAAGAGAGTCTGGGCACCAGACTCAAGTTCAGCACGGCATACCACCCGCAGACAGATGGCCAATCGGAGCGCACCATTCAGATCTTAGAGGACATGTTGAGATCATGTATGCTAGACTTTGGAGGTTCTTGGAAAGATCATTTGCACTTAGTAGAGTTCTCCTACAATAACAGTTATCAGGCCAGCATCCAGATGGCGCCATTTGAAGCTTTATACGGAAGGAAGTGCAGATCACCTGTGTGTTGGAGTGACGTTGGTGAACGTCAGATACTGGGACCAGAATTGGTAACGCAGACAGTGGAGAAGGTGAAGCAGATACAGAATCATCTACGAGCAGCTCAGGACAGACAGAAGCATTGGGCAGATACACACAGGCGTCCCCTAGAGTTCAAGGAAGGAGATCACGTATTCTTGAGGATTTCGCCTACTCGTGGTACTATCAGATTCGGGAGCAGAGGCAAGCTGAGCCCAAGGTATATTGGGCCATTTGACATCCTCGAGCGTGTTGGTGAGGTGGCTTATCGGCTTGCATTACCTCCATCCTTAGAGGGAGTGCATGACGTATTCCACATCTCACAGCTGCGCAGGTACGTGACCGACCCAAGTCACGTAATCGATCATTCAGAGATCGCAGTGGGCCCAAGTTTGAGATATGAAGAACAACCGGTTGGCATTCTCGACGTCAGTGAGAAGACATTGCGAGGACAGACAATCAGACTGGTCCGAGTAGCATGGAAACATCATTCCCCTGGAGAATCGACTTGGGAACGAGAAGATAGTATGCGCCAACGTTACCCCCACCTGTTTGAGGAGACAGTTGTAAACTAGGCCACCTTGTATTTCCATAACCCTTCTTTAGTAGCTTATTCTTTGATTGCGAGGACGCAATCCTTTTAAGGAGGGAAGATTGTAAACACCCTAAATTTCAGGAATAAAATTTATACAATTTTTCCCGTATTTTTGGTGTTCTTCTGGAATTTAAAAGCTAAGGTAATTTGGGGTTGAATCATTTTAAGTGTGGCTAAATGGGGTTAAAATATTCTGGAAATAGAAATTTATTGTGTATAATGGAGAACCGGACGCAGGGCAATTTTCGGTGAATTTATGGGACACCGGAGCAGCGAATCGAGGAACTTTAGCTATTTGGAATGAACTCAAACCGCTGAACCGAACTCAAACCGCTGAACCAACCCGAAACCCATCTAGGAACCCTAGCAGCCGAAGTACTATTCCCCTATAAATGTACCTCGGCTTTTGTGCCCTAGGCCGCAGCCACCCCGAGTTTCCCCGCAGTAGCCGCCTGGACGAGTCATCGCCGCCGCCATCGACTTAACCCCAGTCGCCCGCTTTCTTCCCTCACGCCGAGCCCGACCCCCACCTCCGTTTGGCCGAGTTCGACGCTGCTTCGTCGACGACCAAACTCCGGCAGCAGCCACCCGTCCAGTCCCGACCCCCGGGACGCCGCCGCCCTCAGCCGACTCGGTGGCCGCCCCGCCTGCTGTCAACGCTCCGACCCATTGCCGGACCAACCGATCCCCGACCGCCTGAGAGTCCGACCCATCCCCGGCTGTGCGTCCCGATTCCGTCGACGCCGCGACCCCTCCGGTCAGCCTCAGCGAACTGTAGCCACCTCGGCGTTCGCGCCATCGACCACAGCGACCCCTAGCACTGGACCCAGCAACTTGATACGCTGGACACGGAATTGACGTGGACACTTGGAAAACAGAATCCATGGAGCCCTGTACAGGTACTATTTTCTCCCTACTCGCGACTCCGTTTTCAATTCCGTCGATTTCTATGCGTAGACTGTTTACCCCTCTCGGTGCCCGTGCAATTCGCTCGGTGCATCGCGTCCTGTGGTGATCGTACACCGCGATCCAAAAACAGGAAAAACGACGCCCTGTTTTACCCCGGAACTGAGTGCGCCCCGCCAAACGGGACGACTTGGTCGCGTGCGATCTTCATAGATACATGCGCGCCGTTGATACGGTCGTGTGGGATTTCGCAGAAGCTGATTCGGAGGTGCGTGCACCCCGGAATCAACGCGTATCCGCCGACAACACCCCGTATCTGTCGATTCTGAAACACGCTGTAACTTCGTGTACACACGTCAGATCGAGACAAAACTTGCGCCATCGGATCCGTAGTAATACGCTGGTCCTGTGAGCCAAGTTTGGTTCGATTCTGAGAACGTTGACAAAATCACGTTTCGTGGGCCCCACAGGCTCCACTTGACGGGTGATTTTGTGATCGGCTCATCGGAATCCAATTCTGGAAGTTCCGTTGGGTTCGTATCATCGTTCCTGACTTGTAGACACTGAGTTTGCGGAATTTGGAGACCTTTGACCCAGACGCGCTTTTCGGTGCAAAATGGGCCCACATGTGGAACCCGCTTTGGCCCGAAAATGACCTTTTTGCCCCTGTGTCCAAATTGGACGTAAGGACTGGCGTTTCTAGCTATTTGACACCTTCTGAGACTGTTGGTGATATTTATTACAGCTTTTGGAGTAGTTTCCACCGGATCCACAGATACCAGGACAGTTGTTGATACTCGGACATCAGGCAAGTGTACCTTGCCAAACTCTGCAGTATTGTTATATATTTTTTTTGCTATATTTTATTGCTGAGCATGCTTAACCTAGGACCGTGTGACGTACTTAGCGTCCGATTATTAGTCGGGTGCCAACACCGTACGCGGTGTTGGGTACGGTCATCTAGAGATGGACATTCGCGACACTATATATTCTCGTACTTGTCTTATCAAGTACCATATGACCCAGGACACTTGACACTATTCATGAGACAGGATTTTCCCGAGATATTCGTGGTGATTCTGTATAGGATACAGGACATGGTCATTATACTATTAGATACTTTATGACTGGTTGCATTTAGCTATGATCGCGCTTGACATGGGCATGAGACGTTGTGGTCATGATATGCGTGGTTACATTGGGTGGGGAGAGACACACAGGCTACAGGCTGTATTTATGTATATCTTCTATTATTGAGAGGTCGTAGACTCTCGTAGCAGAGCTAGACCCACTACCGGTTATTACCGCTACCGGCTCCCCGACACAGAGCTTGTAGTGGCTCAGCCTGAGACTAGTGATGCTCTCACTTGCATTTACCCTTAGATGGTACATATTTACCCCTTTGTTTCATTTAGTTATATATTGCTGCACTGCTTATCTGTATTTATTGGCATGAGCTTTCTTGTACCTTGCTATGTCCCCTGAGGACCTGGATCCGGATTTTTGTCCCCAGATTTTGCAGACGAGGTTTATCCCGAGGTTTACGGGACCGGAGCAGGAGCTGATCCAGGAGTTGTACCACCATCCGAGGACGAGGTCTTAGCTGAAGACTTCTCTTGAGCATCCTTGTTTATGCTCAGCTTTTATTATTTATTTCAGTCTTTGATATTCTGGACAGATGAACCATTGTACTAGATATTTATCGGGTTGTTCCCCGAAGTACTATGTGAGACTGGATGATGATTTACATTCCTTATTTATTCTGTGGATCATGTTTATGTCTTGTGTGGATGAGATTAGTTGTACCATGATTGTCGTAGACTTGTTTTACAGCTTAAGTATGCCCTGATGGATCCTTTATAGTGAGTTGGTCCATCGGTGCGTACTGCTGGCCGTTGACACGCGTCTGGTCCCACGGTATTTTGGGACTGGGGCGTGACAGTTATTTTCGACTAGTACCCTTACCCCAGGTGCGGGTCGTGACACGTTTTTGGTGGTGGCCCATGCAGGTCGAGCTTCACAAGTATGTGATGTCGTGGTAGTACGACAACTTAATTGTACTACTGCGAGCCTGCAATAGGATATAGGATATAGGCTGAGATACTCAATCACATCTAGGAAAGTTCTTTTGATTCAACTATTCTCCTTTGATATTGATACTTGATCTCTTAAACTGTCCTTTCCTTGATGTCTTACATCTTGTGCCATATTGATTCTTTCTTTTGCTTTGTCTCAGGATGCCGCCTAAGACTAGATCACAGCAGGGGAGAGCAGCTTCTGAGAGGTCTACGACATCCCGAGGGCTTGCACCAGTCACTTCTCCGGTGATTGGAGTGTCAGCTGCTTTCGGAGGTCCACCACCTACTCAGAGGACTGTGCCAGCTGTATCTGAGGGGCTTCCACCTCCACCTCCTGTGCCAGCAGAGGCGTCACAGATGTTTACACTGTTTCGTGAGATGCTCGAGGCACAGAGGGCTCAGTCAGAGGCACATCAGAGGCAGACCGACGTTCTACGGCAGGGCATCGAGAGTGCTCATCAGCTTGCTCGTGCTGTAGTTGAGAGAGGAGTTCCGATCCAGCAGCAGGTTGTTCCTCAAGTTGCTCAGCTTCGGCCAGGCAACATTCAGGACTTCAAGAAACTGGAGCCTAGGGTTTTCAAAGGAACGGAGGGCATCGTCTATGCTGATGATTGGCTCGAGGACATTGAGCGTCTTATGAGGGTGTCCCGTCTTTCTGAAGATCTGAAGGTTGAGGCGGTAGGACTTCAACTGTTCGACGTTGCTCGCACTTGGTTCAGGAATGAGCCGGTTCTAGTTGACGCAGGACAATCTTGGGAGGTATTCAAGGACCTTTTCAAGAAGAAGTTTTTCGCTCGGATAGACAGGCTTGACTTGGGAAGACAATTTGAGAGTCTCATTCAGGGAAGCATGTTTGTGGAGAAATACGCTGCGGAGTTCGGTAGGTTGAGCCGATTTGCAGAGTACTTGGTAAGGGAGCCGGAGGTTCGAGCTATTCGTTTCCGAGAGGGTCTAAACTGGGAGGTGAAGATTCTCATTCCATCTTTTTATGAGACATACTCGGAGATACTTGCGGAGGTACGCAAGGTTGAGCGGGATCTGGGTTTGAAGACCAAGAGAGACCGTAATTCTTTTCTGGGGGCCAACGGCAGTGCAGTATCTGCCAAACGTCCTCATTTCCAGTCCAGACCTTTCCAGCAGCCACAGCAGAACCAGACTCCTGCTAGAGCGCCTTTTCACCAGGCACCTCAGCAGCAGAGGCAGTTACAGCAGGCCCCATGCAACTTCTGCAAGAAGCCTGGCCACATCTGGGAAGTTTGCAGGAGGAGGCTAGGAGTTTGTTTGTATTGTGGTACTGAAGGGCATCAATCGAGGGAGTGTCCTCGTCGTGCAGTTCAAGGAGCAGCTCCAGCTCCGAGGACACAAATGAGACCACCTGCAGCACAGCCGAGGGGACCGCTTCCGACACAGCAGCAGCGTTTTGTCCAGCATCAACAGCAGGGAGGTGCTCGACAGGGACGAGCGTTTGCTATGACCGTCGAAGAGAAGGAACCCACCGGAGATGTTATCGCAGGTTCTATTCTTCTTGATTCTATTCCAGCTTTAGCTTTATTTGATAGTGGTGCTTCCCATAGTTTTGTATCTGTTTCTTTTGCTCTGAAGCATGGTTTGGTAGCTGAGTCTTTGCTTAGGACTTGCAAGATCATGACCGGGGGAGGCATTATCCTGGTTAATGATATTTGCAAGGATCAGAGAGTTACTCTGGGAGGCCGGGAGTTGAGTGCATGTCTACTTGTAATGCCACTTCCAAGCTATGACATTGTACTTGGGATGGATCGGTTGAGTAGGCACCGTGCTAGCATAGACTGTAGAGAAGGTAGAGTTTTGTTTGGTCCGCCAAGAGAGCCAGAGTTCGAGTTTACTAGAGGAGCTGCGGAGCAGGGAGAAGGCATTATTTGTGGAGCTATGGTAGAAGACAAGGAGTTGCCACATCCGTTGATAGCAGAATTGTTGGATGTGTTTCCTGAGGAATTGCCAGGATTGCCACCAGATCGATATGTTGAATTTTCTATAGACTTGGTGCCAGGTGCAGAACCAATTTTGTAACATGTCTATAGAATAAACAACAGCGAGCTGGTCGAGTTGAAGAAGTAGGTGGACGAATTACAGGATAAGGGGTTTATCAGATCGAGTTCTTCACCATGGGGAGCCCCGGTATTATTTGTACCGAAGAAGGATGGATCGGTGCGTATGTGCATTGATTACAGGGCTTTGAATAATCTCACTATCAAGAATAAGTATCATTTGCCATGGATTGATGATCTGTTTGATCAGTTGAGTGGTGCGAAGGTATTTTCTAAGATAGATTTGAGATCAGGCTACCATCAGGTGAAGGTGAAGCCGGAGGACATACCGAAGACTGCTTTTAGAACTCGGTATGGTCAGTTCGAGTTTATGGTGATGCCGTTTGGTTTAACTAATGCACCGGCGGTATTTATAAACTTGATGAACAAGGTGTTCCACGAGTACCTTGACAAGTTCATAGTGGTGTTCATCGACGACATACTCATATACTCGAGGACACCGGAGGAGCATGAGGAGCATTTGAGGATTGTGTTGGATGTGCTGAGGAAGGAGAAGTTGTATGGGAAGTTGTCCAAATATGAGTTTTTCTTGGACAAGGTAGAATTCTTGGGGCATGTTGTGACTGGTGATAATATTTCAGTAGATCCGAAGAAGATTTCAGCAGTGGAATCTTGGAAGACTCCGAGTTCAGTAGCAGAGATCAGGAGTTTCTTGGGATTGGCAGGCTATTACAGGAAGTTTGTGCAAGATTTTTCGAGGATTGCCGAGCCGATGACCAGACTCACAAGGAAGGATGTGGAGTTTGTTTGGACGGAGGATTGTCAGGTTGCTTTTAAGGAGTTGAAGAAAAGGTTGACGTCTGCTCCTATTTTGACGTTGCCATCAGGGTCCGGAGGTTTCACTATTTATAGTGATGCATCGGGGAAGGGTTTAGGTTGTGTTCTTCAGCAGCATGGGAAAGTGATTGCCTATGCATCCAGGCAATTGCGTCCTCATGAAAAGAACTATCCTACCCATGATATGGAGTTGGCAGCTGTCATATTCGCCCTGAAGTTGTGGAAACATTATTTGTACGGAGAGCGTGTGGAGATCTTCACAGACCACAAAAGCTTGAAGTACGTTTTCACGCAGAAGGAGTTGAACATGAGGCAGCGTCGGTGGTTGGAATTGATGAAGGATTTTGATATCTCTTTGCAATATCATCCTGGGAAAGCCAATGTAGTTGCCGATGCTTTGAGCAGGTATCCGGTAGCTATGTTCTTGATGCAGGATCGATATCTGTTGGAGGACTTGGAGAGCTTGGGCATTGAGGTGATTGTTCCTGGGTGTGCTATGCAGATATGGGGATTGCAGATACACTCAGATTTGATAGACAGGATCAAGGCAGCACAGTATGATAATGTATCTTTGAGGAGTATCAGAGCTCAGGTGAGAGCAGGATTGGAGGATGATTTCACTATTGCAGAGGATGGATCCTTGAGGCATGGAGTTAGATTGTGTGTGCCTAGTGGGGAGTTGCGCGAGAAGGTATTACAGGAAGCGCATCGCTCTCAGTATTCCATACATCCAGGTGCTAACAAGATGTATCGGGATATGCGAGAGAGTGTGTGATGGTATGGCATGAAGAGGGAAGTGGCACAGTTTGTATCCAGATGCTTAGTGTGCCAGCAGGTGAAAGCCGAGAGGCAGAGGCCAGGAGGGTTACTTCAGCCATTATCCATTCCAGAGTGGAAGTGGGAACACATTACTATGGATTTTGTGTCCGGACTTCCACGATCTCCAGGAGGGAAAGACGCGATTTGGGTCATTGTTGATAGATTGACCAAGTCGGCCCACTTTTTGCCTTTCAAAGTGGGTTTGTCTACGGAGAAGCTGGCAGAGATGTATGTGAGGCAGATCGTTAGGATACACGGAGTTTCCGTCAGCATAGTCTCAGATCGAGATAGTCGTTTCACTTCTCATTTCTGGAGGAGTTTGCAGAAGAGTTTGGGCACTCGGCTCAAGTTCAGTACTGCATATCATCCCCAGACAGATGGGCAGTCAGAGAGGACTATCCAGACTCTCGAGGATATGTTGCGCACTTGTGTACTAGATTTCGGGGGTTCTTGGGAGGACCATCTCCATTTGGTAGAGTTTGCTTACAATAACAGTTACCAGGCCAGTATAGAGATGTCACCTTTTGAAGCTCTATATGGTCGGAGGTATCGTACTCCTTTGTCTTGGGACGATGTTGGAGAGAGAATTTTGCTTGGGCCAGAGATGGTTGTGGATGCAGCGAAGAAGGTTCATTTGATCAGAGACAGACTTCGAGTGGCGCAGGACAGACAGCGGCATTGGGCCGATAGCCATCGGAGACCTTTGGAGTTTGAGGTATAGTTTAGATTTTGTTTGTGCTTGTTCTTATTTGTTATAGATTAAGTTCTTAAGATGGTGTTTTGTTCTAGGTGGGTGGTTTGGTGTTTCTGAGGATTTCTCCGACACGAGGCACGATTCGCTTCGGTGGAGGCGGAAAGCTTAGTCCGCGATTCATCGGACCTTTCACTATTCTAGAGAGGGTCGGTGTAGTTGCTTATAGACTAGACTTGCCACCTGCATTAGAGGGACTGCATAACGTGTTTCATGTGTCGCAGTTGAGATGATACGTGGCAGATCCTAGTCATGTATTGGATCACTCGGAGATAGAGGTGGGCCCTACTCTTAGCTATCCAGAGCAGCCAGTTGAGATTCTGGATCGGAGAAAGAAGGTGCTGAGGAACCAGACTATTCCTTTGGTGCGCGTCGCATGGAGGCATCACTCTCCGGGGGAGTCTACCTGGGAGAGAGAGGATGACATGCGAGAGCGTTATCCATATTTGTTTGTACCTTGAGGTATGTTATTTCTAGTTATGTTCTGTTCATTAGTTAGTTGTGATTCTTTAGTTCTGTTCTATGTTTTTCTGGGGACAGTTTTCGTCTTTGAATTTCGAGGACGAAATTATTTTAAGGAGGATAGACTTGTCACTACCACATTTTAGGAAAAATGGTATTTTAGTAATTTCCTATTTAAATAAATATTATGCATGGTAAATAATTTTTATTGTATTATTTAATTGTTGTTGGATGTTATTTAATTATTTTGGACTTATTTTAGTGGACCCAACTAGTATAGTTTGGACCCATGGACCAACATGAATTAAATAGTTAGATTTGGCCCATTTAGAAAGCCCATAGTTAAGGAGATGGATTAAATTAATTAAGTGATTAGACTAGAAGCTTCCTTCCTTAATTATTTCTTCATGAGAGGCCCCAAGGGGTACATTGGATATTTTACAATTGCTTGGGAGAGGGGCAAGGCCGGCCTATTAAAAGAGGGGGAAAATTTCTCTCTCCTCTCATTCTCATTCCAAATCTAGATCTAGAATTTTCCACTCCCAAATTTCCTCCATTCCCATTCTAATTCCCTACCAAATTCATTCCAAATTTTTCCTAATTCACCATTAGAGAAGGAGAAAGCAAGGATCTAGAAGAATGAAGCAAGGATCTACAAAGAGGAGCAAGGATCTACAATTTGGAAGCAAGTTCTTCTCAATTGGAGGTTTCATTGGGAATCCATCTCCCAATAGGTATAATTCAGATTTTTCCCATTTAAATAGCTTCTAAATCTGAGATTTAATCATGTAAAATCAACCTATATGTATGTACTACCCATAGGACTTTGTTTTGTGTTCATAGGAGACCCATGGATAAAGTTATGGTGCTTTTTGTGTTAATTTTGTTGGAATTTCGAATTTACATTTTGTTGTGTGTATCAATTGATCCTATAGATCAATTGGACATGAGCTTATGTGTTTGGGGCTAGTGTCGTATCCATAATTTGGTACATATGGTTCGTATCCCAACTATTTGGTGATACGTGTCATTTTGGGGGGTTTTCCTCCGACACGGGGCTTTGAACATGTCGTATTTTGACACGGACACATAGATCTACTTTTGACACTTTGATTTATTCATAAATATTATTTATGATTTGTTTGTATCCTTCGGGGTACAATTGGTTGTGTGTTGGACTCGTGTCACATGCGTATCCTAGATCTAGTGGGATACGGTGGGATACTCTCCAATTGTGTGGATTTTTGAATAGATCTAATTATGTATGGTTTAAATTCTTCAATTATAATTAGTAAATGAATATAGATATTATATATTTATTTTGTGTATTTATTATAGTAATTATTGTAGCATAGATCTATATATTTTTGTGTGTGCTAATATGATGTACAAATATAATATGTAGCTTTCTTGCATGTAATTATATATGTACTTATGTTAATAGTATAAATTATACATAAATGTTTTATAAAATATATTTATGTGTTTAATTGTGTAATTATATTATTTATAATTATTATGTAATTATTTGTATATTAATGTATATATTTTAGGTGTGCTTCTAGCCATGTAAAATATGAACATTAATATGTGCATGTGTTGTAACTATTGGTATTTAATTATAAGTTTATATGTGCATATATACATAAGTATATAATTATTTATTTATATATATGTATTGTGATTATTATTGCATATATATATTTATATATATATATATATATATATATTTCTGTGTTTTAGTGACAGTGGGTTTGTGACAGTGAAACTGTCGCTAAATAGGCGGGTCAGCAGCAGCCGCTGTAGCCCACTGTGCATTAATGACAGTTCTGTCATTAATGCTGCGGGCGGGATCTTAGCAGCAGTGGCGACAGTTTTCAATGACGGTTGATTAACTGTCACCAATGCAGCAGCAGTGGATTTTATTACACAGTGGCTTTTGCGACGTTTTTCTGTGACAGTTGAGACTGTCACTATAAGCTGTTTTAATTAAATTGTATTTTTTAACTCCCTGTTTTCAGTGACGCTTTGGCAGTTTTAAATTATATTTTATATATTATTATTGTATATATATATATGTGTATATATATGTGTTTTATGAGGTATAATATTTGTAATAATATATTATGTTATTTGTATACATATTGGTTTGTATATATATTATTTTAGGGTATATATTATTTGTATTAGTAGTATACTTTGTGTGAGTATGATTTGGGATCTAATTTTTATTCCTAAATTGTTGTATTTTATTTCTATATTATTTATATAGATTTTTTGTGAGGTTGACCTTGGTTTGACTTTAGTTGACTTTAGAGTTGACCATAGTTGACTTTTGACTTAGAATTTATTTATTGACCTAGGAGTTGACTAGTTTGACTTGTTCTCTTTCCGGGACCTTGTTTTAATGTGGTATTCCATATCTAGGTCTTCGAGGCACCGAGTCAGACATCTGTGAGACTGTTCTTTGGATTTCAGGCGAGTACATTCTCTGATAGTTTCTCATTTATGATATCCTCTATGTTCGTTGTATCTAGTGTAGATTTACATGTTTCTCTCGACACTATGGTTACACAGATTGGTATATCCGAATCTCGTCATGAGATGTTATTCCTTGGTATATGGTGTATATGGTGCAAGTATTGTTTCATTGGTTATCTTGTACATGTACAGACACCGATTCTCGGGGAGACTAGCTATCTTCTTGGGGAATCTAGTGCCATAGCATACCGTGGTTGGATCTATTATACCAGTTGGGGGTGGGGAGTATTAGTATAGATATGTGATCAAATCCCTATTGAATAAAGTATTGGTAAGCGAATAGTGTTGATCATGCACCGCACGTATGATTAGCCAGGCCGCATTGTATCTTGCCCAAGCCGATCACATGTTAAGCTAGTACTCACACACTTAGTCATAGTATTATTGTTTCATTGGCATATTGTTCATTATTGTATTTTTTTCCAGTATTTCCTTATTGTCTATATATCTCTTGTATCTATTTTGTGCATCTTGTTTATCCACAGCTATTTACTGTTACATAGTTTTTATCATGGATTAGAACTGCTGTTAGAGATGTACTCTGCTCCTTTCCTGACTAGATATATTTTTTCAGATGACACTGAGGAGTACCCTACCTATTATGGACCCCAGGATGTTGTGGGTTTAGATTCGGAGACCCTGGCTCAAGAGGGACTTATCCCAACTGAGACAGTTGACCCTGGAGTGTGGCTTGTAGTATGATAGTATTCTTTTGTACTGGATTTGTCTCCAGCTTATTTTTGTTACTCTTCAGACTCATTGATGTATTATTTTAAACTCATGAGTTGATGACTATTCTATTCTTATCTGATCCGTGTTCATTCTATCTTAGTTCTGTGATTGAGTACACTATCTTTTGGTGGTTCATTATATTAGATAGACTTTCTAGACAGCGTTTTTCCGCCGATTCTGCGGCGTAGGCTGGGCGTTGTTTCCGACTAGTACCCTTACCCCGGGTGCGGGTCGTGACATTCTTCATCCCCAGCAAGCGCCTATGTACAATATTTTCTACTTCGTTACAAATTCTTGTAAAGAAGAGAAACCATCATCCGTATCCAAGAGTCCCGGATACGCAATGGATGAGGGATCCTCAAAATCTCCCCAGTGGAGCAATCCTTAGGTCTACTTGCACACTCCCGCAGTGACTATTCAAACCAATCTCGTTAGACGCTAGCCATGCTCATACTGCCTCTGAGCTATCGTATTATCAATCTCCCCCAAAGGAGCAATCTTTTGGTCTATCTTTATATTCGGATAGACCACACTCAATGAATCACTCCTTAATGAGTTTTCGGACATGGGTTCACGTCCATACTACCTCTGAACTGCTGTCATAATATTTCTCTCAGGCTGAGTTTGTCATGTCCATATTACCTCTGAGCAAACCTTCCGAATTTGGCTATCGATTATCATGTCCATATTACCTCTGATATCAGTTGTAATCTCAACTTAGCACCCGTACTTAACTCTAAGTATGCCAGTGGTGTTAGGTCCACGAAAACTGCCACGTCCATATTACCTCTGGCAGGGCTTGTCTTAAAACTTATTACTTGCACTCTCGTGCACAAGAAGTAATAGGTCCATAAAAACCTCCCGTGGGATGCCCGTAATGGAAACGAATAATTCAAGTCCACATTACCTCTCAACAGGAATATGTCTCTCCACTATCCCCATAGAGTCATATTTTACAGCATCCATATTACCTCTGTCAGGACTTATCTCAAACCTATTACTTGCACTAACATGCGCAAAAAAGTAATGGGTCCACAAAAAAGATCCCCCCAGCAGGATGTCTTTACTACCCACAAAACCTATCACGTCCATATTACCTCTGGCAGGGCTTGTCTTAAAACTTATTATTTGCACTCAACGTGCGCAATAAATAATAGGTCCACCAAAGATCCCACAGCGGGATGTCCTCAACAAACACGGTATTGTACTACGTCCATATTACCTCTGGTACGATATCCGAAGTTCACACAAACAATCGCAAAGAAATAGAAGGCCCTTATGTGATTGAAACAACATTCTCAAATGGCGCTTACAGATGAGCCAAGCCTAATGAAGATTTGATAATGGCTCCTATCAATAGCAAATTCCTGAAAGAAGTACTTTGCTTGATCTCCTTTGCTTAATGGAGTATGACGAAGATCTCATTTTGGCGATACTACGTACAAAGGTTAGCTGAATCATATTCTATCAAGTTCATGTGACCTCTAAATAGATATGCTTAACTAATTTGTAAACCTATCATGTTCATATTACCTCTGATAGTGTTTTGTATACAAATTTAGTTGGATTATCTTCTATCAGGTTCATATTACCCCTGAATAGATTTATATTCAGCCAAACCTTACCGAAAGTATATCATGTTCATATTACCTCTGATATCACTTTCATCTTAGCTTATCATTTATATTCTAAAGTGATGGGTCTACAAAGTCAGAAAATATATCTTTATTATCTTTGAGAAAATAAGGAGCAAAAAAGTAAAAAGTACATCATTGGGGAAGAGCAGTTAAATCGCGGATCTGTTGCGCCAAAGTAGCCATCCTCTTATTCCTGGAGTTCAAGATGTTGGTGCGAGCCCGTTCCAGCCTTGCTTCATCATTGCTCAAGAGAGATAGTTCAGACAGAAAACCAATAAAACTTGCGTGGGTGACACCCACATATGTCAAGTTCTGCCGAGCTGTACTCACTTGGCCCTCCAACACATCACGAACCAGCGATGCTTGGAGAAGCCTCTCCCTTGCCTGAGCGAGTTCAGCTTCCAATTCTCGAACCCTCGCTTCGTACCCCTCCATACGTCATTGGCGGCCATGCTCAGATTTGTGTTAGGGGTTCAGACCCAACACAATACTGGAAGACACGGCCATGCTGCCCACCAGGGTCCAGCTTCATAATAGGGAAAAATACAGCTAGCAAGCTGTGTGGTCTAATGCGACCCTTCCTCTCTCTTTGACGAATCGCCATATAAAATTGCTGATTATCTCGAGCAAATGAAGCTATGATATCCTTCTATGATCCATCGTTGCAGAGGATATTTGCTCGAAGATGCCTCTTTTTACGGCTCCTTATATGCTGGAAGAGCATAATCTTCTTCTTTCTCAGTGCAGCCCAATGAATCTCAACGGCCATCTTTGTGGTGAAGGGAGTATGGAAAAACAAGTTCACTTTCTTGCCTTTATATAGGCAAAAGAGAACACACAGAATCCCAACAACTCCTTAAATATCGCCGAAAAATCAGCCTTGCAGAACGAGTCAAATTTGACCATTTCATGCTTCATTCAAAGTATTACAAATTACAAGAAATTTGAAAACTTTGAAGGGGGTCTTGTAGAAGCATAAAATATGCTGGAGAAATTGTACGCATATTATACAATCAAAACCCAACATACATGAAGCCCGCGTAAAACAGAACTGTAGAGCTGTTTTGGCGTAAAAAAGAGTTTCAGAGCTGCCCGCGTAAAGCAGCACTTCAAGGCTGTTTTGGCGTAAAAGGTTGCCACACTTCCCTCCGGCGTAAAATATGCTTGTTTTTAATACAACGTAAAGTTGTACGAAGAACTCTTCGTATTCCTCGGATGAATCTGTCAGACAAAACAGTGAACTTGACTCCTGACAAAAAGTACTGCACGACGATCGAGAGGACGGCTGTGATGATAATTTTGCACAGAGACCCAGACTGTCGTTTACTGACATATTCTTGATACAAGTCTTTTTTACGCATTCAAAGAATACGCTGCCTATTCTACATGGGCAGAGATGAGTTTTACGCTCAAGATGAGACGAAATCAAACGCCACATCAAAAGCTGTTTCTCGTACAGAGCTCGAGGCATATCTCGGTTTTTAATGCACGAGATTGAGGCATATCTCTGCATTAAATGCACGAGATTTGGTTCTATTCTTTATAATTTTGTCATGACTGGGAGAGCTAAAACTATGCTAATACGCTTACATCACCATCCTTGCATTTTATGCCAACCAGGCTATTTTCAACTATAGGAGTATGCCGTATACTATCTCCTCGAAATACGCCAACTCAGGCTATATTTGCTAAAGTACGTGATAAGGCTATTTAGCCTAGAATATGCTCAATACCTCAGCCGTGACAGATAATTGGCTATAAATCATCAAGTTTTACACAGCTATTTGGCTTTTACGCCAACAAGACAACTATTTGGCTTTTATGCCAACAAGACAGCTATTTGGCTTTTACGCCAACAAGACAGCTATTTGGCTTTTACGCCAACAAAACAGTTATTTGGCTTCTACGCCAACCATCTTTACGCGAGGGGCAGTTACCTATGTGGCTTGTATGCCATGATCTTCAAGAAGTAGTTATACGCGTTACCTTATAATGGGACACGTGTCATACGTAGATTTAGAAGGTCATTCGAACGTGGGTAGCAGTTATTATAACCGCCGCATAAAAGGTACAACTTTCTTCACAGTTTGGCTTCTACGCCAACTAGACAGTTATTGTGACTGATCTCTATAAATAGAGACCCCTGGTCACAGGATCAAGGATCGAACAGAGAAGATCGAAGATCAAGAGGCAGACTCACAGAGATCGGAGATCTAGAGATCAGAGAGACAGAGAGCACAGACAGAGGGTGTTGATACTTTGGCAACGAGAGTTCAATCCCACCCACAATCTTTGAAGCTTCTTCTTCTTCTTCTACAATACTTCTTTATCATCGTGTGGTCCAAGGGATAAAGTGATCGACCGCAGATCAGACTCCTAAAGTAATTTTTCCCCAGAATCATTTTATTGTACTTAACATCCTCGTACAGGATTAATTGTACTCTTTTTCTTGTTTGTAAACAAAGAAAGGGTTTCGTATAAACCTAGTTTTATTTTTTTGTTTATCATCAAACACAGTGACAATGGCCAGCAGCACACACCAATGGGCAAACCCAATTTAATGGACCCATTAAGGTGTACTTAAGTTGTAGAACAACAGTAAAGGTCTACGATACAAGTCACAGTCTATTCTAATCTCATCCACAGAAGGTAATCACAGATCAAATGCCAGAATAATCAAAATAAAATATAATCTATCAAGTCTCAATAAAAGTGTCTCGGGGAACAATCCGAGAATAAGTTTGTTACATCAATTCAATAGACAGGAAATAAAGTAACTATAAACAGAAATAACTGAGTATATAAAGCCAATACTCAGGAGAAATCCTCTGGCACGACCTCGTTATCGGGTTCTGGTACTGCTCCAGTGTATGCTTCTGTCCCGTACACCTCGAGATAGATCTCCTCTGCTAAA
Organism: Iris macrosiphon; assembly: GCA_036927795.1. NCBI lineage: Eukaryota > Viridiplantae > Streptophyta > Magnoliopsida > Asparagales > Iridaceae > Iris > Iris macrosiphon. The sequence continues at coordinate 106,463,075 of JAYESA010000002.1, forward strand.
CCTGGGGACATAATCCGAATCCATGTCCTCAGGGGACATAGCAAGGTACAAGAATAACTCAAGCCAAAATAAATACAGTGCAATAATAAATAAAACAATAGGGTAAACTATGTAACCAGCTTAGTGATATGCAAGTTGAGAGCATAACTAGAACTCAGGCTGAAACCACTACAAGCTCTGTGTCGGGGAGCTGGTAGCAGTGATATCACGTAATGGGCCAAGCTCGAGTTTAGAGTCTTGAGCACCGCATTAATAAGAGTTATATATATATAATCAGCCTGTAGCCTGTGTGTTTCTTTCCGCCCAATGTAATCACACGTCTCATGTCCATGACACACAAGATCTTGTCCTTTAACTGATGCAACGAGTCATAATGACAGCCAAGTATATGTAATATCTATGTCACAAGTCCTGTAGCCTATACAGAATCACCATGAATAACTCAGAAGATTCTGTCACATGAATAGTGTCAAGTGTCCTGAGCTAGCTTGGCTCTTTATGGCTTTGCTGCTTTCTCTCCGGCTTCTGCTTCTGGTAGTACCTTGACTTCTTCCTCTCCCGCTCCCACCTACGCCTTCTTGATAATGCAAGCACGAAAATGTATAAGGTCGCGATATCAATCTCTAGTGACGTTACACGACTCCGCGTACGACATCGACACCCGAATATTATTTGGACATTAAACAATATCTCACGGTCCTGGGTTGACTATGTACATTACAGAAGTATATATATATGAATAACTCAAGAAACAATGTCAGATAACTACTGCAAGTTTGGCAAGGTACACTTGCCTGGTGTTTGGTTTCCAACTGCTGCTCTGGTATTCGTAAAATCTTCAGGAACATCTCCGGATGCTGAAACAAATATTACCATTATGCTCAGAAGATATCAAATAGCTAGAATTTCTTGTCCATAAGTCCAATTTGGACACAGGGGCAAAAGTGATAGTTTCTGGTCAAAGTAGGGTCCACATGTGGCCCACTTTGCACCGAAAAATGTGCCAAAGACAAAGTTCACCAAATTTATCAAACTTAGTGTCTACAAGTCCAGAACGACGATACGAACCCAATAGAATATCCAGAACTGGATTCCGATAAGCCGATCACAAAATCGTCCGTCAAGTGGAGCCGTGGGGCTCACGATACGGGATTTTGTCAACGTTCTCAGAATCGAACCAAACTTGGATCACAGGACCAAAAAATTCTATGATTCTGATGGCACAAGTTTTGTTTCAAAACGACGAGCACACACGAAGTTATAACGAGTTTTAGAACAACGTCAATACGGGACGTTATCGACGGATACGCGTTGATTCCGGTGTGCACGCACATCCAAATCAACTTCTACAAAATCCCACACGTCCGTATTAACGGCGCGCACTTTTTCGTGAAGTTCGGAGGAAAAATAGGATATTATTTTTCCTAATTTTGGGTCACAGTTCACGATTGCCACAGGACGTGATATCCCGAGCAAATTGTACGGGTATCGAGAGGATCACACAGTCTACGCGTCACAGTAGATGAAACGAGAAACGGGGCAGCAAGAAGAGAGATACAGTCACCTGAACAGGGCTCCGAAGAAGGTTGAAATGCGCATTTCTGCGAGGCGGTGCGACACGGCCGGTGGGTGGCTCTGCTACTGCACGGCGGCCAGGGCACGGCGGCCAGGGCACGGCGCTGGTCTTCGTCGTGGCAGCGCTGGATTCGTCTCGTAGAGGCGGTCGGATAAGTCGAGGCGGTGGAGCTCGGGTGGCCAGCTGCGGGGGGGGAGTTACAGAGGAGGAAGGCGGTGGCGGCTGTTGGTGGAAGATCATGGAGGCGGAGGAGACGGCGGAGGGTCTTGGGCGGAGGCTGGTGGCTATGGGCGGAGGCTCGGGGAGACGACGGTGGTGGTTGACGGAGATGGCGGGTGACTCAGGGGGGTTTTATAGGGAAGTGGAGAGGGAGAGGGGAGCGGGGAGGCCGGAGCAGGGGGGAGACGTGGCCGGGCGAGGCGGGCGGGGCTGGCGGAGGCGGCGTCATGGCCGAGAACCTCGGGGGATTGGGTCATGCGGGTGAGGGGATCGTGAGGGTTTGGGAAAATGGGTCGGGTCGGGTCGGGTTCGGGTCGGGTCCGATCTAAAGTGATATGTATCTACAATTCCCTATAACCCCCCCCCCCCCCCCCCCCGAGTCACCTATGAAAATTTGTATCTACAATTCACCTATAAAAATTTGACCATATGATGATCTAACAGACAGGCTTCTGGGTATAGCTTATATAATGATTTGGCTTGCAGACTTCAGGCTAGATCAAGACTTAATCAATATCTCATTGCATTAGCTCCTAAAAATTAAGATAATTTCATTAATATAGAGAGTAAGTGTAATGACATTCTTATTATCTGTCAATACTTTTTCATCTTTCTAGAATTCTAGCCATGTTGTCATGTTTAATATGTTTTTGCCATGTTGTCATGTTGTCATGATTGTACCTAAGTTTAACTCTTGCTATTGTAAAATAGCAACAGGTCAAAAAATACAGAGCACAAGAAAATGGTTCTTCTTTTAGAGATGATGTTGTCGCAAAGGTACTCGGTTGGGATCCACGAGGACGAATAAGAGGGCTTGGATATGGAGAAGCTCCGTCAAAGTTGGAGGGACAAACACAAATGAGGGACAAAGTTAATAAATTAGAAAATGAACTTCTGGACTTGAAAAACCAAATGAACAATTTTATTACAATGGCCGAAAAAGGAGGAAGTACTTCGGTAAGTACTCAATAAATTTCTTTTAATTATTGTGTTTCTTTTGTATTTATATGTTAAGCTTAAAATTTATTAGTTATAAAAAAAGATAATGCAAGTGTTCAACATTCTGCCAACAACATGACACAAAGCAAAAGAAACGAAACAAGTCTAATTCAGAATTTTGTTCATGAGACAACACAAACCAAGAAAAAAGAACATGTAGTTGTTCATAATTCCAATAGGGAGGCTCAAGATGCAAATTTCTAAGTTGGTTAGACAAAAATACAATTGTTGTTATCGTTGAAATTCTATCAAGGGATCTTAAATTACTAGTATATCATGTGCCACTTGGGGATGAATGTTGGAAAGTATCACTACCGTATTTTCTAGAAAAGGGAATTTTGGTCATTTTATAATCAATTGAATATTGTGCATGTTAAATATTTATTTATTGTATTATTTATTTATTATTAGCATGAAAGATTTATTTTTTGGACTTTTGTTAGTGGACCTAACTAGTTTAGTTTAGACTCATGGACCAACATGTATTAATTGTTAGAATTGAGCCCAACTAGAAAGCCCATTAATTAGGAGGATGATTAAATTAATTAAACCATTAGACTAGAAACTTCCCTCCTTAATTAATTTCTTCATGAGAGGCCCCAAGGGATAATTTAGACTTTACATAGTAGCTTGAGGGAGGGGGCAAGTGAGGCCTATATAAAGGAGATGAAAATTTTCTCTCTCTTTATTTTTCATTCCAAATCTAGATCTAGAATTTCCCTCAACCAAATTTTATCAAATCTCTACCAAATTTTCACCCAATTACTTTTCAAATCACCATTGGAGACTAGAAGAGCAAGGATCTAGAAGAAGGAAGCAAGGATCTACAAAGAGGAGCAAGGATCTACAAGTTGGAGGCCAATTTTACCAATTTTGGAGGTTTTATTGGGAATCCATCTCCCAATAGGTACAATTCAGTTTTCCTCCTTAATTTAGGTTCTAAATCTGAGATTTAATCATGAATAATCAACCCATATGTATGTACTACCCATAGGATTTGGTTTTGTGTTCATAGGAGACCTATGGAGAAAGTTATGGTGCTTTTTGTGTCAATTTTGGGAGAATTTCAAAAATGACTTTTGTTGTGTGTGTCAATTGATCCTATAGATCAATTTGGCATATGTTTATGTGTTTGTGGCTAGTATCGTGTCCATAATTGGGTACGCGTAGGTCGTATCCCAACAATTTGGTGATACGTGTTGTTTTGGGGGGTTTTCCTCTGACACGGGACTTTGTACATGTCGTATTTTGACACGAACACATAGATCTATATTTGACACTTTATTTTGTTCATAAATATTATATGTGATTTATTTGTGTCCTTCGGGGTGCAATTGGATGTGTGATGGACTCGTGTCGCATGCGTATCCTAGATCTAGTGGGATACGGTGTGATACTCTCCAATTGTTATGTGTTTATGTGTAGATCTAATTAATTGTGCTTTAATTCTTGAATTATAATTGTGTATGTATCTATATATATTATATATGTATTATGTATATTTATTATAGTGTTTATTGTATCATAGATCTATGTATTATATATGTATTAATAGAATATATATTATGTAGCTTTCTTCTACATGCATTAATATATATGTTATAATATATGTTAGGGATGTAAATATATGTATATATTTTATATAATAAATGTGTATGTTTAATTAAGTAGTTAGATTATTTATAGTTATTATATGATTATATATATATATATATATATATATATATATATATATATATATATATATATATATATATATATATATATATATATATATATATGTATGTATGTATATAGATATATATTTACAAGTGGTAGCATATGTATATATAATATAGTAGATATATTTATATGTTGTTATATATATAGTTATATTATATATTGTTATGTATTTATATTATTGTATGATTATATATATGTATATATATATGTATAGTTATATATACATATTACTATATGTGTGTGTGTATGTTACTATGTGGTATTTTATACAATTTACTATGTATAAGTGTATGTATAGTTATATATAGTTTTATATATATATTGTATAAATATATATTGTGGGTTATATATATGTATTTAAATATATATTATATAAATATATATGGTGGGTTATATATATTTATTTTTATATATATTGTATATATATATACATATATTTTCAGCGACAGCAGCGAGCCAGAAGTGTCGCAACAGCAGCAACAAATACAAACAATAGCAGCTTTTCAGCGACAACAGTCAGCGACAGTTGCAGAAAACTGTCGCTGAAACAACAGTGTATCAGCAGAGTATCAGAAGCTTCAGCGACAGTTTTTAGTGACAGTGCAGAAAACTGTCACAAATATACACAGTAGCTTTCTGCGACAGTGGACAGGGTATTTAGCGACAGTTTGGCAGTTTTTAATATATTAGATATTAATATATATATATATATATATATAGATATATATGTAAATATATATATATGGTAATTAATATATATATATAAATATGTTCATAATTGCTATTTGTATTATAGTATACTATATATGTATATATTTAGTTGTAGCATATAAATTTATTAGAATAGTTAATATATTTTAGTTATCAATTGTTATGAGTATCTTTTATATATTATATATTTGTAGGTATGTATGTACGTATATATGTATTAATAGTTAGTGTGTAGTTGGTAGTTAATATTATTCTATTAGTACATGCTAGAGTTATATTGGATTGATATATGTAATTATTGATGGGTAGTTAGTATATATATGAGATTTTGGCAATTACCTTGAGATACCAAGGTAAGTATCAAGATATACCAAGGTATGAGTAGTAGGTATTGACATGAGTAATAGGATAGTTGTAAACTAATTATGGATTGGTATTAAGGTGACTAAAATAAGGTATATAGTATTATATAAATATTAAATGCATAGTAGTTTATAATTATTGTTGGGTAGTTAGTATAAATAAGGTTTTGAATTTACCTTGAGATGCCAAGGTAAGTATCAAGGTATTGGAGGATAATCAAGGTATTGGGTTTGGATATCAAGATAGAGGTTTAGTATTGCGATGCCAAGTTGGTTCGAAACCAAGGTATCCATTTAGCATTTATAATTAGGATTTTATATATATAATATTGTTTGATATGTACATATGTGTTATATTTATCCCTTGTTTGCGTATCCTGAGATACGGTATCTTAGTATCCTAAGATTTAGTTTGTATGGCCTAGAATCATAGTGTGTGAGCCCAATATCTTTGAGTTAGACTCATGCAACCTAGAAATAGGTAGTTGACCATAATTTGACTATAGTTGACCATAGTTGGCTTAGAGTTGACCTAGTTTGACTTTTGACTTAGAAATAGTTTTATGACCTAGAAATTGACTAGTTTAATTTATTTCTTTTTCCAAAAACTTGTATTAATGCAATATTTCATATATAGGTCTGTGATACCAGTTCGGACATCATTTTTCATCATTTGCTCTGGACCACAGGCGAGTACATTCTCTGATAGTTTTCATTATTTGATTACCACTATAATTCAAGTATTTAGAAATATTACTTATGATTCTTGACACGTTGGTACACTGATTGGTATTGTTATTGGATCGTCAATCATGGGATGTTACCTTGATTATGGAGATGGTATCGGATACTGTCCTTGTTGGTATTGGATAACATTGAATATTATAGATTAAACATTGGATACATTGGCTAGTGACGTGTCATGATTCGATCCATCATATCAGTCGGGGCGGGGGAAATACCAATTAAATATGTGATCAAGAAACTATCGGCTAGTAGTGTAATCATTGGCTACTAACTAACCATGCAATTCATGTATGGTTGAGTTAGCTCCTTAGTGTAATCATTGAATCTCCCAGGTCGATCACATATTTAGTTAGTATCTCAAATCACATAGTTATTATAGATTCCATTATTCAGTTCATTGATTACCTTGATCTATTCTGACATTATAGTTCATTCCTTTATTATTGTACGCATTGATTATATTCTGTTGTTAGTATTGCTTATTCTTTTATTGTTCTTGATTATCAGTTATATCCTCATCGTAGATAGCATCTTCTATTCTACTGCTTTATAGTTTTTGTCAATTAATTGGAACTACTATTGGGTTGTACTTCGCTCCATTCCTGATTGGAAAATATTTTTTAGAGGATCCGGGAGATTGGTGTCCGACATACTACGGACCTCAGCCTATAGATGGTGCAGACTTGGTCCCACTAGTTCTGGAGTGACTGTCGAGAGATTTAGCCGGATTCACTAGTTAGCATAGTTAGTTCTCTTTAGCATTTTGGTACCGGATTTATTTCCGGCATATATTTGTGTTTGGATATTATTTCTATTTGTTGTTGTTATATTAACTGCATAGTTATGTTAAACTTCTTTGATATCTTCTCGTGCCATAATAATGTGATTGAGTATTGTGTTGAACTAAGTTGATTATACTCTCATCTTGACGTTGAGATATTATTGGAGGTTTATGCTTTATAGTGAGATAATTAGATAGTATAGTTGACCAAGACAGCGTTCTACCGCCGATGCTGCGGCGTAGGCTGGGCGTTGTTCCCGACTTGTATCCCTACACCGGGCGCGGGTCGTGACACGTTTTTAGTGGTGGCCCATGCAGGTCAGGCTTCGCAATATTGCGATATCGTGGTAGTGCGATGACTTAGTTGTACTACTGTGAGCCTACGATAGGATATAGGACATAGGATACTAGGAAGAGAGAGGGATACTCAATCACAACTAGGAATTCCAATCTGAATTGAATCGCTACTTTTGATTCCTTCTGAATACTTTTGTCCTTCCTTGATGATATCTTATCATGTGTCGAATTGATCTTCTTTGTTTTGATCTGTCTTCAGGATACCGCCGAAGACTAGATCCTATCGATCGGGAGCAGTTTCTACGAGGTCTGCCACCTCTCAATCTTTCACTCAGGCAGTAGGGTTTGTACCTCCTACGACATCAGTTCATGTAGGAGTCTCGGCTGCCTTCGAGGGTTCTCCTCCACCTGTTTCGAGGACTACTCCAGTTGCTTCGGAGGGACTTCCACCACCTCCATTTTCAGGAGATACCGCGCCGATGGTTGCACTGTTTAGAGAGATGATGGAATTACAGAGGGCACAGATAGAAGCCCAGCACAGGCAGTCAGATTTGATGCGACAGAGTATGGAAAATGCCCATCAGATAGCTAGAATAGCAGTTCAGAAAGAGGCTCCTCCATAGCAACAGGATATTCAGATCAAGCCAGGCAACATTCAAAACTTCAAGAAGCTTGAGCCTCGAGTTTTCAAGGGTACAGAAGGTATAGTCTATGCTGACGATTGGCTTGAAGATATCGAGCGACTCATGAAGGTATCCCGTCTTGCGGAGGATCTGAAGGTTGAGGCGGTAGGACTTCAACTGTTCGACGTTGCCCGCACTTAGTTCAGGAATGAGCCAATTCTTACTGATGCGGGGCAGTCTTGGGAGATATTCAAGGATCTCTTTAAGAAGAAGTTCTTTACTCGGACAGATAGATTAGAATTATGAAGGCAATTTGAGAGCCTTACACAAGGAAGCATGTCCGTAGAGGAGTATGCCGCAGAGTTCGGAAGGCTGAGCCGATTTGCGGAGTACTTGGTGAGAGAGCCAGAAGTTCGGGCTATCCGTTTCTGCGAGGGTCTGAATTGGGAAGTGAAGATTCTCATTCCATCTTTCTACGAGACGTATTCTGAGATACTTTCGGAGGCACACAAGGTCGAGCGGGAGTGGAACTTGAAGCCGAAGAGGGACCGTGATATGTTTGGGGGTGACAGTAGCAGTGCGGGATCGACAAAGAGGCCGCGGTTCCAGCAACAGCAATTTCCAGTACAATTCGGAGCCTATCAGCAGCAATATCAGATGCTAGAACCTATTGTTGCTCCAGTACAAGCTCCAGTACAGCAGATACCACAGCAGCCACAGAGACAGGTGCAACAGGCTCCTCAATGCACCTATTGCAAGAAGACTGAGCATACTTGGGAGATGTGCCGGAAGAGACTTGGAGCATGCTTACATTATGGATCAACGGAGCATATGGTGAAGGATTGTCTCTGGACACTTCAACGTCCAGGCCAGGATGTAGATCGAGGACAGAGAGGTGGGGTTATGCCACCTGTAGTACCACAGATTGCTCATCACCCGCAGAGGGAGCTACCTCGGCAGGGCGGATCATTTGCGATGACGGTTGAGGAGACCAATACTACAGGTGATGGGTTAGAGAGTCCGTTCTTTCTTTCTGTTCCTTTCATCTATTTTGATTGATTGATTCTTTAGTACCTTTTGGATGCTTGTGTTATATAGTTAGTGTAGTTATAGAATACCCTGACAGAGACAACAGTAATAAGACAGGTGGAGACCATGACCATGCATGTTATTCTTTGCATAGGACTGTTCTTAGTGAGATAAGACCTTATAAGACTATGATTGCTGGGGGTTTGAGCTAGAAGGAGTACGATCACCCTTAAATTTCGAGGACGGAATTATTTTAAGGGGGATAGACTTGTCACTACCGTATTTTCTAGAAAAGGGTATTTTGGTCATTTTATAATTAACTGAATATTGTGCATGTTAAATATTTAATTATTGTATTATTTATTTATTATTAGCATGATAGATTTATTTTTTGGACTTTTGTTAGTGGACCTAACTAGTTTAGTTTAGACTCATGGACCAACATGTATTAATTGTTAGAATTGAGCCCAACTAGAAAGCCCATTAATTAGGAGGATGATTAAATTAAAGAAACCATTAGACTAGAAGCTTCCCTCCTTAATTAATTTCTTCATGAGAGGCCCCAAGGGGTATTTTAGACTTTACATAGTATCTTGAGGGAAGGGGCAAGTGAGACCTATATAAAGGGGATAAAAACTTTCTCTCTCTTCATTTTTTATTCCAAATCTAGATCTAGAATTTCTCTCAACCAAATTTCATCAAATTCCTACCAAATTTCCACCCAATTACTTTCCAAATCACCATTGGAGACTAGAAGAGTAAGGATCTAGAAGGAAGAAGCAAGGATCTACAAAGAGGAGCAAAGATCTACAAGTTGGAGGCCAATTTCACCAATTTTGGAGGTTTCATTGGGAATCTATCTCCCAATAGGTACAATTCAGTTTTTTTTCCTTAATTTAGGTTCTAAATCTGAGATTTAATCATGAATAATCAATCCATATGTATGTACTACCCATAGGATTTGGTTTTGTGTTCATAGGAGACCTATGGAGAAAGTTATGGTGCTTTTTGTGTCAATTTTGGGAGAATTCCGAAAATAATTTTTGTTGTGTGTGTCAATTGATCCTATAGATCAATTTGGCATATATTTATGTGTTTGGGACTAGTGTCGTATCCACAATTGGGTACATGTAGGTCGTATCCCAATAATTTGGTGATACGTGTTGGTTTGGGAGTTTTTTCTCCGACACGGGACTTTGTACATGTCGTATTTTGACACGGACACATAGATCTACATTTGACACTTTGTTTTGTTCATAAATATTATATGTAATTTATTTGTGTCCTTCGGGGTGTAATTGGATGTGTGGTGGACTCGTGTCGCATGCGTATCCTAGATCTAGTGGGATACGGTGTGATACTCTCCAATTGTTGTGTGTTTATGTGTAGATCTAATTAATTATGCTTTAATTCTTGAATTATAATTATGTATGTATCTATATATATTATATATGTATTATGTATATTTATTATAGTATTTATTGTATCATAGATCTATGTATTATATATGTATTAATAGAATATATATTATGTAGCTTTCTTCTACATGATTAATATATATGTTATAATATATGTTAGGGATGTAAATATATGTATATATTTTATATAATATATGTGTATGTTTAATTAAGTAGTTAGATTATTTATAGTTATTATATGATTATTTATATATATATATATATATATATATATATATATATATATATATATATGTATGTAGATATATATTTATAAGTGGTAGCATATGTATATATAATATAGTAGATATATTTATATGTGGTTATATATATAGTTATATTATATATTGTTATGTATTTATATTATTGTATGATTATATATATGTATACATATATGTATAGTTATATATACATATTACTATATGTGTGTGTGTATGTTACTATGTGGTATTTTATACAATTTACTATGTATAAGTGTATGTATAGTTATATATAGTTTTATATATATATTATATAAATATATATTGTGGGTTATATATATGTATTTAAATATATATTATATAAATATATATGGTGGGTTATATATATGTATTTATATATATTGTATATATATATACATATATTTTCAGTGACAGCAGCGAGCCAGAAGTGTCGCAACAGCAGCAACAAATGCAAATAATAGCAGCTTTTCAGCGACAACAGTCAGCGATAGTTGCAGAAAACTGTCGCTGAAACAACAGTGTATCAGCAGAGTATCAGAAGCTTCAGCGACAGTTTTTAGTGACAGTACAGAAAACTGTCACAAAAACTGCAGTATATCTATATACACAGCAGCTTTCTGCGATAGTGGACAGGGTATTTAGCGACAGTTTGGCAGTTTTTAATATATTAGATATTAATATATATATAGATATATATGTATATATATATATATATATATATATATATATATATATATATATATATATATATATATATATATATATATATATATATATATATGGTAATTAATATATATATATATATAAATATGTTCATAATTGCTATTTGTATTATAGTATACTATATATGTATATATTTAGTTGTAGCATATAAATTTATTAGAATAGTTAGTATATTTTAGTTATCAATTGTTATGAGTATCTTTTATATATTATATATTTGTAGGTATGTATGTACGTATATATGTATTAATAGTTAGTGTGTAGTTGGTAGTTAATATTATTCTATTAGTACATACTAGAGTTATATTGGATTGATATATATAATTATTGATGGGTAGTTAGTATATATATGAGATTTTGGCAATTACCTTGAGATACCAAGGTAAGTATCAAGATATACCAAGGTATGAGTAGTAGGTATTGACATAAGTAATAGGATAGTTGTAAACTAATTATGGATTGGTATTAAGGTGACTAAAATAAGGTATATAGTATTATATAAATATTAAATGCATAGTAGTTTATAATTATTGTTGGGTAGTTAGTATAAATAAGGTTTTGAATTTACCTTGAGATGCCAAGGTAAGTATCAAGGTATTGGAGGATAATCAAGGTATTGGGTTTGGATATCAAGATAGAGGTTTAGTATTGCGATACCAAGTTGGTTCGAAACCAAGATATCCATTTAGCATTTGTAATTAGAATTTTATATATATAATATTGTTTGATATGTACATATGTGTTATATTTATCCCTTGTTTGCGTATCCTGAGATACGGTATCTTAGTATCCTAAGATTTAGTTTGTATGGCCTAGATTCATAGTGTGTGAGCCCAATATCTTTGAGTTAGACTCATACAACCTAGAAATAGGTAGTTGACCATAATTTGACTATAGTTGACCATAGTTGGCTTATAGTTGACCTAGTTTGACTTTTGACTTAGAAATAGTTTTATGACCTAAAAATTGACTAGTTTAATTTATTTCTCTTCCCAAAAACTTGTATTAATGCAATATTTCATATATAGGTCTGTGACACCAATTCGGACATCATTTTTCATTATTTGCTCTAGACCACAGGCGAGTACATTCTCTGATAGTTTTTATTATTTGATTACCACTATAATTTAAGTATTTAGAAATGTTACTTATGATTCTTGACACGATGGTACACGGATTGGTATTGTTATTGGATCGTCAATCATGGAATGTTACCTTGATTATGGAGATGGTATCGGATACTGTCCTTGTTGGTATTGGATAACATTGAATATTGTAGATTAAACATTGGATACATTGGCTAGTGACGTGTCATGATTCGATCCATCATATCAGTCGGGGCGGGGGAAATACCAATTAAATATGTGATCAAGAAACTATCGGCTAGTAGTGTAATCATTGGCTACTAACTAACCATGCAATTCACGTATGGTTGAGTTAGCTCCTTAGTTAGTATCTCAAATCATTGGCTACTAACTAACCATGCAATTCACGTATGGTTGAGTTAGCTCCTTAGTGTAATCATTGGCTACTAACTAACCATGCAATTCACGTATGGTTGAGTTAGCTCCTTAGTTAGTATCTCAAATCATTGGCTACTAACTAACCATGCAATTCACGTATGGTTGAGTTAGCTCCTTAGTGTAATCATTGAATCTCCCAGGCCGATCACATATTTAGTTAGTATCTCAAATCACATAGTTATTATAGATTCCATTATTCAGTTCATTGATTACCTTGTTCTATTCTGACATTATAGTTCATTCCTTTATTCTTGTATGCATTGATTATATTCTGTTGTTAGTATTGCCTATTCTTTCATTGTTCTTGATTATCAGTTATATCCTCATCGTAGATAGCATCTTCTATTCTATTGCTTTATAGTTTTTGTCAATTAATTGGAACTACTATTGGGTTGTACTTCGCTCCATTCCTGACTGAAAAATATTTTTCAGAGGATCCGGGAGATTGGTATCCGATATACTACGGACCTCAGCCTATAGATGGTGCAGACTTGGTCCCACTAGTTCTGGAGTGACTGTCGAGAGATTTAGCCGGATTAACTAGTTAGCATAGTTAGTTCTATTTAGCATTTTGGTACCGGATTTGTTTTCGGCATATATTTGTGTTTGGATATTATTTCTATTTGTTATTGTTATATTAACTGCATAGTTATGTTAAACTTCTTTGATATCTTCTCGTGCCATAATAATGTGATTGAGTATTGTGTTGAACTAAGTTGATTATACTCTCATCTTGACGATGAGATATTATTGGAGGTTTATGCTTTATAGTGAGATAATTAGATAGTATAGTTGACCAAGACAGCGTTCTACCGCCGATGCTGCGGCGTAGGCTGGGCGTTGTTTCCGACTTGTATCCCTACACCGGACACGGGTCGTGACAGAAAGTTTTTGTCAACATGTAGTAGAGGGTAATATACTCTCTATCGACGAACGCGTGAAGCATTTCTTTTGAATGAAGCACTGGGAAGCATAATTGCATGGCCGATCAATTACATCATAACTTGTTAGACAATAAAAGGTAATTTGTCTCTAAAATATCTTTTTGCTACTTTTGAACCACTTTATTTGAAATACAACTCTTGTCTTCTTCTTTTTTAAGTAAACTATTCAAATTATAAAGAATGAGTGCATAAAACATATCCAATACTCATTCATATACAAGGCATGCCAAGCATTATGTCTGTTTCATATATGTAGGGGTTCAAAATCTAGCAGGACCAACTGGGATGACCTGGTAGAGAAACTCTTCACCAGGAATTAATGAATTCGGACAACTTATCTTGAAAAAGGATATAAATATTTTCGATCGAATAGCTTGAGATGGACAAGTTTTCTTTTTTTTCCTGGTTAGATTACTGGAGGGCATTCTACCAATTCTTATTCTTTATGTACATTTTGTGTCACTGCAGTATTAATTTTTTGCAAGCACCGAAGTTTTTTTTATTTGTTTGTTTCCGTAAATTTTGTCCGATTATTTTTCAACCGCGACATGTTGAAATTAGCATATATAGGCTTTCGTAATGAAAGACATTTATTCCCATGTCACTCTTTTGTTTCATATATGCATTTGTTCATTTTTCTCATATTTACAAACTTTACTTGTGTTAGGCTATTTGTTTGTTCCTTGTTCTCTGTCTAGTGATATCCTTTCATAATTAGCTGAAGCTTTCTTTCTTTATATATCCCATGTCACTTTGTTCATTTTGAACCCCCTACGAGAGATTCCTATACAAGGCAGCAAATTAAAACATATGTGGCATTTAGATGGCTTATTTTGCACATCGCGACTGTCTGCGTAGAAACGTGACACAAAATATTTGAAATTTTTTTTACACATGATGACACTTTTTGGCTTTAGTTTAGGGGTTACAATGAATGTCATAATATTGAACTTAAAGTTTCGTAGGTTACGAATATGTTTATATTCATAATTCAAGGTTGTTCATTTCATAACTTTCCAATTATGTGATTGGACTTAATGAATTTTAAATATATATATGTATAAAATATAGATATATATGTATATAATATATATAAATATATATATGTATAAAATATAGATATATATGTATATAATATATATACAGTATAATATACTGTATAATAATAATATATAACATATATATATATAAATATACATATATATATACATATAGTAATACATATAAGGATATGTATGTAAATACATATATATTAGGGTTTAGTAGTTTACCTACTGATAGGTGGGCCCTAGGGGTCGTCGACGGCAGGAGGACGACGGCGGAGATGGCCGGAGACGGCCGGAGGAGCAGGAACAGTAGCAGTAGCAGCTAACAGCAGCAGCTGAGTGCGGGGGCTGCCGGCGGCGGAGGAGTGGCGGAGGTGGCCGGGCAGGGTACGGGATCGTCGGAGGAAGGAGGGGCGGTCAGGATGGTGGTGGTGGCGGAGGTCCACGACGGGGGTGGCGGCGGCTAGGGGCGGCCGGAGTAGAGAGTGGCGGTTAAGGTTAGGGGAGTGGGGAGGAGCTGCGGGGGCTCTGGCCGGCGGAGGGAGGGTCGTGGGGCGGTGAGGGGTGGTGGTCCGGTGGAGGGGAGGGTGGCGAGTCGGGTGGTGGGGTTGGTGGCGGTGCACGGTGGCGGAGGGTGGCGCAGGGGATGGTTCGGGTGGTGGTGGCTGCTGTGGGCAGTGAGGGTGTGGGGAGGTTACGGGGGCTGTGGCCGGCGGAGCAGGGTGGTGCAGGCGGTGGGGCTTGGCCGGAGGGGAGAGGGGGTCAGGGCGGAGGGTTGGCCGGAGTTGGGCGGCCGGCGGTGGTCGGAGGGGAGAGCTGTGGAGTTTGAAAGGGGAGAGGGTTAGGGTTTATATAGGATTTGGGTGAATGGCATTTTCGTAAATATTGGGAAATTCAGGGTTATTTTGGTAATTCAGGTTTTTGGGATATTTCTCCTGGATTTTTCTGGGTGTTTTGGGTGGGTCCCATACACCTATTCACTAACCAATAGGATTATGCCACCTTGCATGCATTTTTGCATAAATACCCCTAACTTTTCATAAATTGCATAAAAGTATGAATTTGGTATTTTGCGTAACTTCGTAATTTACCTGATTTTAAATACTGTTTCCCCGAAATACTGAATTGTACAAAATAAGGGAAACAGCTGGGGAAATGTTTTGGGAAGGGTGGGGATGAACCTGGGCAGATGCAGGGACTGATTCTGTAGGTGATACGGGTCCTCGTATTTATTAATTAATAAATATTGCGCACGGTGTTTACTAATTATTTTGAGGCAGTTAGGGTCATAATTTCTCGACGGTGTCAATACGATAATTGTAATACAATTAGAGTAGAATATTATCGTATTTTTGTTTGGACAAAACAGGTGCCTACAGGTCCTCAAATCTCTAGGGGTACAGAGATGGGTAAAGAGCAAAATTTTTAATAGGAAATAAATACGTACGTTTGTAACGATATTTGTGCGACTAAAACGATGTACCAAACAAGGTTTCTGGGAGTTGCACAAAATACAGAAAAAGTAGTCTAACAAGTCTAGGGCAGGTATGTGGAATTTGTTTAGGATTTAACAGCTAGTGGGATGCCCTAATTAATTGTGTAACAGACAGGTGCACAATCAACAGAATATATAATAAATAAATTTAAAAAGTTGCAATAATTCTAATTAGTCAAAACTAATCCTAAATTACTGAAATCTGGTCGAGGGAGTTTACACTTGGTTTCTTTTATTATTACTTGGTATCGTTTGATCGGGGCAAAGAAGAATGCAAATTTATTAGATGTGAAGCTTGGAAGTAGGGCTAGCTAATCGGGTTGGTAGCCACTCACTTAGATAGTTGGAAGGAGAAGGAAAGAGGTGCTTCACTACTCCGTTCGCAAGCCGCCTACTGCTCGTTCACCTGCACACGAACAACTCGATTAATACTTCTTCCTCTCTTTCCAATCTCGGAATAGAAGTGCAAGTCAATGAACGAAAACAATGAAGACCATCAAAACTGTTCAAGGAAAACAAGCAAATCCCAAAACCAACTCAAAGCACGAAAGCAACAAGCGATATCGAAAACCGAGGCAATAAAAGATAGCAACGGAGAGGTCCCTCCTGACTCTGCCGCTAAGCCGATCCTTGGGGCGCAGTCCACTGAATATGGGAATCGATTCCGAAGAAACAAATCCATAACGAGGACGAGTTCTTAATTCAATCTATCCCGATCGAACGATACCGTCTTGTGTTTCTTAGCCGCAATCTCCGCACCGGGAGAACGGGGCACTACAGTTAGGCTCATGTTGCTCATTTAGTTTGGGCTTGGATCTAAAGTTCTTCTTGTAGTGACCCTTCTTGCCATAGTTGAAGCAATTCACGTCAGACTTAGTCTTTGGCTTGAAAGAAGCCGACTTCACCTTTAGATGGTTGAAGTCCTTATTCTTTTTGTAAGAAGCCTTCTACTCCTCCTTGGAGTCTCCAGCATGCACCATGTTGGCTTTAGCAAACTATTTAGACAAAGTATCCACCTGGAGTTGAGCCCTCAACTCATCTTCAATATGGATCGAGTGCAATAGGAGTTTTAGATCGACCTCCTTTTTCTTACGATACATGTGTCACGCCCCGCTTCCAGAATACTGGATAAATACGAGGACTGACATGGCCAACCACACCTTGAAGAATACCGAAGTAAGTTGTAATGTGTTAAGGTTGTCATAAAGATAAATGGATGAACTCTAGCATGCTATGACGTCAGTCCTAAGGTTGACAAATCATATTATCTCAATCCAGCAACACAAGTATAAGAGTATATCATAAATGAAAGTAAAGAGGCATCACAAATTATATGTCACATATGATCATGAAGCTAGTGAATACAAAATATTGTACTAGCAGAGTATAATAATACATGATCAAATATATCAGCCATGGCCTAATATATACATCATGTTGACCGTATTCTAAAATATATAAGGAGCTAACTCTACCCCTTGATAAATACCACAAAATGAAGTAATCAAGACGAGGGATGGAAGAAAAAAATCCACTATCGAGCTTCGGCCGCAGTACTACGAGTGTGATCCATCTTGCTGGAAGTACGGTGGATCCTGATTCTCTTCGGGGTAACCTGGCCATGCAAAGCCAGTGGAGTCAGAACCCCAAGCAACAAGTATCACAAAGGAGCTCGAGGTGATAGACCAAACACATCACAACATAAGCAGAAAGAGACATAAAAAATAAATGTTGATCGTGACTCGTACGATACCAATGTACTTGTCTCAAGAATAATACTGGAAGAACTAATAACAAGTGCAAAAATGAAAGTAAGGCGACGAGCGACAAGAGAGCATAGGAACTACTCTGGATTGGGACCATAACCCTTAAACCAAATAAGGACCGGGGTTGCAGACCTTCACCCGAGCAGAACTTAGCACCCTAACCACGTGTCGAAAGAAAATAAAACTAGAAGAGGGAGCTATAATGAAAGTAACATCGTTCATCGTACGACCAAACAACTTTACGGCTTGCTATGATTAACTAGCTAGGGTTGTCACAGATATTAATTACTAAATGCATATTTTAAGAATATTGCTACCACTGACACTGCAGTTAACCCGGATGGCCAAGGGTACGCTTGTCTAGTAAACTTAAATGCACATTCAACCATACAATAACATATCTTGTTACTTGTCATAACAGAAATTGAACTTATAAGTATAAACTCAAACTTATGATCATAAACTTGCTTTATAAACTTGTCTTGTAACATAAACTTGTCTTATAAATGTCGCAGCACATGTAAACTTGGTCAGTCATTGAGCCCTTGCCTAGCAGGGTTGTTCCATGCTGCATGGGACCCTTAGAGATCGGGGTAGCCGATAGCGCAATATTCTTACCTCCCAATGATTTAGAAATTATTTATCTTGTTTAATTATTATTAAATTATTTTAAGTTCTCGAGTCATGGATACTTGTGAACTCCCTAGAATGATGAGTCATGAGTATAAGCTTTTCACAAGATATCGTATTCGTGACACGCTATACATTGGGCAATACTCACACTCGATTGCCCAATGCCAAATGCAATGGATTTCATACACAAACATTTTTACGGTGTCGTAAGGATTGTGAACTTGGATATAAACTGGTATGGTAACATAAACTTGTATCAACTTAAGGAAGTACACAGCAATAATCACTAAAAAGGAACTATCAAACGAACATAATTAAAATAAACACAAAACATGCACAAGAATTTCTGGCCGCATGCGCTCACTGGCTGTATGGACTCACTGGCCGCATTGACTCACTAGCTATACCCACTGGCCGCACACTCTATGCAGAGTCTACTCTTCGGGACAAGTGCCAAGTGATGGGTCATAAAGGTGTGTCAGAGAAGTGACTAAAAATGATTGATGTGACATGCCATGAATGCGTGTCAGAGAAAAAAAAGACAAAAGCATAAAAAGTGGTGCACAAAAAGGACGTACAGGAAAAGACACATATGTCGCTTCTAAGTCAAATGATAGATGGGCCACATGGGCTCACTGGCCGCATGGACTTACTGGCCACATGAGCTCCTGGCCGCATGGACAACTGGCCGCATGGACAACTGGTCCTCTAGGAAATCTCATGCGTTCAGTGCTCTATGCATTCAACTTAGGGACGCATATGCAGAGACAGTCATGCGCCTAACAAGATAGGAGTTATGCTAAAAAGGGCGCATGAAGCTGGGTGCATGGAACTCCTTCGTCCCAAAGCAGCACAACTCCATGGGAAAAGCTCCAAAAATCCAAAAATTATTTTCTTCATAAAATTTTTATTTTAACTCCAAATCAAGTAAAACAAAAACCAAATTGCGCAAAAATAAAATGCTCTAACATAAGGAATAACTGGTTTTCAAAAATACTAAGTTTTAATAGATCAAAACCAAGGAAAGCTCATAGAACACATAAAAATTATAAACTTAAAACTCAGATCTACAAAAATCCATACATAAAAATCTAAAACTCCAAGAACTAAATATGATCAACAACTCAAGGAGAATATTTTCCATCAAATACTTTTTTTTAAATAACATATATATAAAAATTCAAAAATTTATGACTTCACCAAAGAGCAAGATGTACTTGCCTTGGGTGGCTCCTGGCCTTTATCTCTCACGGTCCAAGTCACATCAACTACTCCGTAGGCCAGGGTTTGGCTAGAGGGAACTAGAGCGAGAGAGAGGATGAAGAAGGAAGCAAAAAGAGTGAAATGAGAAAAATGAGTGAGGAGAGAGAAATACTCATATATATACTAAGAGGAGAGAAAGATGGTTTAGTCATGGGTTCAGTCAAATAAACCGAACCAGGTGTCCATTCTACATAAAGATCCTAAATCGGGTCTATGGCAATGCCAATAGGTATTCTACTAGTCTCGGGTAGTCTCTCTCAACAACAGAAAAAAATAATAATAAATAAAATGACATGAACCAACATAAAAAATACAGCAGGAATACATTATCAAAAAAAATTAAATTCTAGAAATTCATGAAATACCAAATTTGGAATCGGATGTGACAACATGTCCGTAATGAATTTGTTCCTCCTAGAAGGGATCTTGGAGACAATATCCCCCACAATGAACTTGTCTTCTTGGGGCATGCCTCCATCCTCAAGTTTTTGATGTAACTTGAGAAGTTCTTTGACTTGAGGCAACATGACCTTGTCATCCTCAAACTATATCTTGAAGAACTTGTATATAATATGAATCTTGGATCTCTTCTCATCATACTTGTAGTATTTTACTAGTAACTTCCTAGTGTCTTTAGCATGTACCGTCATGCGGTATAATTCTGCCATTGAATCTTCAATGACTTTCAGAATCAACAGTTTACAGAGATTGTTCTCTCCTCCATCTTCGTTGGTATCTTCAACTTACATATTACAATTGACCTGCATGGGCCACCACAAAAACCATGTCATGCCCCAATCCCAAAATATCGAGGGACTAGACACGTGGCAATGGCCAGCAGCACACACTGATGGGCAAACCCAATTTAATAGACCCATCAGGATGTACTTAAGCTGTAGTACAACAATAAGGGACTAAATATACTAATCTCATCCACAGAAATGAATACAGCAATATCAGAATCATAAAGCAAAATCAATCTCAATAAAACATAAACTAGGGAAACAACCCGATAATGAGTCTGATACAATAGTCAAGATACATGAATAAAGATAACAACAACAAATACTGAGTATGGATAAAGCATATACTCAGAAGATATCATCGGTGATCACTCGTCTATTGGATCTGGTACTGCTCCAGTGCCTGCTCCTGTTCCTGCTCCTGCTAATGCTCATGTCCCGTATACCTCGGGGTAGATCTCGTCTGCTATACCTGGGGACATAATCCGGATCCAGGTCCTCAGGGGACATAGCAATGTACAAAATAACTCAAGCCATAAATAATACAGTGCAGCAATAATAAATCAAAAGGGTAAACTATATAACCAGCAAAGTGATATGCAAGATGAGAGCATCACTAGAACTCAGGTTGAGACCACTACAAGCTCGGTGTCGGGGAGCCGGTAGCAGAGATACTATGCAGTTGTCTAGAACAGAGAGAGACTACGACACCGTCATAATATAATCAACATATAGCCTGTGTGACTCTTCCCACCCAATGTAATCATACGTATCATGTCCACAACGTCTCATGTCCATGTCACGCAAGATCATAACTAATACAACAAGTCATACGCTATCTAAGCAAAAGAATATGTCATGAAATCTGTAACCTATACAGAATCACCATAAATATTTCAGGAAAATTCTGTCTCATGAATAGTGTCAGGTGTCCTGAGGTATAACGTACTTGATAATGCAAGCACGAAAATGTAAAGGATCTAGATATCCATCTCTAAGTGACGTTACACAACTCCGCGTACGGTGTTGGCACCCGAATATTATTCGGACGCTAAGTAATATCATACGGTCCTAGGTTAAGCATATACAACATATGAATAAATCAAGACAATAATATGAAGCAGGTACTGCAAGTTTTGGCAAGGTACACTTGCTTGGGGTTCTGACTCCAACTGTAGCTCTAGTATCAGCGGGATTTGCTGGTACTCCTCCGGTTGCTGAAATAAACATCACCATCAGGTTCAGAAAATATCAAATAGCTAGAATTGCCAGTCCTTGAGTCCAATTTGGACACAGGGGCAAAAATAACAG
Organism: Iris macrosiphon; assembly: GCA_036927795.1. NCBI lineage: Eukaryota > Viridiplantae > Streptophyta > Magnoliopsida > Asparagales > Iridaceae > Iris > Iris macrosiphon. The sequence continues at coordinate 106,485,266 of JAYESA010000002.1, forward strand.
TTTCTGGTCAAAGCGGGGTCCACATGTGGGCCGCTTCGCACCGAAAAACGTGTCAAAGACAATATTCTCCAAATTTGTCAAACTTAGTGTCAACAAGTCCAGAACGATGATACGATACCAACGGAACATCCAGAACTGATTCCGATGAGCCGATCACAAAATCGCCCGTCAAGTGGAGCCGCGGGGCCCACGATAAGCAATTTTTTCAACGTTCTCAGAATCGAACCAAACTTGGGTCACAGGACCAGCGTATTGCTACGAGTCCGATGGCATAAGTTTCGTTTTGATACGACGTGCGTACACGAAGTTACAACGAGTTCTAGAACAGGACCGATATGGGGCGTTGTCGACGAATACGCGTTGATTTCGGTGTGCACGCACATCCAAATCAACTTTTGCTAAATCCTACACGTCCATATTAACGGCGTGCACCTTTCGGTGAAGTCTGCACGTGACAAAGTCATCCTGTTTAGCGGAGCGCACTCAGTTCCGAGAAAAAATAGGGTATTATTTTTCCTAATGTTGGGTCGCAGTTTGTGATCGCCACAGGACGCGACACACCAAGCGAGTTGTACGGATATCGAGAGGGTCACGCAGGGTTCGCGTCACAGCAGACGGAATGGGAAACGAGGCAGTGAGGAGAGAGAAATGGCTACCTGAACAGGGCTCCAAAAAGGGCTAAAAATACTCGTGTCCGCGAGACGGTGCGACACGACACAGCGGCTAAGGTTCCGGCCACTGTACTGTGCTGCGGCTGGGGCGTCGTGTAAACACCCTAAATTTCAGAAATAAGATTTATATAATTCTCCCTATTTTGGTATTTTTCTGGAATTTATCACTGAGGTTTGTGGGTTAAATAATTTTAAGTGTGGCTTAATGGAGTTAAAATATTCTGGAAATAGAAATTTATTGTGTATAATGGAGAACCGGACGCATGGCATTTTTCGGTGAATTTATTGGACCCCGGAGCAAGGTATCGAGGACCTTTAGCTATTTGGATGATTAAACCAAACACCCCTGCCTAAACCAACCCAGGCTGAACCAATCAGTGGATTGGGTCGGGTCGGACCCCAAGCCAGACCCGACCCGGATTCGACATCAGGGGAAAACCCTAAACTCTCCGCCGGAAACACTGTTCACAACCTATAAATCCCTTCCCCTCGGCGTTCGTGCCAAGCCCTAGCCGCCATCTTTGCCTCTGCACAGAGACCCCCATCCCGACCCTGGCCACCGGTTCAGCCGGTTGACTCCCCTTCGCCGCCGTTCGACGCCGTCGTCCGTCGACCAGGAACCCCGCTCGCCGCCGTTCGACGCCGTCGTCCGTCGACCAGGAACCCCGCTCGCCGCCGTTCGACGCTGTTAGCCTCGCCGACCCCTCGGACGTCGCCCTCCACCTACGCCGACCTACCCGCCTCCGCATAGCCGAGTCGACCCCGCCCCCGTCGTCGACCGAACTCGTAGCAGCCGCCCCTGTTCAGTTCCCATCTCCGCCCAGCGACCCCGAGCGCGGCCTCACCCCTCCGCCGAGTCCGCCCAGCGACCCCGAGCGCGGCCTCACCCCTCCGCCGAGTCCGCCCAGCGACCCCGAGCGCGGCCTCACCCCTCCGCCGAGTCCGCCCAGCGACCCCGGGCCTGACTCCTCCGCCTCACAGCGACTCCGCTGACTTCTGACCTGAACCCTAGCCCAGACTCGCGAGGACACGATCAGGACGCAGACCGGACACGCGGACTTCAGATCCACGGAGCTCTGTACAGGTACTGTTTTCTCCCAACTCGCAACTCCGTTTTCAATTCCGTCGATTTCTATGCGTAGACTGTATACCCCTCTCGGTGCCCGTGCAATTCGCTCGGTGCAACGCGTCCTGTAGTGATCGTACACCGCGATCCAAAACAGGAAAAAAACAACGCCCTGTTTCACCCGGAACTGAGTCCGCCCCGCCAAACGGGACGACTTGGTCGCACGCGGTCTTTACCAAACTGTGCGCAACGTTGATACGGTCGTGTGGGTTTTCGCAGAAGTCGATTCGGAGGTGCGTGCACCCCGGAATCAACGCGTATCCGCCAACGACACCCCGTATCCGTTGATCCTGGAACACGCTGTAACTTCGTGTATACACGTCGGATCGAGACGAAACTTGCGCCAACGGATCCGTAGTAATACGCTGGTCCTGTGAGCCAAGTTTGGTTCGATTCTGAGGACGTTGACAAAATCACGTATCGTGGGCCCCACAGGCTCCACTTGACGGGTGATTTTGTGATCGGCTCATCGGAATCCAATTCTGGAAGTTCCGTTGGGTTCGTATCGTCGTTCCTGACTTGTAGACACTGAGTTTGCGGAATTTGGAGACCCTTGACCCTGACACGCTTTTCGGTGCAAAGTGGCCCACATGTGGAACCCGCTTTGGCCCGAAAATGACCTTTTTGCCCCTGTGTCCAAATTGGACGTAAGGACAGGCATTTCCAGCTATTTGGCATCTTCTGAGACTGTTGGTGATATTTATTACAGCTTTTGGAGTAGTTCCCACCGGATCCACAGGTACCAGGACAGTTGTTGATACTCGGACATCAGGCAAGTGTACCTTGCCAAACTCTGCAGTTTAGTTATCTATTTTCCTGGTTTTATATATATTGCTGTGCATGCTCAACCTAGGACCGTGTGACGTACTTAGCGTCCGATTATCAGTCGGGTGCCGACACTGTACGCAGTGTTGGGTACGGTCATCTAGAGATGGACATTCGTGACACTTTATTCTCGTACTTGTCTTATCAAGTACCATATGACCCAGGACACTTGACACCATTCATGAGACAGGATTTTCCCGAGATATTCGTGGTGATTCTGTATAGGATACAGGACATGGACATTATATTATTAGATACTTATGACCGGTTGCATTTAGCTATGATCGCGCTTGACATGGGCATGAGACGTTGTGGTCATGATATGCGTGGTTACATTGGGTGGGGAGAGACACACAGGCTACAGGCTGTATTTATGTATATCTTCTATTATTGAGAGGTCGCAGGTTCTCGTAGCAGAGCCTGACCCACTACCGGTTATTACCGCTACCGGCTCCCCGACACAGAGCTTGTAGTGGCTCAGCCTGAGACTAGTGATGCTCTCACTTGCATTTACACTTAGATGGTTACATATTTACCCCATTGTTCAATTAGTTATTTATTTGCTGCACTGCTTATCTGTATTTATTGGCATGAGCTTTCTTGTACCTTGCTATGTCCCCTGAGGACCTGGATCCGGATTTTGTTCCCCAGATTTTACAGGCGTGGTTTATCCCGAGATCTACGGGACTGGAGCAGGAGCTGATCCAGGAGTTGTACCATCATCTGAGGACGAGGTCTTAGCTGAAGACTTCTCTTGAGCATCCATGTTCATGCTCGGCTTTCATTTATTTATTTCAGTCTTTTATATTCTGGTCTGTTGAACCATTGTACTAGATATTTATCGGGTTGTTCCCCGAAGTACTATGTGAGACTGGATGATGATTTACATTCCTTATTTATTCTGTGGATCATGTTTATGCCTTGTGTGGATGAGATTAGTTGTACCATGATTGTCGTAGACTTGTTTTACAGCTTAAGTATGCCTTGATGGATCCATATATTGAGTTGGTCCATCGGTGCGTACTGCTGGCCATTATCACGCGTCTGGTCCCACGGTATTTTGGGACTGGGGCGTGACATGGTTTTTGTGGTGGCCCATGCAGGTCTACGACTAAATTGTTCGGTTTCAACTTAGGGACCGAACCAGCCTGCCCTAAGGATAGGATAAGTTCTAGGTTCTCATCCATTATTTAACCATTGTTGAACTCTATATCGATCTCGAAATTTGTTACTTGAACTGCATCCTGTATTGATTCCACTGAGCGTTCTTACAGTTTCTATTTTGATTGCAGAGCAATGGATTCCGGGAACAGAGATGATATTCCTTTGGATACGCCACACGACGCTGTGGTTACTTATGGAGACGAAGTGACACCAGGGGATGGTGGACAAGCATCGCAGAGCGATCAACCCGGACAGCCTAATCCAAGGTTCCGGAGGGATGACATTCCACCACCACCTCAGTTCACTCCCCAGGTGCCAGTATTCCCGTCAGGACAAGCCATGGACGGACAGCAAATGTTCCAGATGATGTATGCTATGATGCAAGCACAGCAACAGATTCAGCAAGAGGCCCATCGGCAGGAGGCCGAGTATCTGAGGACCAGCCTGGTATCCGCATTGGAGCAGGCAAATCCGCCAGTAAGGCGAACATCGACGGGATCTATCACCGACTTCCGTCATCTCAAGCCTCGCACATTTTCTGGTAAAGAAGGGCCAACGGAAGTTCATGAGTGGCTCACCAATATTCAGCATCAGTTGGAAGCCGCTGAACTTCCGAGAGAGAAGTGGATGACTGCCGTCAGAATGCAGTTAACTGATAATGCACATCACTGGTGGCTAGCAGAAGAGAGGAGACTTGGACAGGACAGAGTCACATGGGAAGAGTTCTCTAGACTCTTCCAAGAGATGTACATCCCGGCAGTCGCACGGTCAGAGCTCAGAGACAGGTTCAACCGCCTTATCCAAGGCAGCATGTCAGTAGAGGAATACAATGCGGAATTTATTCGCCTGAGCCGCTTTGCCCCAACACTGATTTCAACGGAGGAAGAAAAAGCAGAGAAGTTCTTTGACGGCTTGAAGTTCGAGCTTCAGAAAGTGATTGGAACGGTAGCACCTACCTCTTATACCGATGTCCTTGCAGCAGCCCGACGCTTGGAGCGCGTCACCAGGAGGGAATCTAATTTGAAGAGGCCTATCACATCAGCACAATCCAGGCCAGCACATGGGGATTCAGCAAAGCGAACCCAGAGGGGTATGCCAGATAGAGCAGCACAGAGAGACAGACCTCTTCCTACTTGTCACCACTGCGGCAAGGTAGGACACATTGAGAAGGAATGCAGGCGTAAGTTGGGACTATGTTTGAGCTGCGGATCCAGCCAGCACTTTTCCAGGGACTGTTCCGAACGCCGAGACGGAGCACCAAGACTAGCATTGCCTGCACCACGACCAGCTTATCCAGCAGCAGGAGCCCAACAGACAGGAGTTGGTGGGGTCAGACCACCAGCCCCCGGAGGGAACCAGCAGAGACCACCCCTGGCACCACAGGCAGCCCTATTTCATCAGCAGCAGCAGCAGCAGAGAGGTCCAGCTCAGGGACGGGGACAGGCATTCCCATTAGCTGTTGAGGAGGAGGCTACAGCAGGCGAAGTCATCGCAGGTACTATTTTAGTAGCTTCATTACCTGCAGTAGCTTTATTTGATTCTGGAGCATCGCATTCATTTATAGCTGCTAGCTTTGTAGCCACCCATAGAGTGGCTACCGCACCCCTTCCGAAGATGAAGAGGATTCTTACGGGAGGTGGTATTATTCCAGTTAGTGACGTCTGTAGATCATGTTCTGTAGTCGTATGTGGCCGAGAGATGCGAGCTCAATTTCTAATCTTTTCCATGCCTGACTATGACGTTGTACTTGGTATGGACTGGTTGAGTCAGTACCATGCGACTCTTGATTGTCGGCTTGGGAAGGTTATATTTAGACCGCCTGGCCACCCAGAATTCGAGTTTCTCCGCGGAGCAGTAGAGCAAGGAGTTCAGCCTACCCTTAGGGTATTATCTGTAGAAGAGGAGACAGGTTACCCAAGAGTCATATCAGAATTTGTGGACGTATTTCCTGATGATCTTCCAGGTTTACCGCCTGATCGGGAAATAGAATTCACAATAGACTTAACTCCAGGAGCAGAGCCAATCACTTCATCGGTTTATCGGCTAGCACCTAAGGAGTTAGTGGAGTTGAAGGAACAGGTAGATGATCTTTTGGAGAAGGGTTTCATTCGCCCCAGTGTTTCACCTTGGGGAGCACCCATCTTATTTGTGCCGAAGAAGGATGGAACAGTACGGTTGTGCATTGATTACCGGGCACTAAATGCTGTCACCATCAAGAACAGGTATCCCTTACCACGCATTGATGATCTATTCGATCAATTGAGTGGTGCGAGGGTATTCTCGAAGATTGACCTTAGATCCGGCTATCATCAGATCAAGGTAAGGAAGGAAGACATCCCGAAGACAGCTTTCAGGACGAAGTATGGGCATTATGAGTTCTTGGTAATGCCGTTTGGTTTAACCAATGCGCCAGCAGTGTTTATGAGCTTAATGAACAGAGTCTTTCATCAGTTCTTGGATCAATTCGTAGTGGTGTTCATTGACGACATTCTCATATATTCCAAGAGCCCTGAAGAGCACGAGGAGCATCTCAGAATCGTGTTAGAGACCTTGAGGCAGGAGAAGTTATATGCCAAGCTCAGTAAGTGTGAGTTCTGTATGGACAAAGTGCCTTTCTTGGGACACATCATATCAGGAGAAGGACTTTCAGTGGATCCAGAGAAAGTTGCGGCAATAGAGACTTGGCCTACACCTACATCAGTTGCAGAGGTAAGAAGTTTTCTCGGACTTGCGGGATATTACCGAAGGTTCGTAGAAAATTTCTCAAGGATTGCAGAACCAATGACAAAGCTAACACGAAAGGATCAGGAGTTTGTATGGACAGAAGACTGCCAGAAGGCTTTTGAAGAACTGAAGAGAAGATTAACAACAGCACCTGTCTTGACTCTTCCTTCAGGGTCAGGAGGTTTTGTTGTTTACAGTGATGCATCAGGCAGTGGACTAGGATGTGTTTTGATGCAACATGGCAAGGTCATTGCTTATGCGTCGAGACAGTTGAAGGACCACGAGAAGAACTACCCGACGCATGATCTGGAGCTAGCAGCAGTGATATTTGCATTGAAGATATGGAGGCACTACCTTTATGGAGAGAGGGTAGAAATCTTTACTGACCACAAGAGCCTGAAGTATGTGTATACTCAGAAGGAGCTTAACATGAGACAGAGACGTTGGCTGGAACTGATGGTAGATTTTGACATCGATCTGCAGTATCATCCGGGAAAGGCGAATGTTGTTGCAGATGCACTCAGCAGGAAGCCTACGGCTTATTTCTTGACAATGCAGCCCGAGTTATTGAAGGATTTGCAAGAGCTACAGATAGAGGTTATCGTACCGGGACAGAATGGCTTGATGGCTAACCTTGAGATTCAGTCATCACTCGTGGAGAAGATTAAAGAAGCATTGCCCACCGATGCTAGATTCCGAAGACTCAAAGAAAGGACAGAAGCAGGTATTCAGACAGGACTTCGCATTCACGAAGATGGGACATTGAGATTTGGAAACCGCTTGTATGTTCCAAATGGAGAATTGAGACAAGAGTTAATGACTGAAGCGCATAGCTCTATGTATTCTGTTCACCCAGGAGGAACCAAGATGTATCGGGACTTGAGACAGTATTACTGGTGGCATGGAATGAAGAGAGAGATCGCGAGATTTGTGGCCAAATGCTTAGTATGTCAACAAGTGAAGGCGGAGCATCAGAGAACTGCAGGTATGTTACAACCGCTCCCGATACCGGAATGGAAGTGGGAGCACATCACGATGGACTTTGTCACAGGATTTCCGAAGAGCCCCAGCGGAAGAGACGCAGTATGGGTGATAGTGGATCGACTCACTAAATCGGCACACTTCTTGCCATTTAGAGTTGGACAGTCCACAGAGGTACTAGCTGACATGTATATGCGACAAATCGTCAAATTACATGGAGTACCTGTTAGTATTGTATCGGATCGAGATTCGAGATTTACATCTCATTTCTGGAGGAGCATGCAAGAGAGTCTGGGCACCAGACTCAAATTCAGCACGGCATATCACCCACAGACAGATGGACAATCGGAGCGCACCATTCAGATATTGGAGGACATGTTGAGATCATGTATGCTAGATTTCGGAGGATCTTGGGAAGATCATTTGCACTTAGTAGAGTTCTCCTACAATAACAGTTATCAGGCCAGCATCCAGATGGCGCCATTCGAAGCTTTATACGGAAGAAAGTGCAGATCACCTGTGTGTTGGAGTGACGTTGGTGAACGTCAAATACTGGGTCCAGAGTTGGTCACCCAGACGGTGGAGAAGGTGAAGCAGATTCAGAATCATCTACGAGCAGCTCAGGACCGACAGAAGCATTGGGCAGATACACACAGGCGTCCCCTAGAGTTCAAGGAAGGAGATCATGTGTTCTTGAGGATTTCACCCACTCGTGGTACTATCAGATTCGGGAGCCGAGGCAAGCTGAGCCCAAGGTATATTGGGCCCTTTGACATTCTAGAGCGCGTTGGTGAGGTGGCTTATCGCCTTGCATTACCTCCATCCTTAGAGGGAGTGCATGACGTATTCCACGTCTCACAGCTGCGAAGGTACGTGACCGACCCAAGTCACGTAGTCGATCATTCAGAGATCGCAGTAGGCCCGAGTTTGAGGTATGAAGAGCAACCAGTTGGCATCCTCGACGTCAGTGAGAAGACATTACGGGGACAGACGATCAGACTGGTCCGAGTAGCATGGAAACATCATTCACCAGGCGAATCAACTTGGGAACGAGAAGATAGTATGCGTCAGCGATACCCCCACTTGTTTGAGGAGGCAGTTGCAAATTAAGCAACCTTGTACTTCCACGACTTTTCTTTAGTAACTTATTCTTTGATTGCGAGGACGCAATCCTTTTAAGGAGGGAAGATTGTAAACACCCTAAATTTCAGAAATAAGATTTATATAATTCTCCCTATTTTGGTATTTTTCTGGAATTTATCACTGAGGTTTGTGGGTTAAATAATTTTAAGTGTGGCTTAATGGAGTTAAAATATTCTGGAAATAGAAATTTATTGTGTATAATGGAGAACCGGACGCATGGCATTTTTCGGTGAATTTATTGGACCCCGGAGCAAGGTATCGAGGACCTTTAGCTATTTGGATGATTAAACCAAACACCCCTGCCTAAACCAACCCAGGCTGAACCAATCAGTGGATTGGGTCGGGTCGGACCCCAAGCCAGACCCGACCCGGATTCGACATCAGGGGAAAACCCTAAACTCTCCGCCGGAAACACTGTTCACAACCTATAAATCCCTTCCCCTCGGCGTTCGTGCCAAGCCCTAGCCGCCATCTTTGCCTCTGCACAGAGACCCCCATCCCGACCCTGGCCACCGGTTCAGCCGGTTGACTCCCCTTCGCCGCCGTTCGACGCCGTCGTCCGTCGACCAGGAACCCCGCTCGCCGCCGTTCGACGCCGTCGTCCGTCGACCAGGAACCCCGCTCGCCGCCGTTCGACGCTGTTAGCCTCGCCGACCCCTCGGACGTCGCCCTCCACCTACGCCGACCTACCCGCCTCCGCATAGCCGAGTCGACCCCGCCCCCGTCGTCGACCGAACTCGTAGCAGCCGCCCCTGTTCAGTTCCCATCTCCGCCCAGCGACCCCGAGCGCGGCCTCACCCCTCCGCCGAGTCCGCCCAGCGACCCCGAGCGCGGCCTCACCCCTCCGCCGAGTCCGCCCAGCGACCCCGAGCGCGGCCTCACCCCTCCGCCGAGTCCGCCCAGCGACCCCGGGCCTGACTCCTCCGCCTCACAGCGACTCCGCTGACTTCTGACCTGAACCCTAGCCCAGACTCGCGAGGACACGATCAGGACGCAGACCGGACACGCGGACTTCAGATCCACGGAGCTCTGTACAGGTACTGTTTTCTCCCAACTCGTAACTCCGTTTTCAATTCCGTCGATTTCTATGCGTAGACTGTATACCCCTCTCGGTGCCCGTGCAATTCGCTCGGTGCAACGCGTCCTGTAGTGATCGTACACCGCGATCCAAAACAGGAAAAAAACAACGCCCTGTTTCACCCGGAACTGAGTCCGCCCCGCCAAACGGGACGACTTGGTCGCACGCGGTCTTTACCAAACTGTGCGCAACGTTGATACGGTCGTGTGGGTTTTCGCAGAAGTCGATTCGGAGGTGCGTGCACCCCGGAATCAACGCGTATCCGCCAACGACACCCCGTATCCGTTGATCCTGGAACACGCTGTAACTTCGTGTATACACGTCGGATCGAGACGAAACTTGCGCCAACGGATCCGTAGTAATACGCTGGTCCTGTGAGCCAAGTTTGGTTCGATTCTGAGGACGTTGACAAAATCACGTATCGTGGGCCCCACAGGCTCCACTTGACGGGTGATTTTGTGATCGGCTCATCGGAATCCAATTCTGGAAGTTCCGTTGGGTTCGTATCGTCGTTCCTGACTTGTAGACACTGAGTTTGCGGAATTTGGAGACCCTTGACCCTGACACGCTTTTCGGTGCAAAGTGGCCCACATGTGGAACCCGCTTTGGCCCGAAAATGACCTTTTTGCCCCTGTGTCCAAATTGGACGTAAGGACAGGCATTTCCAGCTATTTGGCATCTTCTGAGACTGTTGGTGATATTTATTACAGCTTTTGGAGTAGTTCCCACCGGATCCACAGGTACCAGGACAGTTGTTGATACTCGGACATCAGGCAAGTGTACCTTGCCAAACTCTGCAGTTTAGTTATCTATTTTCCTGGTTTTATATATATTGCTGTGCATGCTCAACCTAGGACCGTGTGACGTACTTAGCGTCCGATTATCAGTCGGGTGCCGACACTGTACGCAGTGTTGGGTACGGTCATCTAGAGATGGACATTCGTGACACTTTATTCTCGTACTTGTCTTATCAAGTACCATATGACCCAGGACACTTGACACCATTCATGAGACAGGATTTTCCCGAGATATTCGTGGTGATTCTGTATAGGATACAGGACATGGACATTATATTATTAGATACTTATGACCGGTTGCATTTAGCTATGATCGCGCTTGACATGGGCATGAGACGTTGTGGTCATGATATGCGTGGTTACATTGGGTGGGGAGAGACACACAGGCTACAGGCTGTATTTATGTATATCTTCTATTATTGAGAGGTCGCAGGTTCTCGTAGCAGAGCCTGACCCACTACCGGTTATTACCGCTACCGGCTCCCCGACACAGAGCTTGTAGTGGCTCAGCCTGAGACTAGTGATGCTCTCACTTGCATTTACACTTAGATGGTTACATATTTACCCCATTGTTCAATTAGTTATTTATTTGCTGCACTGCTTATCTGTATTTATTGGCATGAGCTTTCTTGTACCTTGCTATGTCCCCTGAGGACCTGGATCCGGATTTTGTTCCCCAGATTTTACAGGCGTGGTTTATCCCGAGATCTACGGGACTGGAGCAGGAGCTGATCCAGGAGTTGTACCATCATCTGAGGACGAGGTCTTAGCTGAAGACTTCTCTTGAGCATCCATGTTCATGCTCGGCTTTCATTTATTTATTTCAGTCTTTTATATTCTGGTCTGTTGAACCATTGTACTAGATATTTATCGGGTTGTTCCCCGAAGTACTATGTGAGACTGGATGATGATTTACATTCCTTATTTATTCTGTGGATCATGTTTATGCCTTGTGTGGATGAGATTAGTTGTACCATGATTGTCGTAGACTTGTTTTACAGCTTAAGTATGCCTTGATGGATCCATATATTGAGTTGGTCCATCGGTGCGTACTGCTGGCCATTATCACGCGTCTGGTCCCACGGTATTTTGGGACTGGGGCGTGACACGTCGGGGCTTCGTCGGAGGAGGAGGCTGCTCGCCGGGGTCGTCGGCGCTGGGAAAGCTCGGCGGAGCTGGCCTGGGACGGCGCTGGTGGCGGGCTCAGGCGGAGGCGGACCACTGTTGCTGCTGCTACTGCTGCTGCCGGCGAGGTCGAGGCGGAGGAGGGCCGCTGCTGCTGCTGCGGGCTGGGGCAAAGGAGGAAGGCGGAGGCGAATGAGACAGAGGGAAGGCCGGAGGAGGAGGACAACAGTGGCACGTCGGGGAATTTATAGGAGGAGAGGGAGGAGATGGGCCGGGCGGTTGTGGGATAGGCGGAGCGGCGCCGGGGAGCGGGCGAGCCGGCGGTTGCGGGAGCGGGAAGGTCGAGCGGCGCGGGGACGTGAAGCGGTGGCCGGCGGCGGAAACGGCCGCCGGGGAGACGAGGGGTTCGTCGGGTTAAGGATTAGGGTTTACGGGTTAGCAGGTCCGGGTCAGGTCGGGCGGCGGATGGGATCCGACCCGCTAGGGTTGGGCCCAGTTCAGCTAGACCAGGTCCGGTCCGGTTCGGGTCGGTTCAGTTGGAAATAAACCGAATTTATTTTAGGGTTTAATTTGGTTTAATAATTAATTAGTTTTTAGGTCTTTAAAAATGTTTCCGGGGTCCAATAAATTCCAGAAAAATTATCCTATGTCTAATATTTTATTTTACACCTAAAAATATTATTTTTATAATATTTTAATATTGATTAAAATTATTTAAAATTATTATATTCTAAATACCTTGATTTTTAATTGGTTAAAAATTACAGAAAATTACAGAATATTATAAATTTAATTTTTTTAAATTTTCTGAAAAATCAGGGGGTTTACAATCTACTCCCCTTAAGAGGATTGTGTCCTCGCAATCAAAGAATAACTAGTCAACAGAGATAACACGGTTGCAAGCATTGTTCGAAGCACATCACTGTCAAGAGTCATGATTTAGGAGATTCAAAGGATGAGGGTTTAAGCAAAAACACATAGGGAAAATTATTTCCCTAAGCAATAGAAGTTATACAATTTCCCGAGTGAAGGAAATCTAGAAAATTACAGTTTAGAAAAACTAGGTTATCACTTATAAAATATACTAGGTTATCAATTATTAGCAAGTTCAAAACTACCAGGCTAAGACTAAGGTCACGAACCAACATGCACAAACTAAAGCAATACTAGAATAGATAACTACGAATTACTTACGCGCATTCGCTACTCCACGAGTCTGCGCGTTCTCCAAGGTCATCGCCAGAGCTTGTCCGCATCCTCGCGGTGGATTCCTCTGCTGCTGCTGAGCCTGCTGGAAGAGTAGTGCCTGGGGTATCAAAGGTGGCCTCGTCTGATACCCTCTTGGAGCTGGTGGTATGACTCCTTCAACTCCCGTTTGCGGTGCTCCCAATGCTGGATAGGCTGGCCTCGGTACTGGTAAAGCTTGTTGGTTTACCATTGATGCTCCTTCTCGACGCTCAAGGCATTCCCTCACAAAATGCTGACTGGATCCGTAAGCTAAACATAATCTCCTTTTGCGTCTGCACTCGTTCTCAATATGGCCTCGCTTGAGACAATATTGACAGACATGTAGTGCCTGTGGAGATGCTCCAGGTGGCTGGTGCATGTGAGGTCTTTTTACAACTTCTTTCTGTGGTGCTCTGGCTGATGCTGATGTTGAAGGCCGCTTCAGACTTGTCTCTCTTCTGGTGACGCGCTCCATGCGTCGGGCTGCAGCAAGGACGTTCGAGTAAGATGTAGGTGCAACGGATCCAATTAGTTTCTGTATCTCGAATTTTAGTCCATCGAAGAACTTCTCAGCCTTCTCTTCTTCTGTCGGAATCAAGGTTGGGACGAAACGACTCAGATGAATGAATTCTGTATTGTATTCTTCCACTGTCATACTATCTTGAGTGAGGCAATTGAACTTGTCCTAAAGTTCTGATCGAGCGATCTGGAATGTACATCTCCTGAAATAGTCTGGAAAACTCTTCCCAAGTGACTCGGTCTGGTCCGAGCCGTGTCTCCTCAGATAGCCACCAGTGATGTGCATTGTCCGTCAACTGCATTTTGACGGCAGTCATCCAACGTTCCCTTGGAAGCTCAGCTGCTTCTAATTGATGTTGAGTGTTGGTGAGCCACTCATGAACTTCTGTGGGCTCCTCCTTGCCTGAAAAGGTGCGGGACTTCAGCTGGCAAAAATCGGTGATAGAGCCCGTCGTTGGCCGTCGTGCTGGTAGATTCGCCTGCTCTAGTGCAATTGCTAGGCTGTGACTCAGAGCCTCTTGTTGAGCTTACATTATTGCATAGATCATTTAAAATATCTGTTTCCCATCCATAGCCTGCCCTTGTGGGAATACGGGCATTGGTGGAGTAAACTGCGGCGGAGGTGGCATGTCATCTTGTTGGATTCTCGAGGCATGTTGATTTGCTTGACTGCGTTGTTGAGCTGATTGACCTTCATCCACTAGTATTACTTTATCTTCGTTGGTTACCACAATATCTCGTGATGATCTTGCAGGAGTCTCGTCGTTTGCTCGTGGATCCATAACTCTGCATCCCCAAAATAAACAATAAGAGGCACACAGGAATCAAGGCAGGATGCAAGTCAAGAAATTAATTCGAATCCGATATAGATATCAAGAATGATTCAAGCAAGTGGATGAGATCCTTATCCTATCTTATTGCAGACTTGTTCGGTCCCTAAGTTGAAACCGAAGCAATTTAGTAGTTGACCTGCATGGGCTACCACAAAAACTATGTCACGCTCCAGTCCCAAAATATCGAGGGACTAGACACGTGGCAATGACCAGTAGCACACACCGATGGGCAAACCCAATTTAATGGACCCATCAGGATGTACTTAAGCTGTAGTACAACAATAAGGGACTAAATATACTAATCTCATCCACAGAAATGAATACAGCAATATCAGAATCATAAAGCAAAATCAATCTCAATAAAATATAAACTCGGAAAACAACCCGATAATGAGTCTGATACAATAGTCAAGATACATGAATAAAGATAACAACAACAAATACTGAGTATGGATAAAGTATATACTCAGAAGATATCCTCGGTGATCACTCGTCTACTGGATTTGGTACTGTTCCAGTGCCTGCTCTATTTCCTGCTCCTGCTAATGCTCATGTCCCGTATACCTCGGGGTAGATCTCGTCTGCTATACATGGGGACATAATCCGGATCCAGGTCCTCAGGGGACATAGCAAGGTACAAAATAACTCAATCCATAAATAATGCAGTGCAGCGATAATGAATCAAAAGGGTAAACTATATAACCAGCTAAGTGATATGCAAGATGAGAGCATCACTAGAACTCTGGCTGAGACCACTACAAGCTCGGTGTCGGGGCGCCGGTAGCAGAGATATCATGCAATTGTCTAGCTCGAAGGGAGACTACGACGCCGTCATAATATAATCAACCTGTAGCCTGTGTGACTCTCCCCACCCAATGTAATCATACGTCTTATGTCCACAACGTCTCATGTCCATGTCACGCAAGATCATAACTAATGCAGCAAGTCATATGCTATCTAAGAAAAAGAATATGTTATGAAACCTGTAACCTATACAGAATTACCATGAATATTTCAGGAAGATTATGTCTCATGAATAGTGTCAGGTGTCCTGAGGTATAACGTACTTGATAATGCAAGCACGAAAATGTAAAGGATCTCAATATCCATCTCTAGGTGACGTTACACAACTCCGCGTACGGTGTTGGCACCCGAATATTATTCAGACGCTAAGTAATATCACGCGTACGCTAAGTAATATCTCGAAAATGTAAAGGATCTCGATATCCATCTCTAGGTGACGTTACACAACTCCGCGTACGGTGTTGGCACCCGAATATTATTCAGACGCTAAGTAATATCACGCATTCCTAGGTTAAGCATATACAACATATGAATAAATCAAGACAATAATATGAAGCAGGTTGGTAAGGTACACTTGCCTGGGGTTCTAACTCCAACTATAGCTCTGGTATCAACGTGATTTGCTGGTACTCCTCCGGTTGCTGAAATAAACATCACCATCAGGTTCAAAAAATATCAAATAGCTAAAATTGCCTGTCCTTGAGTCCAATTTGGATACAGGGACAAAAATGACAGTTTTTGGTCAAAGCGGGGTCCACATGTGGGCCGCTTCGCACCGAAAAATATGTAAGAGATAATGTTCTCCAAATTCGTCAAACTTAGTGTCAACAAGTCCAGAACGATGATACGAACCCAACAGAACGTCCAGAACTGGATTCCGATGAGCCGATCACAAAATCGCCCGTCAAGTAGAGCCACGGGGCCCACGATACGCGATTTTGTCAACGTTCTCAGAATCGAACCAAACTTCGGTCACTAGACCAGCGTATTGCTACGAGTCCGATGGCGCAAGTTTCGTTTTGATACGACGTGCGTACACGAAGTTATAACGAGTTCCAAAATAGGGCCGATACAGGACGTTGTCGGCGGATACGCGTTGATTTCGGTGTGCACGCACATCCAAATCAACTTTTGCGAAATCCCACACGTCCGTATTAACGGCGTGCACCTTTCGGTGAAGTCCGCACGCGACCAAGTCGTCTCGTTTAGCGGGGCACACTCAGTTCCGGGAAAAAATATGGTATTATTTTTCTTGATGTTGGGTCGCAGTTTGCGATCGCCACAGGACGCGACACGCCGAGCGGGTTGCACGGGTATCGAGAGGGTCACGCAGGGTTCGCGTCACAGCAGACGGAACGGGAAACGGGGGTAGTGAGAAGAGAGAAACGGCTACCTGAATATGGATCCAAAAAGGGCTAAAAATACTCGTGTTCGCGAGACGGCGCGACACGACACATCGGCTAGGGTTCCGGCCACTGCACTGTGCTGCGGTTGGGGCGCCGGGGCTTCGTCGAAGGAGGAGGCTGCTCGTCGGGATCGTCGGCGCTGGGGAAGCTCGGCGGAGCTGGCCTGGGACGGCGCTAGTGGCGGGCTCAGGCGGAGGCGAACCACTGTTGCTGCTGCTGCTGCCGGCGAGGTCGAGGCGGAGGAGGGCCGCTGCTGTTGCTTCTGGGCTGGGGCAGAGGAGGAAGGCGGAGGCGAAGGAGACGGAGGGAAGGCCGGAGGAGGAGGACAACAGTGGCACGTCGGGGAATTTATAGGAGGAGAGGGAGGAGAAGGGCATGGCGGTTGCGGGGTAGGCGGAGCGGCGCCAGGGAGCGGGGGAGCCGGCGGTTGCAGGAGCGGGAGGGTCGAGCGGCGCGGGGACGCGAAGCGGTGGCCGACGACGGAAACAGCCGCCGGGGAGACGAAGGGTTCGTCGGGTTAGGGATTAGGGTTTACGGGTTAGCGGGTCCGGGTCAGGTCGGACGGCGGATGGGATCCGACCCGCTAGGGTTGGGCCCTGTTCAGCTAGACCAGGTCCGTTCCGGTTCGGGTCGGTTCAGTTGAAAATAAACCGGGTTTATTTTAGGGTTTAATTTGGTTTGATAATTAATTAGTTTTTAGGTCTTTAAAAATGTTTCCGGGGTCCAATAAATTTCAGAAAAATTATCCTATGTCTAATATTTTATTTTACACCTAAAAATATTATTTTTATAATATTTTAATATTGATTAAAATTATTTAAAATTATTATATTCAAAATACCTTGATTTTTAATTGGTTAAAAATTACAGAAAATTCTAGAATATTGTAAATTTAATTTTTTTTAAATTTTCTGAAAAATCAGGTGGTTTACAATGCGCGCATACGCGTCTCCACGCATATGCGCATAGCCGCACAATGCCCGGGCATACAACTCGCGCATGCAACCACGCTTGCAACTCGCACAAAATCTTGCTCATTTAAGGAGCGCAACATATGCACACAATCACCATGCGTCCGATGCGTACGTACAAAGTGCAAAGTGTGCCATCAAATGCCACTTTGTGCCATTTATCCGAGTTTGTGTCCTAGTTCGAGTCCGGATCCAAGACCGAGTCGCGGCTTCTAAGAGAATTTTTCCAAAGAGAGTGAGAAAAAAACAAAGATCGTTCCTTTGAGGTTTAAACTTAAGCCATCTAGAAAAATTATCCCACATGGATAAACATTCCATGTACATATGTCAATACAAAGCATATATATATATATATATATATATATTGGATATATATTTTGGTGGCTTTCTAATATGGGACTAAAGTTCCGAAAGCTAAATTAGAAAACCCCAACAACTCGAGCATATACTATAAACAAGGCAATGGTGTTACTTATAAAACTATTTATCGTATTGTACGAAATGTCACAAAAGAGCAACCCATTATAAAAGAGTCCATCATATAACTCACAAATATCACATCCCATATATCACCGAAAAAGTTCAGTTTAAGAAGGTGAGTGAAGACTTACTTATCAGCTCTCCTCTGGAAATTCAATTGGAACCAACCCACCACATAGTAGACTACAATAGTTGCATTAGTAATAGTACCGAAGAAAATAAAGTTTCCACTGCCCAGGACATTTTCTATAAAGGCACCCAAGAAATTGAAAAATATACTGCTTTAGAGAATACACTCAGGACTGTAAAAAATTTCTACAGTTACGACAATATATAGGACTGTAAATTTTTTTATAATCCTGAGTCTTCTCAGTCGTGACTGTCAGTAAAAAAATTCTTAGTTCGAAACTCTAAAATGGGTTCAAAACTTTAAAAATCTGCCGAAAGTTTATCATAAACCTATTTTATGTTACTACACTGTGATATTTGGACATTAACAAGAATTGGGAAGAAGATTTATGGAAAAAAATTACAAGTATAAAATTAGAGATGGAAAAGATGGAGGAAGAAGATTGGAAAGAAGATTTGTATCTTGATTGTGAAGAAGCTTTGGATGTCATCTCAAGGATTGATTGATACTTAAAATTGGAAGAAGTGGAGAAGGAAGAAGCTTAGGGACTATTAAGCTTTTAAACGTTACATTATGCTTTTAACGTCAAAACTCGTATGGCCGGCTCCCAGTCCAAAACTCGTATGGCCGGCTCTCACTCAGGAGACGGGTACAGGTAATCCAAAGCTCGTATGGCCGGCTCCCAGTCGGTTGATCCGGCGTGAGGACGACTCGGATCTGACTACTGGTGATCCAGAGCTCGTCGAGGACGACGTCGCTACGGTGATCCAAAGCTTGTCGAGGACGACGACTACCTCATCGGCGTGAGGATGACTTGGATCTGCTGGCGACGGACCAAACCCTAGATCCAAGGCGAACACGAATTGGGGACACATGAACAGTTTAGTTTTAATACAAATATTTCTAATTTTTTTAAAAAAATTCTAATTTTTTTTCACTAAACAGAATTTTTAATTTTTATTTCTTAAAATCATTTTCGAGATGAAAGTAACCAAACACGAAGACATAATTTTTATACTCGGAAATCTACTTTATAACTTACTTTCAGTTTTAGAAAGACCAAGATACGTTTGGATATGCTTTCTTAAATTTTGTTCTGAAAACAGTTTTCTGAAAGTAAGTTATAACATTATTTTCTGAGTATAAAATTTTTGCCTTTACATTTGATTACTTTCATCTAAAAAATAATTTTAAAAAACAAAAATTAAATATTGTATTGGATAAAAAAAATTTAGAATATTTATTTTAACTGTACAAAGTGTTCATGTCTAAGTGTGTCCAAGCTGTGCCTTTTTCAAAACTGCTCGTGTCGTCGTTTGTCCGTTCGAGACATTGGACCGGCCACGTTCGAGGCATCGAAGTTGAAGGTGCCGTTTCTCGGAAATCAGTGGGGAGAAGCACCCGAGGAAGCTGCCAAATCCACCAAATCTCTTCACAAAATATAACAAAAGCACAAGATTTATCAGACCCACCCAAAGATCCTAATTACTTTTCTCATCAATCAAAAACAGCAAAAATGAGAACAACCCATCACCCAAAAAAATAAAAAATAAAAATCCACAAAACCCAAGTAGAGAGGACCCATCACAGCAAACTCCAAAATAGCGAAAAAAACAAGAGATGCCCATCACTAGAAACCCCTAAAATAGAGGTGCCCGCCGGACGGATGCCCCCTCCTGCGGCTCGGAGTTCGTTCAGAAACTCGAAGACATTCGCGGCGGTGGCATTGTGGACCCTCAGTCCACATGTCCGCCATGGACGACAGTGCACTCGATGTGCTATTTGGCAGTGCCCCAAACGTCGGGATACGCCGCACAGACGTCTCCGACTACTTCGTCGGCCCTAGGTTGGACGACCTGGTCGAGCAGCTCACGCAGAGCGACCAGCACGGACCCTCGCTTGTCTACGACATCAACGGTCGAGACGTCCAAAATTGGCCTGCTCTTTCTTGCGACATGGTCGTCTTCTCCAAGGACGTTAACTGCCAGTTCGCCGCCGCGGAGGAGAAAGGGGCGGGAGGAGTGACATGGTGGAGGAAGCGGTGGAGAAAATGAGAGCTGTTGCTGCTTCCGAGGAAAAGTTTGAAGGAGTGGAGGGAGAGTTTTGGTTTTGGAAAAATGTATTGACGAAGGCACTACAAAAATGACTCGGGACTAGTCTAGTATTGGTGGTAGTCCAGTTACAAAGAATTTTTACTCAGACTAGTCCAAATTTTACTAGGGCTGTCATCCCTCTCCTTCTTCCTCCTCCCGCTCCTCTCCCACGTCCACCCCCCCGGCCTTCGTGTCCGTGTCCCAATCATCGGACGCGCGCAAGCACAGCACGGCCGCCGCGGTTGCTCTTGTCTTCGCTGCTTCTGCTGTTCGAGGAGAAGGAAGATGACGAGGAAGAGGGAGAAGGAGGCAGAGCTGCTTGACGAGGAGGAGGAGGAGGAGGAGGAGGAAGACGACGAGGTGGAGGAGTAAGACGGCGGCCACGCCGCTACTCTTGCCTCCTTCGCCTCCTCCGCCAACAGATTATGCAATTGAAGTTAATTTTTAACTAAAAAACTTGAATTTAAAAAGATAACCAAACGGACCCTTAGGGTATTGAAGTAAAGGAAGGAGAAAAATAATTTTGAAACGAGGAGAGAGAGAAAGAGAGAGAGTAAAAGTTTGAATGTTTTGGTTTGGAGGGGATTGGAGGTAGGAGGGGAACTGTTAGTAAGTAATATGCTACCATAAGTAAAAGTTATACAAAACTTGACTACCTTTGATACTGGGATAACTCCAAATAAGTTTTGTAGTGTCCCGATATATACTCTTTTAAATTTGCTTGCTAGTCGTAGAGAATTCATCTCTTCATGTCCATCTTCTCATGGTTTAGAATATATTGGCTCTTGATAAAGGCACTAAAAAAAAAGACTCAAGACAGTCAAAATTTTCACCATTGATAATTACAAGTTTGCTACTCCCAAAAATTACTCACCAGAGTGTCCACTTACAATTGGTTTTTTTATAATCAGGACTCTAAAAATTTTGACAGTCATACCAATTGGAAGGACTGTCAAAATTTTGACAGTCATAAAAAAATATTTAAAATTTTTAGGACTGTCAAAATTTTGACAGTCCTTTCAATTGGTAGAACTGTCAAAATTTTGATAGTCCTTCGAGGGGAGGACTATGCGAGGTGACATGATGGCGGGGCTGCATGGAGGTCGGAAGAGGAGGGACGAGGCGGAGGAGAGGGAGCGGGAGGCGGAGGCGGCGGCGGCGGGAGGCGGCGGCAGAGGAGCGCTCGAAGGCGACAACGAGACGTAGGTGCATGCGCACGCCTCCGCTGCTACTGTTGCTTCTGCTGCTTTTGCCACTTCTGCTGCTGTTGTTGTCGCCGCCGTTCGGTGCGAGAAGTAGCCACAGCCCCCCGCGAGCTCATGCATCTGCCGCGCACAGTCTCTCGCATACTGCTTTTTCTTCTTCTTCATCGCCTTCGTGACAGAGCCGACGGGAAGGTGCGGCTCGACGGCGGCGACGCGATCGATGTCGAGGTCAACGACGCGGAGAGTCAAAAAATTGCGAGAGTAGGGAGGATGAGAGGCCGGAGGGGGGTGGAGGAGAAGCAGGAGGAGGGAGGTGAAGAGGGTAGATAGTCATAATAAATTTTAGGTTAGTCTGAGTAAAAAAAAATTTCTAAGTAGCATAGTCCCGAGTCATTTTTTTTACAGAAAATTTACTGTAGCGAAATAAATTTATATTAAATTCATGTAAACGAAACAAGTTTGAAATTTTTTAAAAAAAAGTCACGGTCCGCCAACAGTGTTGGCGGAAAACAAAATTAGTGTACACGTAAGCAAGAAAAAAAAAAAAAAAGTGGGCCCCACGGCCAATTTCCGCCAACAGAGTTGGCTGAAATGGGGGGGGGGGGGGCAATTTCAGTCAACTCAGTTGGCGGAAATTGGCCCCGTGGGGCCCACGTTTTTTTGTTTTGGTTTTGTTTGGTTTGGTTTGGTTTGTTAGTTGGTTTAGTTTTTTCGTTGGTTTATTTTAATTAGTTATATTTTTGTTTTATTTATTTAGTTTAGTTTAGTTTTGTAATTAGATTTAAGTAAATTTATTTTAATGAAATAAAATTAAAATAAATTAATTGGAAATAAATATTTAGAAATATTTTTTTCGGAAATTTGTTTCCAAAGCAAAATTTGTATAAATTTCAAAACAATATATTTTTTATTTAGTTTCCAAAGCAATATTTGTTTCCAAAACAATATATTTTTTTTATTTAGTTTCCAAAGCAATATTTGTTTCCAAAGCAATATTTTTTTATTTAGTTTCCAAAGCAATATTTGTTTCCAAAGCAATATTTTTTTATTTAGTTTTTTTTATTTTGTTTGTTTTGGTTGGTTGGTTTGGTTTGGTTTGATTATTTATTTTGTTTTATTAGTTTTTTTCATAATAGACATAAAATAATTAATTAAAATGTTTCTAAATTTTTTTTGGAGATCGAAACATCGTTTTAAATCTGTGGACCACCACATCCAATATAAATTTATTTCACTACAGTAAATTTTAAATATTCAAAAATAATATTACCGAAAGTCAAATTTGGAGGTCGAAACATCGTTTTTTGACGATTCTAAAAATTTTCGAAGTCCGTCAAACGGAAAAATAGTTTATCCCGAAGTACTTTTCCATACGGTCATTTTGGCTCAAACTGGAGCTTGTTTCGATCTCCCAGTCAAAAGTTATGATACTTTAAAGTTTTATATTTTATATTTTTGCCTGTAACATATGCATCTTGTTTCGGATAAATTTTTTTTCTACATGATTTGTGTTACTCTCGTCGAAAACATACAAATCGACTTATTCTTTAACGAAAAACGATTTAAAAACAAGTAGTTATGGCCGCTCGAAGTCTGCTCGACGGCAGACGTAATAGTCTTACGGCAGATTTTTAATATTATTATTTTTTAACGTCGGTTAACGACGAAAAAATTTACGATAAAAATATAATATTTATAAATATAAACGTCCAATTCATATTGTTATTTTTTTCGTAATTTTATAAACTTTTATGCTTTAGATGGAATATATACAAATTTTGATGGTTTGGAAATAAATTTCCGAAAAAAATATTTCTAAATATTTCTTTCCAATTAATTTATTTTAATTTTATTTCGTTAAAATAAATTTACTTAAATCTAATTACAAAACTAAACTAAACTAAATAAATAAAACAAAAATAAATATAACTTAATTAAAATAAACCAACAAAAAAACCAAACCAAACTAACAAACCAAACCAAACAAAACCAAAACCAAAAAAACGTGGGCCCCACGGGGCCAATTTCCGCCAACTGAGTTGGCTGAAATTGGCCCCCCCCCCAATTTCAGCCAACTCTGTTGGCGGAAATTGGCCGTGGGGTCCACGTTTTTTTTTTCTTGCTTACGTGTACACTAATTTTGTTTTCCACCAACACTGTTGGCGGACCGTGACTTTTTTTTAAAATTTTTTAAACTTATTTCGTTTACATAAATTTAATATAAATTTATTTTGCTACAATAAATTTTCTGTTTTTTTTTAGTGCATTTATCAAAGCTAATATATTAGACTACAGCATTAATATAAATTTGTTGATTTCCCTTCAAATTTGTCAAGGTTTCTACTGATTTCGTGGTGGCCCCACACAAATCGCAATATATTTTGTAGGACCGCACCCGTGTCTGAAGAACTATGATTGCAGGAGAGAGCAGTAGCGTGTCCGCAGAGGGAGAAAGAGGGTTTTTTTTTATCCTTCACCTCTCGATCTAGGGTTTCTTGTTCTTCCATCGCAAAATTCTTCACCGAAACCCTAGATCCAAGCCTGCCCCCAGATTCTTTGCGAATGGAATCCTCTCCCGCCAATGGTCCCAACATCGTCGAGATATATGCCAGATATCGTGGTAATTTACTCGATTTCTCCATCTCGATCGCTTTGTTCTCTTCCTAATGTTTGATTTTGGTAAAAAGTAGTGGTTTTTGGAGCCTGGGAGTGGAAATCTTGATGGAAAGTTCGGTTTTGATCGATTTCTATTAAGGATAAGGAAAACTGGGAAAAAGTTTGAATTAATGGATTCTGATATTGTAGTGGTTAATGGATGCTTGATTTCTCCTCTCGGTCACTTTATTCTCTTTCTAATGTTTGATTTTGGTAGAAGTAGCGATCTTTAATCGATTTCAACAGGAATTGAAGCTTGGGATGGAAGTTTGGATACAAAGTTCTATTCGGAAAATTTTGATTGTTATTGTTTTTGTTGAGGAAGGATAAGAGAAACTAGAAGAATTTTAATTTTTGATGAATTCTGATACCGAAGTTGAATAATGGATGCCGATAATGAAATATTTTAGCTTATGAATTCTATGATGGGATAACTGCTTGGTTTCACCATCTTGATTGCTTTCTTCTCTTTATATTATTTGATTTTGATATGCAGTAGTGAGCTTTCCGTCGATTTGAACTGTAATTGAACCTTGGGAACGGAAATTTTGGTAGAAAGTTATTCTCTAATGTTTTTGTCGATTTTTTTTAATGAGGAAAGCTAGGATGAAGTAGAAAAAGTTTAACCTTTTGATGAATTCTGAGATTGAAATTGACAATGGATGCTGATAATGAGAATTAGCTTAATAATTTTATTATGGAGGGGTGAAATTTCGAGAATTGTTCCTAAATTCATTACTTTAAATTGCCTCCACTTTATAACTAATCTTTTCCGATATCGTCATCATCATAATCATCCAAGCCTTCTCCCACCAGAATGGAGCCGGTATGGGGCATAAAAAGATCATATACGATTTGAAAAGTTTTATGGCCGGCTGTTGACCTGATGCCAACCCTCTATGTTGATGCTAAATTCTTAGCCAAGTAGCTATAACCATGAGAGGGCCATGCCATAAACCTAAGTGACCAATTGGCAGGTAGGTAGACTGAATATATATATGAAAAACGGGATATGAGCCATAGGCTCATATTTCTAAATAAGCCAATACAAATGTGGAACAATAGGAATGGAGTGTACTATTGCACATGGGTACACAAGAGATGTAGGAGTCCATTGGTCCACATATGTATGACTTATGTAGAAATATGAGTCTATGACTTATATTTCGTTTATATATATATATATATATATATAGTGTTGTACCTGTATTCTGAAGTAACATTGGTCACTTTGTTTTCTCGTTTCTCTATGGGCTGGTTTGAATTCAAAAAAATACAAGGTGGTTTGAATTCAAAAAAATACAAGGTGTGAAAAGTGCAAATCAAAGAATTGTCCTTGGATTTGTACTTCTTGCAAATGGTGTTTTGACGTGTTCTTTTTCCCACCCAAAAAGTACAGATATCACAAGAAATGGAGATGCACTTCCTGTGTTTGGATGAACCTGGGAGTAAATAAAAGGGAGTGGAAAGAAGAAGCTGCAGTGTTGAACCATCCCGCAGCCTTGTACGAGCCTCACCCTTGCAGTATTGGAAAAAAAGGAGTAAAAGAAAAATCAATAAAAGTCGAACTAATTCACCTTGTCCATTTTTCTCCTTGGAGAGAATGTAAAAAAAGAGAGGACAAGCTTCTCTATTTTGTCAGTGAAGTGGTTTTCCGAACCCACTTCTTTGATACGAAACAGAGAAAGTGCCCGGAAGTTGAACGACAAAGCTGCAACAGAGAAAGGCTCCTACTTCGTAAGAAGTGGAGATTTTGCACTTCAATGTTTGAATGGATGGAATCTAGAAGTCAATAAAAGGAAGTGGAAAGACAGCCCCAACTTTGAACCACCCTGCGGCCTTGTACGATCCTCACTCCTTGCTATAGCGGAAAAAGGAGTAAAAGAAAACCTAATAAAAAGTCAAATCATTCATTTGTCTATTTTCCTTCTTGGTAGGAAATGGGAAAAGGAGGGGACAAGCTTCTCCATTTTGTCGGTGAAGAAATGGCTTTCCAAACCCACTTCTTCGATGCGAGACAGATAAAGTGCCCAGAAGTGGCCCTTTTCTTCCACTTCTTGAGCACTTACAACCGACTGCCCAGCCCAACCTCGCCCATCTTTGCAGTAGCATGATAAGGTTAGACTAAGAAACTACAAATAACTTTAAACTTTCGATGAATTCGAAGACTGAAGTTAATAATGGATGGCAACAAAGAGAGCGGCCTATTATACCACATAAGGTAAAATTTCCAGAGACAGTGTGCATTATCCAAAAACTATTCCTACATGCCTTCTTACATCAACCTAGTAACTAGCAATAAGTAACCTTAAAAGTAAGTTAGTACTTGTTCAAATTTGGAAGCAATATTGCCTAGAAAGTGGTTGGTGATCCAAAGCATACTCCCGTTCTACTACTGTATCTTCGATCTTGTTGAATATTAGTTGTTTAGTCCCACATCGGGTAGAGAATAAGGAGTAGGCTAGTCCTCTCCTATATATATGTAATCCCTCGTTCAATAATATCCAATCATTATAATTCCACATGGTATCAGAGCACATCGACTCAGTCAGAACCGACATCGCCAATCTCGTCATTCCATGGTTTGCAAACGCTAGCTCCGTCAGAACAGACATCACCACCGGTGCCCACAGTTGTAGAGTCGGCGTCATCATCAGGTTCCTCCTCCAGCTCCACCAATTCACCACCACCTGGTATACCGACTCGCCCTCGTCGCGCATGCCGCAACCATTCTTTGTATGTTGACAACTACAAAGGGCTCACTAGTCAGACTCAGTCCTTGGTGGCTACTATTGATGGGATTCAGATTTCCAACTCTGCAGAGGAGGGACTCAAACATCCTGCTTGGCGTGCCGCTATGGAAGAAGAAATACGAGTACTTCGGGAGAACCATACATGGGACTTAGGATTTGCCTACTGGTAAGAAGGTATGTTGCAAATGAGTGTTCACAATCAAGGTAAAACCAGATGACACTCTTGTTCGTCTGAAAGCTCGTCTTGTGGCAAAATGGTACTCTCAGACCTACGGTGAGGTTATTTTGAGACATTCTTTCCAGTTGCCAAAAAGACCTCTATGCGCATGCTACTATCCTTAGCTATTCGCTGTGGCTGGCCCCTACTTCAGTTGGATGTGAAGAATGCGTTTCTCTATGATGATATTGAAGGAGAAGTGTATGTGGTGCAACCTCATGGGTTCGTTGCAAGAGAGGGTAAAGTATGTCATCTGCGAAATGTCCTCTACGATCTCAAACAATCACCTCGTGTCTAGTTTGGTCGATTTACACATGTCGTTACCCAGTTTGGCATGTGCCAATCAAAGAAGAATCATTCTGTATTTTACAGACAGACATCAGCCGGACGGATACTACTTGATGTCTATGTTGGTGACATTATGATTACGGGAGATGACAGTCATGGTATTGCAGGGCTGGATTTTTTTTTGAACAGTTTCAGACCAAAGATATGGGATCGTTGAAGTACTTCTTGGGCATCGAAGTCACAAGGGAAAAGCAAGACATTGTAATGTCTCAGCAAAAATATGTGCTTGACATACTAACTGAAGCAGGAATGATGCAAACTAAGAGAACATCCTCACCCATGGATCCAGGGGTAAAGTTATTTTGATGAGGGAATATTGATGACCAATTCTGATCAGTATCGTCGAGTAGTTGAAAAACTCAACTACTTGACAATCACGACTTGTCCAGACATTTCCTTTGTAATAAGTGTCGCGAGTAAGTTTATGGCTTCTCTACGAATTCTGCATTGGCAGACAGTTATTAGAATCCTGCACTATCTAGATCAGAATTTGAGAAAAGAAAATCGGATAGAGAATCATGGAGATACTTATCTTGAGTGCTTTACAGATGCTGACTGGAGTGCAAGTCTTACAGATAGACGGTCTACATATGGCTACTCGGTATTTATTAGCAGAAATTTAGTGTCATGGAAGAGCAAGAAGCAGAGTGTGGTCTCACGATCCAGTTCGGAAGCGGAATACCAAGCTATTGCTCATGGTACAAGAGATGTGTTATATCTGCAACATCGTCTAAAGGAGCTGGGAGAAGAAACGGGATCTGGAGCAGCAAATATGTGGTGTGATAACCAGTCTGCTATCCATATTGCTATAAATTCCGTATTCCATGAAAGGAAACATATTGAGATCGACATCCATTTCGTCCGTGATGAGTATCAAAAGAGGATAACATTTCACCACGTAAGAACCGACGATCAGATATCTGATATTTTTACAAACTCTCTTTTAGGCCTTCGGGTTAAATTTCTTTGTAACAAACTGGACATGATTGACATCTATGCTCCAGTTTGAAGGGGTGTGTGTGTGTGTGTGTTGAGTATTAGTTGTTTAGTCCCACGTCGGGTAGAGAATAAGGAGTAGGCTAGTCCTCTCGTATATATATGTAATCCCTCATTCAATAATATCCAATCAGTATAATTCCACAGATCTTGACACTTGACCATCTAATTTCTCGAAGCAACTTATTACATATTCTATAGAGTAATATCATTTTTGTTGTTCCATTTGTTTGCCTTCTCTTATTCATACAAGCAGAGGGTGGAGTCAGGAATTAGATGGTGTAATGATGAATTGGGAGAGGCTATCGGTGATGCACAAACCCTCCTCGATCGGCGTTGTCGTCATTGTTGCCGTATTGGTAGCAGCGGAATGCTCTGATGTAAATAGGAGGATGAATAGATGAGAGAATTGAAAAGTCATTACTAGACTATTTACTGTTATGATATTCCTACATACTCATATTGAATTTGAATGGCAACTTGACTTTTTTGCTTGCTGCAATTTTTTCCACCTTTTAGTTAGTGCATTGTTTGCCTATATTTAAATGGTAAGGGGTAAGAAGAAGGAAAGTAACTTTTTTGTTCTTTACTGTTTTAATTTCCTAACTCATCTTATATTTGGTGGTATAAATTATATGCTTTTTTATAGAAACTTCATGATTTCTAGAAATTTTGGTTATCAAAATAATTATATAAACTAGTTTTAGCCAATCAGTTTTTCGTATAGTTTCTTAGAAATAATTTACTGATAAAATTGTGAATTCTTATTCTTCATATTCATCTGTTTATGGAAAATATATGACTGTCCTATATATGTTTTATTATATTTGCTTTATCCAAACTTTTGCCGAAAGGAATTTTCCGAACATTGCTGAATTCCGACATTTTCAGCCCCACCTAATTATTCCTGGATGCTGAATTTGTGAATGTGCATAGGACTAGATAAGTAATTAATGGATTTTTGTTTAAACATTACCTGTCATTTTCTTATATTTCGATTTTCTAAATTTATTTGAAGTGTCATCCTGATATCTGATTTGAAACCTATGAAACTACAAATGCTGATACTCAGAGAGGGTCCTAAGCTGATACAGAGAACATGTTTTTAACTTTTTAGTAAAATTACAACAAACCTTGTAAACGATTATCACTTTTAACAATAAATGGGTAAATAGTAATCGACATGTAACAAGTGATATTTCCTTTCAGCCGTTGAGGTTATATGGGAAAAAAATAAGGATTTGCTTGAGGTTTGCAGTGATTGCGAATGATGTGTTCGCACATACTCCTAAAGGAATCAAGTTTGACATTTCATGGGACTCTTCAGGGTTATTATGCCAATTCCTTTGTCCAATTTACATTCCAATGCACCAAACATTGGGATTGTCATTCCTTCTCTCTTTGGCGTAATGTGTGCAATTCCCTATATCAAATTGTATCATGTTACCTTATCGTCTAGACTCTTTATTGGGGAACTTTGAGGATGCTCGATGGTTGCATGAGTTTAAACTGTAATCCAAAAGGTAAAATGTAGGTCTATATAACGGCTAACTAGTCACCGAGGTTTCAGGACATGACCCACTCATGCTGTTACCTACCTTAGCTAGGAATTTGACACCATCATAGAGGGTTGCCATCAGGTCGACAACTAATCATAACACTTTGTCAAAACTTGTATGGAGCTTTCTTATGCTCCACATCCAACGCCATTCTGATGGGCAAAGGCTTGAATGATGATGATTCCAATGCACCAAACAAACCTCTGCGGGGGCCGTGAACACGAAGATGGAGAGCAGCAATGAACAGAAGTGTCCTATGTTCCCTATGTTTCTTTATTTTAAGACTAACACGGCATAACTTAGAAGTTTAGAAAATAATCTTGGTAAACTTTAAATGATATTATAAGCTCGACTTAGTCTGGGGAGGTTAAATTTACTTCTTTTTGTTGTTGACTCGAGAACTTAATGCTGATAAATATTACCCTCATCTTCCTCCCAACAATATACTGTGCCGGCTGTTAACATTTATAGTCTTATAGGTGACTCAGGTTTTTTGCATGTCTCTCTTGGTCTACTAGTAACCTACTAGTAACCTGTTATTGACATGGTTACATCCATTTTAATGACAACTGTATGTATTGGTTACAGATATCATATCAAGAAATGACCATGAAACTTCAAGGGAGATGTTAAATATGCTCTCCAAGTCTTTGGAGTCAAGATGGCAAATAAGGTATGTTTTTTAATCTACTGCAGTAATCTTTGGCAGTTTGCAAACATAGAAGAAAGTGTTATCTTGCATCTTTTTGTTTACCGGTTTACATTTAGTGAGCTGTTCAACATTTCAGCTATTTGACTCATTAATAGGTGTTAAGAACACAATACAGGATCTAGATCAATAATTGTTCTAGTATAAGTGTTACGTCCCAAAACCAGAATACTGGTGAGCGGGGACGGGCAAAGGCCTACATCATACGAGGTACTCCTGTATATCGTACGACGAACACGACTGTCCAAAACAGACAAGTGGGAGACTCTAGCAAGCATAAGACGCAAATCCTGTGGTCGACACATCATGAATCTCAATCCCAACACAACATCAACAAGAACAGATCATTATATGAAAACAATAAGGCGTTCCAAACGTTATATACATACATGATCATGAAGCTAGAGAAGACGAAATGCTACACTAGCATAGCATAACTACATACATCATCATACTACTAGCCATGGTCTAATATATACAATCACCCTGCACGAGACGGAGAGACTATACTCCCAGAAACAAGGACTAAACACTTTCCCTGGGCTAAATACCACAAAACGCATATACACAATAGTAGTAAGGCGGAACAAAAACTCACGCCTCCGAGCTACCGTCAAATAAGGGCAAGCCATCAATACTCAAGTCTTCGCGGGTAGATCTGGCCAAACAAAACCAATGCGGTCAAAATTCCAAATAATAAAGTAACATAAAGGAGGCTCGAGGTGGATGACAAAACAACAACAAAGAAACCAATCAACGACTGCGACCCATGAATCGACCATAGAGCAATGTTTCTACTTCTACACCAAACAAGGACAGAGAAAAGAAACCGTCATATAACAACCCATATGTCCAAGTCCAACGAACAACAACAATACAATAATAATAATGACAGAAATAAGGGCAAGTAAAAGCTAACTGAGACAAATGTGGTACTACTGCACTTCCTCGATGTCACGTCCCGGTCTCGCAGGGCCGAACATCCTCGCATGGACGTAATGCCGCGCGAGCCTAAGTTGCGCACGCGTAAGGCAAGCACCGAAACGGTCGAAGAAATGCTAAGCTACAGAGTCGCACAGATAGTCCCAAGCAGCGAAAATTGAATAACACAAGTATGAAACAAAACAAAACTCTTTATTGATATTGAAACAAAGGTTACAACAACACTAGGCCAAATATTACAAATCGTTCAAACTCTCTTAAAATAATGAAATGTGCCAAGCGGCTTACAACTTTGGAATGATATAGTAGGCAATGTTCCACTATATTATGTCCTGTATATGTATTTTAGCTTCACCCACAATGCTCCAAGGCGCTAGAACGAACTCCACGCCTTAACGTGCATGAAGGGATTTCCGCACCGAACGAGGTACTTCCGTACCCTGCAAGCAATATGGTGGATTATCAGTACATTGAATGCACTGGTGTGGAGGCTTCTCGCTCACTCAACAAAACCAAACACATTCAATATGTTATGTGCATCGACTGATTATGTTATCTTTCTAATCTTGTCTTAGGATCAGTTTTATGGCATAATAAATATAAAGCATACTCGTGTCTGAAACAAGAGTGTCATGCGATAATCAACTGAGTTCGTCTTACCATTTCTTACCATTCGGCCTTCCCTATCAAGCATTGATATTATCCAAGTAATATGATGAAACGAAAAAAGCATATATATAAACTCAAGTATGTCACAACCGTGTCTCTGTAGCAGAAATATAATACTCAGACTCTATAGTGTTCCGTACATTATTCCCTTGTGCAATACCTACTCTGTACGTGGATTGCCGCTAGCATGCAACTTAATCTATATAAAAGGTCACTGGTTCTGCAAGTCATTTAGGACATTTAGGTGGAACGACTGTCTTTCCAGTTCGGTAGCGAGCCTTACTGGGCGTCCCAAACTCACCCGATGAGATGACTGTCTTTCCAGTTCGGCAGCTAGCCTTACTGGACATCTCGAACTCTCCTGCTAGTATTTCAGCTAGCACTCGCATTAGAACTTCAGCTAGTGCAGTTCTTTCGGGCCGACACGACTCCGATGCCTCAGATGTCTTTGGACAACTATATACCTTGTGCGCAAAAGTTGTCTGTGACCATGCAAGTCTCTTCTTTTCTTTCTTTTTTTACTTCTCTTTCTCAACTTATCATATATGTGCAGCTCCCTGACTGGAGACTGCCTCGGGACCTGATTGTCCCAAGAATCCTTTTTTGATTCTATCTTTGAATCCAGGAATGACTAATTATAGTCTTCCGGAAAAGTAGCCATGTTATGCTTATCTCAGACTCGGAACGACTACTTGATAGTCTTCCTGTCTAGCTGAAAGAACCGTGTTCCGTGAAACCGTTGCATAATCTATGTAACGAGCATTGCAACCGTGCGAGAGTTATACCAAGAGATCATACTAAAATTCTACTTTGCACATGATGAAACACATAAGAATACTATCTAATGTTACCAGGATCGTGGGTCGCTTTGGTACGGGGTACGGGTACATGTACGGGTACGCGGTAGGCTTATTTGGTACGCTATTTGGGATTGCTGTTCGTTTTTATCTGGGTCATCTTTTGTACAATATACAATTATATATAAGTATACACCAAATATCATAAGTTCATAACCAAAGCCATCAAAATTCAAGTGAAGAAAAGCATAGATAATATTCTTGTAACTAAACCAAATATCATAAGTTCATAACCAAAGCCATCAAAATCCGGGTCGCTAAATTTGACGAATGGGTCGCGAACGCACCCTGTTCGGGATCGTTCGTCATAATTCGTGGGACGTAGGGGGGGTTGGTGAATTAGGCAACTATGATACTATCTCTAGAAGCAGGTTCTTTCTTTCCATGTTCTATACGATATGTTATAAGGAGGGATTATTCCCTTATCTATGTTTGTTCATCTCATTATTAGCATGCATCGGGTGAAATTGCCTAGCGAACTAGCATGTAACATCCATTTTCTTATGTGTGAAGGCTAGGCAGAGACGAGTTCACCGAAGCCACCCACCTGAATGAGGGTTCGTCTCGACCGAGCTGGGCTTCGAGCTCGCCACAGAACAAAGCCAAAATGCCAAGTCCGAATGTCGTTGTGCCGTTTGAATCATCTTGCTGAACTAAGCGAAGCAGGCTGTTACACTCGAGACTAAATAGTCTAAAAAATAAGCACATGATATGACCAAAATGAGAGTAGGTATGTCACGCCCCAGTCCCAAAATACGTAGGACTAGGATACGTAACGATGCCAGCCGCCCGTATATATGGCAACTCCAATATATGGAAACCATATATACGTGCGTACGCTGTATAATGAACAACAATTCACCAGTGGTATAATTAATCACAAGTCACAGGGTAATATCTAAATCTCATCCACAGAATCAAATATGAATAAACAATAACCATGTAGCTAGATCTCAATGATAAGTATCTAAAGAATGACAGTCGGATGGAAATAAATCTACTGTCGAAATAGAATATGAAAATGAACCAGATACACACCATATAAGAACCGCATCTGACAATCCCGAGGCTCGAAGAGAAGACCTCCTCGGGATATACGTAACATGTCCGGATCTGTGCTCCTGCGAGTACTCAAGAACATACACACCTGGCAGGGAACCAGGTCCTCAGAGGGACATAGCAAGATACATAAAAATGACATGCCATAATGTAAATACTGAATAAATAAATGGGGTGTGCTATCCATCTAAGTGAATGCAATTTAAAGACCTTGTAGTACGCATGGGAATGTGTGGCTAGACATATGCTGACGTAATTCACCAATCGTCGGGACTGGCTAGTATATGTGTCATATGCCCCCGACTCAGGGAACTCTGCAATCGTCCATCTCCGAGGAGCATGGATCGAAGGATAAAGACTCAATGAAGGGGGTGTCCCATACGCCTACTAGATGTCTTCCCCGCCCAATATAAATGTACAAGTCGTGAAAACGACGTGGACACCTCCTACTATGATGCAAGTCTCAATAAAATAAACAACTGAGCTAAATACCGCTACACGTGTTGCTCACACTGATGGCCAGTCGCGCATGAGGCACGCGTCCCTACATGTA
This sequence comes from Iris macrosiphon, assembly GCA_036927795.1. NCBI lineage: Eukaryota > Viridiplantae > Streptophyta > Magnoliopsida > Asparagales > Iridaceae > Iris > Iris macrosiphon. The sequence continues at coordinate 106,519,885 of JAYESA010000002.1, forward strand.
CTCACTCTGTGACGTGTAATGATACGTGTCAAGGCCTGAGAAGTTATATCAATAACTTCACAACTTTAGGTGGGTCTACTAGACACTAGGTCAGACACAAGTCCTAACGTCAACGCCATCGTTGACTGCATCCGAGTTTTCTCGGACGCGCACATTTATATAATATTAAATAAATAGACATGTAACTAACAATAACTGAATTTAAACAGTACAACAAGGCAAGGTATACTTGCCTGGCAAGAGAGTTGCAAAATATAACGTCCAGATGTCAAGTGCTAAAAGCCAGAAACTATGGCCTCAGAAAGAAAGTCTCCGGATGCTGAAATAAACATCACTAACAGTCTCAGAAAATATCAAATAGCTAGAAACGCCTGTCCTTAAGTCCAATTTGGACACAGGGGCAAAAATGACAGTTTTCGGTCAAAGCGGGGTCCACATGAGGGCCGCTTTGCACCGAAAAACGTGTCAGGGTCAAAGGTCTCCAAATTCGCCAAACTTAGTGTCAACAAGTCCAGAACGTCGATTCGAACCCAACGGAATGTCCAGAACTGGATTCCGATGTGCCGATCACAAAATCACCCGTCAAGTGGAGCCGGTGGGGCCCACGATACGGGATTTTGTCAACGTCCTCAGAATCGAACCAAACTTGGCTCACAGGACCAGCGTATCGCTACGAGTCCGATGGCGCAAGTTTCGTTTCGATCCGATGTGTGTACACAAAGTTACAGCGTGTTCCAGAACTGACGGATACGGGGCGGTGTCGGCGGATACGCGTTGATTCCGGTGTGCACGCACATCCAAATCAACTTCTCCGAATTCCTACACGTCCGTATCAATGTCGCGCACGTTTCGGTAAAGACCGCGTGCGACCAAGTCGTCCCGTTTGGCGGGACGTACCCAGTTCCGGGGTGAATCGGGTCGTTTTTTCTGTTTTTGGATCGCGTGCCGCGATCGCCACAGGACGCGATGCTCCGAGCGGGTTGCACGGGCACCGAGATGGTTACATAGTCTACACGACGCAACTGACGGAATCGGAAACAGAGCTACGAGGTGAGAGAAAAATATACCTGAACAGGGCTCCGGAAACTTGCGTTTCTCGTGTCCGACACGTGTCGGGGTGCTGTCCACCCTAGGGCTAGGGTTCTGGTTCGCCGGAGAGAGAGTCGGAGGAGGCTGCGTGTCAGGGAAGGCCGGCGAGGGGCTGAGGTGGCGCTGGCCGGAGGCGGCGGCGTCGAGCACGGCGGCCAGAGGCGGCGTCGGCCGACCAGAGGCAGCCGGAGGGAGGCTACTGTGGGCTGGGGAGGGAAAGAGGGAGGAGAGGGCGGCGCTGGCGAGGCGGGGCGCGGCGAGGCTGGCGGAGGCGGGGCGCGGCGAGGCTGGCGGAGGCGGCCGCCGCGGGGGAGGGCGGAGCTGCTCCGGCGGCCCGCGGGACGCACAGGCGGGGAGGGAGGAGGAGTGAGGGAGCGGGGAGGGATCGGCTCCGCCGCGGCCGGGGGCTCCGGCGGCGGGGCTCGGCACCGGCCGAGGGGGGGGGTGGCTGCGGCCAGAGTCGGGGGGGGGGAAGGGTTTTTTTTTTCTGATTTTTATTTTTTTTATTTTCATTTCTTTTCTTTTTATAAAGAATAATATTAATATTATAACAAAAATATCTTGAGATATTTTGAGATATTACCGGGATATTTTCGGGATCTTTCCGGGATCTTTTCGAGTGAGTCCCGACTCCAAATGGACGGTGCCGGTTCACTGGCCAATGAGGGGGTGACACCTCGCACTGCAATTTGCAGGAAAGTCCCTGTAGTTTCATAAATTGCGTAAAAGTCCTATTTTGGGAAATTGCGCAATTTACGAAATTGTCTGAAAAAATACCCGATTCCTGAAAATTCTAAAATTCACAGAATTGAGGAAAATTGCTATGTGAGGGTCCCGGGGAAATGGGGGTGAGTCTGGGCAGAGACTGGGCCTGATTTCTGGGTGATACGGCCATCGTATTTAATTAATAAATACTGCGCACGGTGTTCTCTAATTATTTAGAGGCAGTTAGGGTCATAATTTTTCTACGGTGTCAATACACTAAATGTAGTATACTCAGTGTAGAAAATTAACGTATTTTTGTTTGGCCAAAACAGGTGTATGTTGGGCCTCAAATCTCTATTGGTACAGAGGTGGGTAAAGAGCAGGAAATTAAATAGGAAATAATTACGGACTTTTGTAACGATAGTTGTGCGTCTCAAACGAGGCTCAAAATAAAGCATCTGGGAGTTGCACAAAATTCAGGAAAATAGTCTGATATGTCTAGGACAGGTATGTGAACTTTGTTCGGGGATAACAGTCAAGGTAAAGCTCCAAATAATTAGGTGACGGACAGGTGCACAAGTCAACAGGATATGTAGGAAAAATAAATTAAAATATTACCATAAATCCTAAATTGTTAAAATAATCCTAAAAATACTGAAATCTGGTCGAGGGGGTTTACAAGGTAATATGGTCGGAGAATAACACGGAAGTACGTAAACTACTTGGGAGCAGGACCTCGATCTCTCAACCAAATAAGGGCCAAGGTTGTGAACCGTCTTCCAAGTAGACTTATACCCCCCATGTTATGCACCCACAAAAGCATAATTAGACTAGCTATAAAGCAGGACGCAAACAGAAAGTAAACGCGCAAGCAAGAGACCACGACCAATCAGTAATTTGTTACAAGTTAGTTAGCTAGGCTTGTCACAATCCTAATTAGTAATTACTAATAAATGCAATTGAGGAATCCTCATCACCACCTGCACTGCAGCTACCTAATCATGTCGGGATTTTGTACTTGTATTATGTGTCAAAATCATGAACGTGTCTAGTATAGGATCATGGGCCTATGCCAATCGGGGTTACCATGTCCCAAGAACCAAAGCAGGCGAGGTCGTTTGTAGCATGGAAATCCTCCACATACCAATGCACTAGATGATGTTCTAGTTATTAAACCTAACAAGTTCGTTCAATTATTCTTGAGTCGTGGATATTTGAAAATCGTCCTAAAATTACGTGTGCAAGATATTAAGATACTCGCGAGCTAGTACTAAAGGGTATTCGACAATCCGACAACACGTGCTACAATAAATGGCCCCTAACAATGAGTTGAAATACAAGGTATCCGCCTCATATTTCATTTCGGTACTAAAGGTCATCTAGTGCCAATAATGTGGATGGTTTAGGCAAACAACCAAAATTGAGAACATGAATACAAGTCTAATTCACATAGACTAGGAATCTACAAGTATAGAGCGACGAGCATGGGTACGAGCTTGAACTAGTTACACGTCATGATTCGGGTAGGGCCTGTACTTGAGGATTTATAGTCAACAGCAAACACGCATGATACAAGTGAGTCAATCAAGTTTAAAGCGCGCTTGATACGAGCGAGTACAAAATCTAATTACTAGATTCTATTACAGGATTAGTGCATAATGAATTTGTTAAAACCAGAGTCGAAAATATGAAACGAAACATATTTGGGGTTGCAGTAAATCAAAACAAAGAGGAATCATGGAAAAAGGCATCGGAATAATTCACACAAATCATAATACTACGTTTAGGGCGAAGCACGATCCTAATCGACATGAGTCTATGGCGAATTCATGACAAACATGGATGATAGTGACTATGTTCTGAGCCACCGGTATACCGGCGGTAAGTCACCTATACACTGATGGTGCTGATAGCAATTAGTATCAGTCCTGACACTTCGAAAATCGGTTGTTCCGCGGCCATTTTTCGTATGATTCCAAATCCATAAAAAAAGTTACCCCCGAAATAAATCATATGTCGTGTGTGTCAAGTTTAACAAGTTTAACGATGATCTACTGTGTATAAATCAAGAATATGACGAAAATCTATCCTTTAATTGTTTCGAGAAATCCGACATGAAATGAAAACTAAATCGTAAATCGACAGCTATGCTAGCATAAATAGACCCCAGGGGTCGAGATCTATGAACGAAATCAAAAGATTACAATGAAAACTGAAATCGAACCTAAAATCCATTCACTGTGAGCAAGATGTACTTGCCTCAATCTATTCCGAAATAAGGACATAATGTGGCTTCTAGTCCACCTCCAGGACTGAACGAGTGTGCACAAGCCTCTCTCTCCTTGATGTCCTAGTCTGGTCTTGGTCAGATCGGGAGCTCACTCATCAGCGAGTGAAGGAGAAGAGAGAATGAGAGAACAAAGAGAGATTGAGAGAGTCATAAGGGAGATCCAAGACTACTGATGACTTGGACCAGAATTTGTCCAAGCGGTATACCAACGGTGTACTGGTAGTATGCAGGCTGTATACCGGCAGTATACCGCTTGCCCAGAAAAAACTTATGAAAAATTCAAGTTTGGGTATTCCAATCTAATCCAATTCCTAACTAGGGTGTTTGGCAATGCCGAGGGTTACTACAAGTCCAGGTTGAGCTATCCATTAGCTCGATGGCACTAGAAATCCAAAAAAATTCTATTAGGTTGAGTAAGTCATTAATTCGATTCGGATGAGTATCCCAAGAGTATTTTGTCCGTGTGATACTCAAGGCACGAAAGCCAAGAAAATCTATTGAAATCAACCTATGACAGAAATACAAATTACAAGTGCTAAACATCATCAAAGCTCATGAACCTGATACTGGAGCACGAAAACTGAAAAATACGACCAAAGATATGGAATATGAGACAATAACACGCAAAACGAGAAATCCCCGAGTACCAAAATATGAAAACCGGAAGGCGGGCCTGACAAGAAGTATTCACAACATCAAGCCAGAAGTTATGTCACAAGTGCTTCATTTCTATGAAAACATAGAATGGAGAAATTTCAATTGAGGAATAGTTGATTCAATAAAAGGCAATCCATGTGTTGTAGACTCCGAGAAATCTAAATCCTAGTCCAATGGATGCCATGTCAATCAACATATCTCTTAATGATATAATTCCTTATCCTAGAAAGATTCAGAACTCCAAAAGTAGACCGGTATAAAAGGATAGACTGAAATAAATCTCAGGCTAAGTCGGAGAGACCAAGATCTCTTTCAGCTGAAAGGAAATGAACAGATTTAGTAAATCTTCAATTGCTGGTCCAACTGGGGTATGACACCAAAAACTCTGCCCTTCCATCTCTTGGTTAGATAGAGAGGGAGGGCAGAACTTTTGGTTTTTCATGTTGTCAAATAGTTGAACAATGAAAATAGATGGCGAGTGCCTGATCGTATTGATCAGGAGGGTACGGGGTTACTGGATTTTGTCACAGTTCAATGATGGGCTACCTGTTCCTTAACATACCTGTTCCTTAACATGCACTACAAACCATCCTTTAAGGTTAATGAAGCTTCGTAACCCAATGCCTCCCTCACTTTCACCAAACCTTTGCTATTCTCCAACTTAGCATCTAAGCTTCAAATATTCCTCTTGGATTAATCTCTTAGATGTTCCACCAGGTATGAGGTCTGATCATGTTGTTCACTCGCATTGCTGGGGAATTGTTAACAACTTTTATGGTTTATTCTTCAGAATTCCTCCACCAATTTCTTTATTTCTGATTGGCCTCCTGGCTCTCTTCTTTTTATTCTACCTTTTCGCTTGTCGAAGCATCGGTAACTGCCATTTTTGATCCCTTTCTCAACTTGACAAGTCCCTTAAAGGTTGCTGCTGCTACTACTCTTGGGAGAGGTGGAAGTGCTCTTATGTATGTTGAATCGCTTCTTTTTGTTGGATTAGTGAGTAAGTGTTGGTAGTCATAGGGCGCACCGTTTGTGTTCAAATTCAAATGGTTACAACATCCAAGTAAAAAACGATCGACTATTGGACTAAATTACGTCTTGTCTCCTTTGAAGTTGTTTTCCATATTGAAAATGCTGAGGCACCTTGTATTGATGGTCATCCGCCGCCTTTTCCGAACCAGGCAAATTATGGGTTTGATATTTCTCCATCGCTAGATTATTCTTTGGAGATCTTAGTTCTTGCTTTTACAATTACTAATGATGACGGTGCATCCTCTCTTCCAATGAGGACTTGTGTGGAAAATGCTCTGTGCCTAATCTTCTTGATTATCATGTCTTGGAAGCATATATTCTATGCACTAAGAAGCTTTTCTCGTTTTATGAGAAGCAGATATCTTCCTTATCTTCGATCTCAAAATTACCAGTTGACTTCTTGAAGGAAGCATCATTTTTTGCTTCTATCATGGACACTATCCAAATTTTGGACACATAAGTAAGCATGTCCTCGTTCATGTAAAAGGAAGCATCATTTTTGGCTTCTGTCATGGACACTATCCATTTTTTGGACACATTAGTAGCATGTCCTTGTTCATGTAACAGGATGCATATGAGCTGTTTCCTACACATGGTGAAGCTTTTCTTTTCTTCCTTATTGCACTGTTCAGTATCTCAGGCAGGTCTGGGTTATATTAGCTCATGTATAATTAGTAGAATGAACGGATGAAAATTATGTGTTTGATACCTACATGTTATGATTGTGTTAGATTTGTCGATTAAGAAACATATGAAAAATTCATGATACATAAGCGATGAGACTTGTAAAAAAGCTAATATCATGTTGAGTAATATGCTATACCTACTATGTTTCCCGAATACTCGGGAGGACCGTATACTTGTCCGCATCTGAGTTATGTATTGGACATTATACTAACTTGACATTCATGTCGGATATGACTCATCTATGTCTAGGCCCCAAAGGGCCCAAAAACATAGTTGAAAGTAATTTGGTTGGTCATTTACCAAACTTAATTGCGTTGTTATAAAGTAGAATTTCTTTGCAGTGTATCCTTTCTAGAACATTTTGGGACCTAGTGACTATCAAAAACATGCTTAAACGTGGAGATTGTTAAGATTTACAAATAGAGTATGTATATAGATATGCTTTGTGTATATTTAACATGTATCCTAATTTTTTAAATACCGTATTTACAATATGTATCGTTTCCATATCATACAACCTAGGCTAGCTATATCAAGAGAATTCCGAAACAAATATGTGAAGAATCTAAAAGAAATGAATTGCTTTCTAGGAATTGATGGATTGGGTAAATCTTGAATGTAGTTGGACCCAAAAAGAGCTTTTATGAGGATTGAACAAAAATATAGAATTGAGATCTGTTTTTCATGGACACAAATGCGACATGACAACATGCTGATCCAGACTCAACAGGTATCTTTTGGCCGTGCCCTTGTGTATATTGTAGTGCCCATGTCATGTCCAATAAGTTTGGACTGTCCGTGCTTCCTAGATTGATCTTTAAGCATAATAAATGGAGCAAAGATAAAGCTAGGGAAGCTAATTTGTCTGAATTGAGACATGCACATATATTGGAAGTTCAAGCTTGAGGGAGAGAAGGGTATATAAACACTTGTGGGGGGTGGGTTAGGGTCCTTAGGGACAAGGATTTCAGAATCCACATACCTGGGTTTAAAATGGAGTGTTAGTCCTTTGGTATTTAGGGAGGGCATTTAATAGATACACGTTATTGGAAAATCCACAATACTGTTATAACCTATTATTGATTATAACCATAAATAATCAAGGATTTCCACAATCTTTGTCAATAAATCTTGATTTGAAATCCTCTTCTCTATGTACTCTTTATTCCAATTAAATCTTGCAGATTATTTCTAATCAAATTTATTCAATATTATAGGGTGAGTCCTACTTACAAAGAGATCTAGCTTGTCAAGGATTCACATTTGAACTTTGAAACAGATTTATTGAACATCCAGCCTTAACCCTATAACCTTCTGTCTCAGATTTAGGTCAAATTATTTTCCTCCTATTTGGATTTGGGTAGGCTTTTATTATTTCCTGTGATGTAATTATTTTACTGTGTGTTAAACCATTTCTGGCTTATTGGGTTTCAAGTTCAGATAAGACCGTATCCAAACCTAACCATTAAGGATTCCTGGTTCATTTTTGAATCCAAATCTTACAATTAGGGGTATCAGTGAGTTCTGTTTGGGCATATTCATGTAAGCCCAAAAATCGACCCACAAATATCTTGGTTTCAAATTTCATACCCGATTTTTTTTCCTGGTTCAATTTTTAACATCCGAACTAGGTTTTGGTTAAAATTGGGTAAAGGGGTTACATGTAAGAAAGAAAAAGACTTTTTGGATTTTATCAAAATATGTACTTAACCCAGAAATATTGTGTTTTGTTTGTTGCACCTGATCTGCCCGCAATTTGTTTTGCTTTTCTTTTTTGATCCAAATACAATTTTTTGTTCAAGTATTGGGTCAGTTAAATTGTTATCCCAATTTAACCATTTCTGGCTTCTTAATGGCCAAGTTCGGATAAGGCCGTATCCAAACCTAACTATTAAGGATTTTTGGTTCATTTTTGAAATCCTAACTGTATAATTAGGGCTATCAGTTAGTTCAGGTTGGGTCATATAAATTATAAGACCAAACTCGACCCACAAATGTCCTGGTTTCAATTTCGTACCCAATTTTTTCAGGTTCTGTTTTTAACCTCCGAATCGGATTTTGTTTAAAATTGGGTAAATGAGTTACATGTAAAAAAGAGAAAAAAAAGACCCTTTGCATTTTTATTAAAATCCGAGTCCAACCCGGAAATATTTTGAGTTTTGTTTGTTGTACCTGATCCACCCGAAATTTGTTTGGCTTTACTTTTTTTAATCCAAATACAACTTTTTGTTTAAATATTGGGTAGGTTAAATGGTTACCATTGGTTGGTGTTAGTGTTATTTTATTTTGTTATTTATCATATGAGGGTATAATAATAATTGTGGGTGTATTGCATATCAATATAAATAGACATGAGATGCAACATAGGGTTCTATGTTCTTGCAATCTTCTTTCTCATATTCTCTCTTCTCCTACTTTTTTCCTTATCTTCTCTTCATCTCCAAACTTCACTTGGTATCAGAGCATATTTTGAAAGTACTGTACATCCCATCCATGACAGATCTCCGTTGTTGGTCTATTTTTCATGATTCGCCGTTCGTCGTTCGTTGTTCGTGGTCGTTCGTGATTCGTTTATGAGATCTAGGGTTTCTACAGATCTCCGTTAGTTGTTCGTCATCGGTTGAGGTTCGCTGTAAGATATAGGGTTTGAAATATCTCGTCTTTCTGTTACATCTGTAAGTATGGTGGGGACCGAATCTTCTGACGAGGTTAATAGTGGTGGTGGTAGCAGAGGTGGTTTTTCTTTTACTGTTATTCATAATGATGAATTGGGAAAGTCGATTACAGCGGTGAAACTCAATGGTGCGAACTACCTTGTCTGGTTCAAGTCTATCAAAGTGGTTTTAAGAGCGAAGAAGATGAAGTTTTTGACGAAAGAACCCCCGCCTGAAACTTTCGCTGAGTATGGAGATTGGATGAGTGCATATGCATACGTTATGTTGTGGAATAGTATGTAGTCACATATCGCTGCTAATGTTCAATGGTGTGAATCAAGCAAACAGATTTGGGATTTCTGGAAGAATCATATTCGCAAAAACGAAACGTTGTCCGTATCTATGAGTTGTACGAGTCAAAATAGGAAGCCTGTGAATGAATATCTGGCTTCAAAGAAGACTTTGTGGGAGGAACTGCTTCAATATCATCCTGTTACTACTGATTTGAAGGAAGCTCAGAGACAGAAGGAAGAGTTTCATGTTTCACTTATCCTAGTCAGCTTTGATCCTGTATTCGAACCTTATAAAGCTCAAATCCTTGTTGGAGAGCAGTTACCTACGGTGACATATACTTTCTCCCGTTTCAATCGTTCCTTTCTAGGACAGATTTTTGTGGTGCCGAGTATTGACTCTTCTGTCCTAGTTTCTAGTGCTGTTGGTCGTGGTGGTGGATGTCACGTCCGGATTAGGACGATTATCCCGCGGGAGCACTGGCGCGGTAATTCTCGCCTACCCGGGACGACCGATTAGCCTGCGGGAGATATGGGGCGTGACGGATTGGTATCAGAGCCTGGCTTATACGCCTTTGGACTTCTTTTCGATTTTCACAGTTTCAAAAGTTCGTTCGTGGGTTATGTGCACACTCTCTCTGTCCCAAACGGAATGTTCCAACAATGAGTCTAAATACTTTCGAAAAGCGCATGTGAATGGTATGATTGCTTGTATGTAATTGTAATGTGATTGGCCTTTGCACCTAGATCCATTGGGGATAAACTCGTGCAGGAATCATGACTTATGTGCAAACCGAAATGCTTGTACATGTTTGCCCAACTGGTAAATGCGAAATCGAATATTGTCCTGAACGGTTAGCTTTGTACACAGCCTTTCGGCTAAGTTGTGTTAAATATTGTGCGCCAAGACCTTTTCGTGCAAGCTAGGGCAAACGAGAATTGGATATCGTTCAGGAATAAGACAAGTCAGAGTTAGAATGCCAAACCGATAGAAACATTCTCGGATTTATCGCTTAGGCGAATATAGAGAATCGTGCTTGGATTTTAAGAGATAGCTCGAACTGTATTTCGTATCGGAAGATACAAATCGAATATGGATTTAATGAGATGACTCAATTCATACAAATCGAATATGGATTTAATGGGATGATTCAATTCCGAGTGGTGTATTGGATCATTTAGAAATGTCCAAACAGATCCATAAGTCTCGTACGATAATCGGACTGAACGATTTCATGTCTTGAATAAATGATAAGGCTTATATCGAAATGGAATTCTTGGAAATGGAAATCGATATCTTGGCTAAGGAAACATGTTGGAAACTTAGAGGATTGTACGAGCGACTTCGGATTGAAACATCCGAACTGAACTTGAATACACTACCGCTCGAATAGAAGTTATCCCGAAATGAGTATTGTGTTTCGATGAAAGAGATGAACGATAATGGATTTGGCTTGGAGTTTGGAAGAACGATCTTGACATCAAGTTTGAAACGATAACTCTCGAAATCAGTCCCAACGAGAACGGTTATCCTGCGGGAGCGCCGACGTGGTGATTTCACGTACGGCGGGGATGATCGAACTCACGGGAACATGATCAATGGTTATTCGAAACGAACTCGATGAATTTGAATGGACTTGGACGATTTACCAAACGGTAACATTGAAGTTGGATGATTTTACTAGATGAATTATAAATCACTGCATGAACGGACATGACTTGGTGAAAATATAAGGTGTCTCGATCGTGTCGAAGAAAACCATATTGTTCAAACGTTCTTGCCTTGTACGAGCGTAACTCTATGTCGTACATGCGTCACGTCCGGGTTAGGACGATTATCCCGCGGGAGCGCTGGCGCGGTGATTCTCGCCTAGCGGGGACGGCCGATTAGCCTGCAGGAGATCTAGGGCGTGACAGTGGATGTGGTAGTGGACGTGGCGGTAGAGGTGTGGTGGTCGTATTTTTGGTCGAGGAGGAGGCCATGGTCGTAGAGACAATGGTCGTGGTGGTGGCCGCGGTGGTGGTGGTGGCCGTGGTCAACCATGGAAGTGTAACTATTGTGGAATGTTCGGTCATATCGAATACTATTGTTTGGACAAGTGGGGCAAACCAGAATATGCACATCAAGTGCATGATGAAAATATGCAATTCCAGGTCACCACTTATGCTCCCAGAGATGATACTTCGTATTTCAATCAGACTTCAACGTCCGATACCTCATCTCCATTTGAACAGATCCTCCAGAAGTTGAACGCGCTTGCTAGTACCACCTCCCAACTTACTGCAACCATGACACATATAGGTAATCCTGCTTTTGTGGCAATCCAGTCACCATCCACCTCTTGGGTCATCGACTCAGGAACAAGCTCTTACATGTCTGGTATAACCCCTCTTTCATAATCGTAGTCCCATGAAACATAATATTATCTTGGCTGATGGGTTTACTCGTCTTGTGCTTGGGAAATGTGTCATTCATCATACTCAATCACTATCATTATTTGATTCATTATATGTGCCTAATTTTTTATTTAATTTGTTATCTGTGAGCCAGTTAATCAAATCTCTTCAATGTTCTGTGACATTTTTTTCCAATTCGTGTTTTTCAGGACCTCAGGACAAAAAAAATGATTGGTTCGGAACATGAAAAAGATGGACTGTACTACTTGGATCTATCTGGAAATGCTTTCACTTTTGTTTCTACTTCTCCGTTGCAGTGGCATTATCGTTTGGGACATCCGTTTTTGGCTAAGTTGCGTCAAGTTGTTCCTAGTTTGAGTCATGTTTCTAGTCTTGAATGTGAGGCTTGTCAGTTAGGCAAGCATTACAGTAGTTCCTTCCCTCGTCGTAGTGAGAGTCGTCAATTAGAGTCTTTTGATATTGTTCATTCTGATATTTGGGATCCGTCTAGAGTCAAAAGTTCGAAAGGATTTAAGTATTTTGTTATTTTTATTGATGATTATTCCAGAATGACTTGGTGTTATTTAATGAAAGAAAGATCTGAGTTTCCAAATGTGTTATCTGCCTTTTATAATGAAGTCTATGTTCAATTTGATAAACGTATCAAAATTCTGCGTTCTGATAATGCTTTGGAGTATACTCAATCTTCTGTGAACAGTTTCTGTGTTGATCGTGGTATGATTCATCAAACAAGTTGTGTCCACACCTCTCAACAAAATGGTATAGCCGAACGCAAACATCGACATATTTTAGATGTGGCTCGAGCTCTCATGTTCAATATGTATGTCCCTAAACAGTATTGGGCATATGTTCTTTCTGCATGTTATCTAATTAATCGCATGCCATCATCTGTATTAAATATCAAAGTTTCATTTTCCATATTACATACATATGTCGTACATTTTTTCTTACCTCCTCTAGTGTTTGTGTGTCGTTTTTATTCATAACTTGGAACCTAATCGAGATAAGTTGGCTCCTAGATCTCTGAAGTATCTTTCTTGGTTATTCTCGTACTCAAAAATGCTATTTTTGTTATAGTCCACAGTCACGTAAGTAGTATGTCAGTGCGGATGTTACATTCTTTGAGTCTACCCTTTTTTTCTTCTTCAGGAGACCGTTGTATTCCTTTAACAACAGATTTGATATCTTTCATACCATTTTTGTTCATTTTTGAATCAATTTCTGTCTCCATTTCTCCTTTACAGGTTTATCAGAGATCCAAGGACAGAATTCAGTCCTAAACCAACCAGCTTCCGTGCCCGAGGTTTCTACTCCCATCACCACAGATCCAGATGATCTTCCTATTGCTCTCAGAAAAAGAAAATGCCTTTGTACCACAAAGAATAAGCATCGCATTTCTAACTATGTTTCATTACACCGTGCTTCATCTTTTCATGCATTTGCTGTTTCATTGTCTTCTATTTCCATTCCCAAAACTTACAAGCATGCTATGTCATTTTCTGGTTGGAAAAGTGCAATGGATGAGGAGATGTATGCTTTACATCAAAATCAGACTTGGGAGCTTACATCACTTCCCGTTGGGAAGCATACAGTGGGTTGCAGATAGGTGTATACTGTTAAGTATCATCTCGATGGTTCTGTTGAATGCCTCAAGACACGGTTGGTTGCCAAAGGATGTACTCAAACATATGGTGTGAATTATATGGAGACTTTCTCTCCAGTGGCTTGGCTGAATTCAGTTTGGATTCTTATTTCTGTGGCGGTTAATTGCTAATGGTCTATATATTAGCTGGACAAAGAATGCTTTCTTGCATGGTGACTTACAGGAGGAGGTTTATATGGATCAACCACCGGGATATGTTGTAGCAGAAAATAAAAAACTCGTATGTCGATTGAAGAAAGCATTATATGGACTGAAACAGTCACCTCGTGCTTGGTTTGATAAGTTCAGTTCAGATCTCATTCAGTATGACTTTCGGCGCACCACATCATATCATTCAGTATTTTGTCATTCTTCCTCAGCAGGTATTATTGTGTTGATTGTTTATGTTGATGATATTATTATATCTGGGAGTGATCATGCTGGAATTGTGGACTTGAAGGCTTACCTTAGTCGTTAGTTTCATACTAAGGATTTGGGTCTTCTTCAATATTTTTTTGGAATCGAGGTTGCTTGATCTAAGAATGGTGTGTATCTGTCACAACGCTTGACAAGTATGTTCTAGACTTGCTCTCCGAGACTGGGATGTTGGAGTGTCGGTCTGTTGAGACTCCTATGGATTATCATGACAAGCTTGATGCTGACATAAGAGAGTTATTTAAGGATGTTGGATATTATAGATGTTTGATTAGCAAACTTATATATCTTATTGTTACTCGACCAGACATCACATATGCAGTTGGAGTAGTTAGTCAGTTTATGCATGCCCCTCGGCAACCACATTGGGAGGTTCTCTCGCATTCTTCGATGCTTGAAGGGTGCACCTGGAAATGGTTTGTTGTACAGACCTTCCCAGTTGCTTACGGTGATGGGATTCAGTGATGCTGATTGGGCAGGCAGTCGCAGTAATATGATGTCTACTTCTGGCTATTGTACGTTTGTGGGTGGCAATCTTGTTACGTGGCGTAGTAAGAAGCAGAATGCTGTAGCTCGTTCTAGTGCAGAGGCCGAGTACCGTGCGATGACTCATACAGCTTCTGAGGTGATGTGGGTGCAGTCTCTTGTTCATGAAATGGAGATTATGATTCCTATTCCGATGGAGATGTATTGTGATAATCAGTCGACAATGTTTATTGCAAGTAATCCAGTGTTTCATGAGCACACAAAGCATATCGAGGTGGATTGTCATTTTGTTCATGGTTTGTTACCGAAGAAATAGATTGTCACTCCTTATGTTCGGTCAGAGGATCAACTAGGTGATATCCTCACCAAACCACTTGCTCATGGTCCATTTTCTGATTTATGTAGCAAGCTGGGCATGTCTGATCTATATACTCCTGTTTGAGGGAGGGTGTTAGAGTTATTTTATTTTGTTATTTATCATATGAGGGTATAATAGTAATTGTGGGTGATATGCAGTATTGCATATCAATATAAATAGACATGAGATGCAACTTAGGGTTTTATGTGCTTGCAATCTCCTTTCTCATATTATCTTTCTCCTACTTTTCTCATATTCTCTCTTCTCCTACTTTTCTCCTTTTCTCCTCTCCATCTCCAAACTTCACTGTTGACTTATCTATAACGATGATAAACTAATCCAACACCCCACTTTCAATACTTTTTGTGAACCATTGAATTTAGAAACATCAAAATTAATAACTTATAAAATAATTATATATTTGTTGTAATATGTATTTTTAAAATATTTAGTTTAAATAATACAGTACATACTTAAAATTTTGAGTTACATATTCTGAAATATGAGCAGACTGAAGGAAACATGGATTTCAGAATCCAACTTAAGTTCGATTTTACAATCCAAATGACATTTTCAGGATTACAAAATTTTGCAGATGACAATCATTTCGATTCTAAAATAGAAATCAAAGTTCGATTCTGAAATGTGTTTTGACTACCCCCAGCCAAATGACAAGGACAGAGAGCTAGGTACTTCCGACAGTATTGAAAGTGAAGTTATAAAGGTTCTCAGTCAACAAAGAGCAAAATTAGAGAAATGTGAACTAGGAAGTCGATGAAAACCACGAGAACTGAATGATCAATGTAAATTTGTTTTTCCACAGGAATTTCAAAATAGGGAAATACAGAAGATAGTAAAATCAATAGATTGTCAAAATAACTTAATGGAGAAAATCCTTGTAGGATTTGGTATGAATTTCTTACTCTCCGGATGGTATCCTCTCCCTATCAACTTGGTCTTTGGGCTTTATTTCTATGGCTTCATGAAATCCACCCTCTGATAGTTGTAGGATTTAGTTTCAGCATTAGACAAAGACCCGTTCTTGAGCAAACTACGACCGCAAACAGGTTAGTGGTAAGTCTACCCCTTCGTTCTGGGTACTGGGGACATATGAAAAGAAATTACCTAATGACATAAGCTATAAAATATCAAATGCACCAGATATGTTTGTAGATATAATCAAATGAATGACATAACAAACTTTCCTGTTTGGCATCTTTATTTTTTGGTAAAAGTTAAAGTGATGGGGAATTATCGTCCTACATCACTATGCTTCAAAGAGATGAACCAAAGTTTCTTTCATCATCTGTCCCAACTCATAGTAATAAATTTAGTGTCAAAGGGAGTTAAAGTGAGGAAGAGCGGGAGAGCAAGATGTGGTCAATGTTTGACATATATCACGTTAGTTGCAAATTGGGGGCTTTTATGATTATTGGACATTTACGCATCATTACTACACGCACACACATGCATTCATGTGGTAATGCTTTAACAGTTTGTAAATGGTTAATGTACAATTCCCAAGTTGAAAGTAATGTCACCTGGATATCAGTTTAATGTACGATTCCCAAATCTTAATCTTCTGATTACTACATAACAACAAAAGTCAATGACAACAAAGAAGGCCTTTATCCTAAATTGTCGAGATAGGCTACTTAATCCCTTTTCTTTTTAACTTTAAGGGCCAATTTCTGTTTTCTATATGCTAATTATATATGTTCAATCTTTAATTTACAGGGATGCAATTTTCAGTGACCTTTCAAAGCTCATATCATGCCTTGACTTGTCCGTAAGCACTTAGCTTTCAGTCACATCTTTATTTTGAGACTTACATTTTTCTCATAATATTCTCTCATCTACTAAGTTTTATCTATTGATACTACTTTGCAGGTAGATTCTCATCAATTTAATTGTTTATATGATTTTGTCTTCTTCATTTGTCGTAAAGAAGGGCAGAAGAACATCAGTAAGATATGTTTACTTCATTTTATTTTTTCGCAAACAAATTATGCTATTTTTCATATTTGTTTACTATTTTAGATCTTTATTTTACTAACTCTAGTTTGAATAACTTTCAGCTGTAAGCAGGGCAATAGCCGCGTGGAGATTAGTTTTGACTGGAAGGTTTCGGTTGCTTAATCAATGGTGTAGTTATGTCGAGGTACAATATGATTTAAAATTTTTATGTTCGTATCTTGATAGAAGTTAATGAATGCTAATCCATTCATTGAAACTGTTTTTAGCTTAAAATTAATTACAGCAACTAAGCCTCGACAAGCTTTAAGTTATCTCTCTCTGTCTCTCTCTCTTACACTCTCATACACACATTCACACAGATGTGATCGTGTGTGTGTATGTGTATGTAAAATGCCTCTTGGATTCGATATTCTAAATTGGATATTAATTTTTTTACTTTTTACCTTTAGAAACGTATTGGACGCCTAATTTTGTCAATTTCACTAGCCAACTAATTTTCTCCATTAAAAAATTAACCAAGCTTTAACAAAATCATGAAAAATGAATCACCCATTATTCGACCCTTTTGACTAAGCTTAGACACTTCTGAGATGTCATTTGTCTTTCCACTTCAGTTATATAGGTGAACACCTAAAGCATAATTTCTCTCCTTGTCTTTCCATTTCAGTTATATATCTAGTTAATGAAATGGACTATTTCTAAATAGTTACGTGTCTTGTATCTCCTTCTCCTTCTCCTTCTCCTCCTTCTCCTTCTCCAAATTCATTGTTTGGAGCTGTTTTAACTTAAAGTTGATTACAGCAACTAAGTGTCAACAGCTTTGAGTTATGTCTATTTCTCTCCCGCCTTCTCTCATATCTATATATGTGTGTGTGCAGTGTCTTTGATTCCATGTTTCAAATTGGACCTTAAGTTTTCTAACTTGGTTAACTTAGAAACATAAAGTTATTGGATGTCTAATTTTGTCAATTTCACTCTCCAACTATTTTTCTCCATTAGAAGCTTAAACCAAGGTTTTAAAGTTCTACTCAAATAATTGCTTAATCAAATTTATTTTAAATTATAGTTTTCTCCTAACAGATTGAAAAGATCATGCAAAATTTATCACCCATTGCTTGATCCTTTTGACTATGCTTAGACTCTCCTGGGATTGCGAGGGCCATTTTTCCCATTTCAGTTATATAGGTGAACACCTATAACATAGATTTTTTTCTCTTTGGATTTGGCTTCCACACACATCACTGACTTATATCTTCTAGTTACTGATATAGAATTTTTTTGAAGAGTTACTGACCTTGTATCTCCTTCTTCTCCTTCTCTATTTTTTTTTCTAGCTTCTATCTTCTGTTTTGACCTTTTTCTTTTCTTTTCCATATTCAGCCTCCAATCAGTGTTGTAAACGGCACATCGAGACATGTGCTATTAGTGGGAGGCGCAGTATAGCACAAGGAGATGCCTCACAATGGCACGAGGTGGTGCGTTTCTTTGAGGCACACGTCTCAGTCGTGCCATGGCGCAGTGCTTTGAGGCGCCGCTCATGGAATATAACATAAACTTTAGATTTTATTTTATTTTGGCTTAATCATGAACCCATAACATGCACCATAGTCTAACCTACTATCCCACTGGCACACTTTAATTTTCTACTTTTAGAATTCCATCTTTACCCTCTTTTATCTCTCGACCCTCGTTCAATTATTCAACAATCATTGTTGAACATCGTCCCTCAATTGCCAACAACTTATTACCATCCAAAGAATTTAAGTTATTTTTTATTTGCAAGTTTTGTTTTTTTTCTTCTTTTTCATGGTTTTTTTATTACTTCAATTTATTCTTTCTCAATGGTTTTAGTTGTATCGACAAAATTATCCTATCAAAGTCTGGTTACCTTCCTCAAGTAGGGGTGAGCATTATTCGGTTTTGGACCGAGAACCGAATCGAATGAGAGATTCCGTCCGGTTTGAAATTTTTTTGGTTCGATTTCGGTGCTGAAAATAAAAATAAAATCTTATTTTGTTTCGGTTTCGGTTCAAAACCGAAAACTGAATAAGACTTGTGAAATTATGTAAATATTCTCAATTTTTTGCATATTCTATTATTAAAAATATGTATATCTTTTGTATATATTTTGAAAACAACAATTCTATGTATATTTTTTGAAGTCTATCTTTGGTAATTTGACAACTAGTCCAACGTTGGGTCCAACTTTAAAATACAACAATTATATGTATAAAATTTATATATTTTAATATAATTTAACCACAATTCCAACTTTAGGTCCGGCCCATTAAACAATAAAAATAGCCCAACCGAGCCGAATAAACCGAATCGATTATATCGATTCGGTTTTGATTATGGCTAATTTCTGTTCGATTTCGGTTCATAATTATAGAATTTTATTTATTCGATTTTGACTATTTCTGTTCCGTTGAGACCGAATAAACCGAATACTCACCCCTATTCTCAAGTGGGCTTTTATATTTTGCAACTTATTTCTTGTAAATTATTCAATACTTTTTTTTCTCCCACGCCACATCAAACAATTCATCGTCAGACTAGCATCGATTTTTCTTTACGGATTGCTTGCTATTATCGAGTCCAACAACCCTTTTGGTGATATTTTTTTAATTTTGTAATTTTCTCAACTATTTTTTTACAATAAATGATTGATTAGGATATTGCAATCACCTTATTCTGTTTTTTTGGAGTTTTGAAATAAATAAAAAATGTGCGCCTCACTTCAATGAGGCACGCACCAAACCTTGCGCCTCGAGCATTATGTGTAACTTGCGCCTCACTATGCGCCTTGTGTAGTGACCATAGTGCCTCCAACCACTTATCTTTAACCCTTCTCCCAAACAACTGCTTAATCTATGTTACTCATTTTCTTTTATCTATTGATCTATGATGTAAAAAATCGAGAACTATTGATTTTGCTTTATTATATATATGTGTATCCAAGATACATTGTTCTGGAGAAATTTGATTGAAAATAAATATTCATACGTATCTATAAATTTAACATATTGAGCAACAATAAGGAGATTCAATCAGAACTAAGTGACACATTTATCAAACCTTTTGATAATTAGGAAAAATTATAGC
Source organism: Iris macrosiphon (assembly GCA_036927795.1). NCBI lineage: Eukaryota > Viridiplantae > Streptophyta > Magnoliopsida > Asparagales > Iridaceae > Iris > Iris macrosiphon. The sequence goes on from JAYESA010000002.1 coordinate 106,539,710, forward strand.
ATTAGTATCACATGATGGTACTAATAATGAATATAGAATCCTTTCACCAATAAGAAGGTGAGTCGATATTCAAACAATGTTCTGCTATACATTTAATTTGTAAATGTATAATTTGTTAAAGTCCTTCATTACAAATCCTCCAAGAAAAGATCCAAAACAGAACATAGAGAAGGGTTATCATCGAAAAATAACAGAGAAATACAATAGACTGGAAAGAAAATGTTTCCTTTTTAGAAAATCACTTGTCTAAATTGCAGAAATTTCTAGACATAGTACATGCACTTATGCACTCGTGGAAAATGTTTGATATCTTTGTTAGAGATGCTAGAAGTTGATGAAGGATGCTGGAAAGAAAATATGCTTTGCCAAGGAATTTGCTCGAAAGAAAAGATTGTTTGAAGCAAAGTAGTTAAAAAGGGTTTCATGTTGAGTTTTAGAGTTGTAGATTTGGGGTTATGAAACCGCACTTCTAGTCCACTTAAAAATTTGAGTTTAACCTGTTTAGTTTCAGTGACCTGATTATTTTCATATCAGCTGATGCATCATATAAGGTGATGTGCACCATATCATACGAAACTGAACGTGTATTTTAAGATAAATTGTCCCCTTCGTTCAAGGAATCACATCATATCTTATCAAAGTATGTGTCCGGTGTTGTAAAGATATTGACAGTAGACCTATTGATATGTCAATTTATCTGCCTCTTTTAGCAATGATTAGAAATTTGTATAATGATTTTGTAGTTTCAAAAACATGCTATCAGTTTTTATAAGAGCAGATATTGCAGTTTCCTTAGCATTCAATTTACTGATGAATAGGAACATCAACGTCATAACATATCTGAGGACACTTGGCAACAGCTCCTCGCTTTTAGTCGGTGTGTGAATGAAGATCTTGAAGGTTACGATCCGAAAGGTAATTAACTTAGTACTTGCTTTTAGTCACATGCTATGCACGTGCACGTTTTTTGTTGACAGCTGTGACATTGGCTACCGGCTTTCATATAATAGATGTTACGGGCCTAACTGCATCGACTTTGTGTACTCTTGATGTTCTATAGTTTTATGAAACTTCTAAATCACGATTTTGCTGCTTCTGTTTTTCATATAGGTGCTTGGCCTGTCCTCATTGATGATTTTGTCGAGCACATGTACAGGTTTGTGTTCTTCACCCCGCCATTTTTTTTGCAATATCCTGATGGGTGGAATTCTTGTTGTATAACTTTCCTTTTATGACATTCTGATGTGTGGAATTCATGTTTCTCTTCTCCCTTTGTCTTTCGATCACTGTCCCTCGTTCTTCTTTTCTTCTGGTAGCAATAACACTGTTTGGCAACATCGATGAGCATTACCTTTTCATCTTTTCCCCTTATCTTTCTTCTATGAATTATTCTTTCTTCACAATTAATAAACTCACATAAGTATTTTGTTATTGGAATTTCTTGTCGGAGTGAATTCTGTCTTCTATTAGAGTTTATTTATGATCTTTTTGTTTAACTACTTTTGTAATTTGGTAACTGCATGTTTACGAGTGTAAACATCATGATTGTAGTGGTGTTTGTATTTTTTGTCTTTCTTTCCCTTATTTTAACTTAATGGCATGATGTTTTTTTCTTCTTCCCTTTTTGTTTATTTTAAATTAATTTGTCACTTAATTCCGGCTAGAGCTCCACTTGCCACCTAGCGACTTTCTTATGCTACATAGCCGACCCCATTCTGACATGAGAAAGGTTTGGATAGATATTAAGTTAACATGGAGATCCATCGAAAATCTGTTAAACCTGTGATTGCAACATGACTTTGTATGCCTGGTACTTAATTAAATCATACGTAAATGTTAGGTTGATCCTCATGTCTTTCCCCTAAACTTGCACTTGAGGCAGGAGGCCTTACCAATATGATGTGCGTGTGGGGTGGGGTGGGGGACAAGGGATTACCCTTTTTTTTTTACTTTATTTATAGCCTTAGGGAGTTGATGAGGGAGAGAGAGAAACTTAAAAACCCTCGAGATATTTGCAAGACAGATATAACAGTTTTAGGTAGGGATTTTGCCTTTTAAGAACAAGCTTGTTGTTTTATACAATCATTGTGATTTTAGTTGGAATCAACGAAATACAAGTCTCTATATCTCTCTCTCTTATATTTAGTACCTAAAAAAATTAGGTAGATAACCATTTTTAAGTTGTTACTAAGGGGAGGGCAACAAAGCCAATTGCCAGCTAAGAAAGAAAAAAAAATGTTGAAAGGATATTCAATGATTGAAAAGGTATAGTGAAAATATCATCCTTGTTTGACACCTGATTAACTTATAGTTTCAGGCTGCTCTTTCTTCAGGGCAATATAGCCTTCACGGTATTATTTTCAGTGTTCGAGAAATCGGATATCGGGTTCATGTCGGTTTGGGTTTTTTGAGATATCCGGTATCTGAGATATATATGTCATATATTGAAATATCGGATATTAATAAATATATAATATGTTATATATTATATATTCTGAATATCCTTTCAAATTTAAAAATTACAACATTACCTCCAACAATTAATTCTTCAACTAGACCAAGTCACTCTCAGCAAACTCCCAAACTCTCAACATTACTTACACAATAAAAAAAGCAGGAGAAAAAAAAATAGAATAACAAGCAAATAATTTTTTTTATAAAAATCTCCAGCAAATTAAGAATGAAAAAGGAGAGGAGAGCTTACATGATCTATGCTGCTGCTTCTTCTTCTTCTTCTTCTTCTTCTGTTGTTTTTTGCTTCCTCTTCTGCTTCTTCTGCAAAATTCAGGACTCAAATTCGATCAGAGTGGGGTGGGGGGTGGGGGGGGGGGGGGAGTGGGGGCGAGAGACAGAGAGAGAATGACTCAAATTTAATGGGTGGGTGGGAGGAGGGGGTTAGGTTATTAGTTAAACGGTATAACCCGACCCAACCCGAAAACCCATCCAAAACCAACAAAACTGATAGTTTCAAGTATCGGCCGATATTGTATCAGCCGATATATCACGTTCGACAGATATATCAAGCGATATTTTTCAAAATACTATGCATCCGATATGTGGCCGATAAATATTGTTTTGGCCTCAGCCGATATTTACGATCTCTCGAACCGAGATTATTCTGTCGAGTATTTTATGTCAGTGTAGCTGCTTCTATTGTACATATATTGTGGCTAATTATCTGGATATGTTGGTGGATATTGTCTACAGATGTTTCCTACAATGTTTCTTAACCCAAAGCTTCTAGTGTAAAAGACATTGGTTGGTAAGTTATCCAATGTTCTAAATTGCGGCCTAGACGGTCTTTGGCCGCACCGAAAACACCCTAGGTGGCTGGCCTAGGCGCTAGGCGGTCCTAGGTGGCACCTAGGCGGCCAATTCGGTCTGTTCAAAAATTTTCAAAAAATTTTGAAAAATTTTAGATTTGAAATTTCAAAATTTCAAAAAAAAAATCGAAAAAACGTACCTGGCGGCTTCTTCTTCTTGTTTCTTGCTGCTGCTGCTGATTGCTGCTACTTCTGCTTATGCTGTTGATTGCTGCTTCTTCGAGGAGAGGAGAGGGAGAGGAGAGAGAGGAGAGGCACTGACACTAGAAGAGGAGAGGAGAGAGAACAATTGATTTAGGGTTTAGTTTGGGAAAACCAAACAAATAGACAGAAAAAAAATGTGTATATGTAAATGAAAACACAAGATGACTTTGACAACTTAGTTACCACACCCCCTCCAACAAATCCTGTTGCCTATCACTACCCCTTTAAACTAAGTTGTCAAAGTCATCTTGTGTTTTCATTTACATATACACATTATATATGGATGTAATATATAAATAAATAGTAAAAAAAAATTCAGTTCGGCTCCTAGGCGCTAGCCCCCCTTTGGCGCACCGAATACATCTAGCGAAATTTATAACATTGAAGTTATCCATGGCTCGTGGTGTTTGGAACACTGCATATAAGACTTCCTGGAACCATGTTTCACTGTTACAATTCTTACATAGGATTCTTCATAATTAGTTCGAGGTTTGTGTTGGACCTTTTATTATGATATAAACCAGCCCTTTGATGGAGAATAGAAGAATGATTTGTAGTGAGAAGAGAAATAGAACTTGAATGTAGAATTTTTCTTTCTTTTATGCCCTTCTTTTTTCATTTCTTTCTCTTTTCTCTAGATTCAGGCCCCCTCATCCTCCGTTCCGCCCTACAACCTGCTGTACTTCATTTCTTTGTTGGCGGCTCCGGCATCAAAAAATAGATGGTTTCTTGATGTCTGCGTTCTCTTTGGGTGAAATCCTTTAGTGGATTTGATCTTCCTTCTTAAGGGTTAAGGCATTGTCATTAAATCATTCATATTTTCCAGTTTGAACTTTCCTAGATCAGTAGTCTGGTAGTTTCATAATTTAGGAAATTTTCATATGTTAGTTTCCTATATAAGATTGACAAAAGTAAAGGTTGTTGAAGTATCTCCATGATATTTCTATTGCTGGAAAGTTCTGAATTACAATTTGAAACCTAAGATTGTGTTGGCGGCAGTAGGAGGTAGGGCTCGATCCAGTGTGGATGCAAAAGGATAACCTAGGGTTTTGTTGTCAAGGAAATTGAGGTAATTGTAGAAGACCACTGACGGGCTCAAGTTTATTGTTCTTTAGATTATCTGTTACTTGAGAGATGCTTTGTGACTAGGGCTGCACATAAACAGAGCAGCTTGCGAGCTCGACTTGGCTTCTTTAAGAGCCTAGCTTGAACACAAATATGAGCTCAATTAGCTTAATAGGCTGATGTTGAACATGGGAAGCTCGGTTCCTGAGCTAGTGAACAAGCTTGATGAATGCTCGGTTCTACTGATTCGAGTCAACTCATAATTTCTTTTTTTACTTTTAACAGTACAACCATCCCATCAAACCCACTCTTTGCCTACATCCCAAAATCTCAATTTATATAGTTACATATGCCTCTCTCTTTTTATTCTCTTTCCCAAACCCTCCACTAGTGGCCGGTCCTAACTCCCACACCCCTTCTCTGGTACATATCTTCACCATCTACCTCATTGGGGCAGGCAAGCTTGCATTACGAGAAAATGGAAAACAACGGAAAGGAACTGAAATAGATTTTTGATGAGTTGACTTTTAAAGGAGAGTAGAGTTCCTAGAAAGGACCATGGTAAAAACTGGGTTTTGTTCAATATCGTACTGATATTCATACAACCACTATGGAATGATGATATAACCCTTGAAGAACCGTTCCAACCTCCCATTGTATAAGTATATTGGATAGCAAGAGACGTGAATTCGCAAGAGTTTTGGACTTGTCTTCTTTGGAAGACCTACGATTTTGTTATATCTAATTGGTGGAATTTCCAACCTTGGTGTTTCAAGGAGTTTCATGATCTACCTGGAACATCTTGGATATTAGTGGATAGCAGTGTCAGAGACTACTTGATCAAGCCTGCGGAGATTACACAACAAGGGCAGGTAAGTGGGTCGTCAAATTTCCGCTTGCTAATGGAATTGATTTGTCTATTAGCTCAAGTCCTGTTTTCCTCTACCTCTATTCAGCTCTGATTGCAACAAAGAGCTCGACTTTCTGGTACTATTTCCTGGAACAAGAATAGAAGTGCACACGTCACATGCAAGGCATCGGCTGCCATTAGAAGAAAGGCACTGACATCCGTCACAGTGTTGTTGTCGTCACTAGCATCCTTGATGTCATGTCCTTGATTTTCTCTCTATTGTTAAACTTCATTTGAGCTCGAGTAGCTCACGAATTTCTCTAGCCAAGCTGAGCTGCTTGCGGACATGTCATATTCGAGCTTGAGCTTGAACTTGAACAGTCTCTCTAATCTCTAGTTCGGATAACTTCCAGGCTTAAATGAGCCTAGCTTGGACATGCCAAGCTCGATTCGACCTGGCTTGATTGCTACTCTATGTTGACCTCTGTGCTGCTCTCCTACAATTCCTGACACAATGAAAGGTGAAGAAATCTGGCTTAATGTTCTGAAGTTGTAAAATGTTTGACATTTAGGACCATGTATGTTTATTATTTGACGATCCTGATTCGTTATTAGTGGTATCTCTGCCTTTCGAGGTAATGGTGGTGTTTGACTTGCACATATCATTGTTTAGGAGTCACTTGCTAATACTTAATCCCTTAATATTTATTGTACTTCATTGGTTACGCTACAATCTTATGAATAATACTAATTAGTCTTTATGTTCATTATCTGTTCGGAAGATGAAAAAGAACTACATGACCCTTTTATGAACCTGAATTCTTGGCTCCCTGAATCTCAGACAATTTCACTTTTCTGAACTCTGATTGCAGAATCAGTAAATGCAACCGTTGTAGCAGTCGAGGTTGTAGTTGTGGAGACATGGAGGCACCTGGCATAACCACCACTTTCAGTGGTATCATATTAAACATCTCTTTCTGAGACTTAAAAACCATATTCCACATTGAATACCCCACTCTATTCAGCATAATTTATCCAATTCTTCAATTTCATGCAGGGTTGAACTTGCTTCCTGGGTCTAAGAGGAAATCTGTTGTCTATAATGATTGGCACAATGTGGGAACATCTAGCAATTCAGTTCATATGATGAGGCTGAAGCGTTTGAAGCAGAATCCTATTCCCAGAATGTTTGACTATCGGGATTCTGATTTAGATATGGGTGCAGTTGATGGCATTGTTGATTCTCATACTGAAATGAACAGGCACAATTCACGTGGTTGTCTGCAGACCTCGGCTTCAGTTTGTGCTGTGAAAGATAGCTTATCAAAGGGCTTTGAAGGACGACTTTCAATTGGTTGCTGTTTTCAGTTTGATCAAAATAGCAGGCTATCATACATATAAGATTTGGTTGTGGGACTCTGATTTGGATGTGCATGTGGATGACGGCATTGTAGGTTCTCATTGTGATGGTCAGTTGGTTCAATTCACATGAGCAGAGTCAAACATCTTTCTGCTGGCATGCTCTATTTAGAGGGACCGTAATATATTGGCTGATTGTAGTTTTTGCACCTATAGGATTCACTATAGTTTACAGAACTCCGAAACATGTTACATGAGCTTATGCTCTACTTATTCATGTGTTACCCTTTTTCTTTCTGTCTTTGATGTTTGAGACAACAACATTTTGTTTTCATTTGATATATCAATTTATAGAAGTCCAATTGGAATGTATTTTGCTTTTAACATAATCAGCCCATTCAGTTTATGTTTCACTAGATACTGATAATCAGTAAATACGTTGCTAGTAGTTTTTAGAACTACTCATAAGATGTATTACGGAAGTTTCATCTTCTTTAACACTATTCATCAGTATTTTTCAAGGACTATTCATCACTGAAGCTGTTGAGAGTAGTTCTTATGACTAGTATGATGGCACTTGCTCAGATTTTTTTTGCTCCTTATTTCCCACATTTATGGTAAGCATGTCATGTGGGTAGTATGGAAGGAAGAAGTAACTATTCATCATATGTATACTCTTCATGCCGGGTTTGCTATCCGGTATTCTGGTTATGTTAGTTCTGTTGGAGGTGATCAGTAGCTCAGTGGATTCTCGGATAGAACTGAGAAATGGAAACTTTCTATAGAGGATAATGTGGTTGAAACTAATGCTGGGCTGCTCTCAGTACGCCCGGGGAAGGCCAGCTCACTTGGGGGAGTCCTCTTGCTTACTGTAGCGCTTGAGTACTGGGATTAGGCTAGTATTTAAAAATACGGCTAGGCTTCGCAAAATTTTCCTTTGTATAATAGGCTTTAGCTGAGGGGTGTGAAATAGAAACCGATTTTTCACACTGATGAACTCTGTTACACTTTAGGAACAATTGTGAACTAGCTGTTGGACCCTTTTTTTTCTTTTCTTCTTCTTCTTTCTTCTTTTGTAGTGGGTATGGTCAGATGGCTGTTTTACTGGTGGGAACATCTTTGCCCTTCAGAACTGTAAGATTTACTTTCTGTACAACAAACTTTTAATATATATATATATATATATATATATATATATATATATATATATATATATGCCAATGACTTTTAGTTCAAGTGGTTAGTGTGAGGCATATTCCCTCAGAGGTTGCAGGTTCGGGTAACGGAAAAGCACATTTAATTCTCTGTTGTAAAATTAATGTGAGGGCAGCCCAGGATGCAGGCCTTGTGAAGTGGTGTAGATGCGGACCTTCGGACTGGAAGTGTGGCCTTCGGGCCGAGTTTATAGACCTTCAGGCCAGGAGGCTACAATTCACTGTTTCAATATATATATATATATATATATATATATATATATATATATATATATATAGATTCTAATTTACTAGATTAAGAGGTTAAAGTGATGAAGAGATGAATTCACAATGGGCTAAACCTTTCAAAGGTTCTTCATAGGCTTTTATTTATAATAGCTTGACAGTTTCACTAGATAGAATTTTAAATGTACAAGATTAAAAATAGTATATCTCTATTATTGGTTGAAACAATCATCTTGGTTAGTTACAACTAACTGTAGCACTCCCTTGAGTGACACAACTATATAAATTAGTTTGTATAAACCTTCATGAACTATCAATATCAATCTTCATGGATGATCAACATCAGTCTTCATGGATGATTAATAGTAGTTTTCAAGTAATATATTAATGCAAATTTATGATGATATACATATGTAGATAGACTTCACCAAACATTGATTCAGAAAGCCCAGTGAAAAAAAACCATAATAAAAAAAAATGCGTGAAAATATATAGAGGTATGACCATTTCGATGTTGACGCCTCTCTAAAACCTACTTAGAATTATAAAAATTTAGTAAAAAAATATCCATTAGATAGAAAAAGAGTACATTGAGGTCAAGTAAGTATATTTCTAGATACTCCCTATGATCTCGATATTATCGAGAAACTATAAGCTTTGCAATGTAGAGAGCCTCCGCAATCCGGTGCCATAAATGAACTTCTGGAAAGTGGACTTCGACATAGACTTTGTTAAAATGTCTTCCAAGTTTTCATGTGATTGGATCTGCTTCAATCTTTTGATGTTGCTGATACAAGTAGAAAAGTTTCGGTGCGATGTGCTTGGTATTCTCCCTTGATGTAGCCCTTCTTCGTTTGGTCAGTACATGCGATATTGTCTTCATATATTATCTTCGAGACATTATTGATAGAAGATAATCCACTTGCAATCTGAATATGTTCAATGATGGCTCGCAACGATATGCACTCTTGGGTGGCATCACTAAGGACTATATGCTCGACATGATTAGAAGAAATGGAGATTTGAGTCTGCTTTTAGACTTCCATGGTATCAATGTATCACAAATGGTAAATACATAACCAATTTAGGATATCGCCTTGTGCTGATCAGATAAATAATCGATATCGGTATGGCCGACAAGTTAGAGATCATTTCGAGGATCAAATGGGGTTTGATTCATTCCGAGATATATAGTGATAGACTAAGCCCATGTTTGTAGTACTCTTAAGGTAAAAAAAGGTTTCTTTATTGTCATTTCAGTGATGGCATCTTGGTGCAACACTAAATCTAGCCAAAAGATTTACAAAAAATGAGATGTCCAGTTTAGTGCATTGAGCTTAGTACAATGATATGTTTATTGAACTTAGATATGGACTTTCAGGTCCCAATACCTCTTCATCGTCTTCCTTATGATGGAATGTGTCTCGTTTAGTATCTAGAGATCGGCTGTCACACCTCAGTCCCAAAATATATTGGACCAGGAATACGCGACACGCCAGCTACGCATTCGACCAGACTCTAGTCCGACTCGAATACGTATAAGCTGTAATAAAGGGCACTATATAAAAATCTCGTAAATGTAAACATCTATGTCTCAATCCACAATGAACAGTAATATACAAGAAAGAGCTGCATGTGCTAAAGTCGGCCGCCCAATAACACACAAACTCGAATGCGTAGCTGGCGTGTCGCTAGGCTACAACAGCAGATGAATAAACAATATAAAGTAACCATAATGCCGGTAGAAATGATCTGAGTACCTGGTACCAATGCTTGCAAGACAAGCAACTCCATCAGCAACTCCAAATGCTCCGTAATCGTCTATGCTGCAAAACTGGCAGGGGACCAGGTCCTCAGAGGGGCGTAGCAAGGTACAAAAATACAACATGCCAAGTATAACAGAAAGTACAAGTGCAACGACGGTGTAATCTAGCATAACCACCTAAGTGAGACACAGTTTGAAGACAATGTTCGACGCGTGGGCTGTCCAAAATAAAACCGTAGCTCCGGACACGAAAACACACGGGACGTACCGCAGCTCCGCGCAAAGAGTCACACGGGTGATACAACTACTCTAGATACATGATCACTACAAAAATAGTACATATACATATATAAGCGCGTGCAGAAGAGCCCAAACGTCTAGTAACTGTCTTCCCCATCCCAAGCGGTCAACGATTGTGCGTTGAACCTGAACCTCTATCTAACAGTCTCGTCACACTAAATAACTATCAACAGACGCGACCCTAAGGTCGTCCCAGTCTCCGGTCATGATGTCAGTATCAGAATACAGGAAATCTGGCACGATAACAGTGTATGGACGTGTCCTAGGGTTATGATATACACAGGTACGTACATCAAGGTGTTGCGAACATCTAACACTCGTTACCAGACGTTACCAATGACCGTCTGTACCCGGTTTTGACCCGGACGCGGAGTAACGATTCTAATCAAACTCGCGCACAATGCTCATAATAAAATAATAAATATCTGTTAACTAAAATACAGGGTGGCAAGGTACACTTGCCTGCTTCCGGCTGCTAAAGATGGGGATCCGGTACAACGTCCAAGTCTGCAGGTCCCGAGACACAAGCTCAATCAATAACTATCACGAGACTGAAATAAGAAGTGACACATGTCTAATCATATGTTCAACCTTAGTTACAAGTCATATGGACACGAAGCTAGAGGGTTGACCAAGGTTGACTCGGGGTACGTTACATCTAATCAAATTAATCATCTGTACAATATCATCAATCCAAACCTCAATCTTACTATATTCATTACGATATTCAGTTAATCAAACCCTGATCAAATCCTCAGTTTTACCTCAGTGTTCACAGACGTTAACATGCACATTGACGTCTCAAGCTCAAATAAATAATTAATATTCTCATTTCTCAATCACGGTCTCATGATTTGATATTATACCTATTTCACGATCGAGCACCTGCTTCCAATGTTCATCAACATTTTAATATCATATTATTATTCAGCAATAGTTTAAAACAGCTCAATCAACAATAACCCATACGCGTATAATAAATAGGATAACACCCTACTGTCTCGTATGGCACTCAAAAAACCCAATCTCAAATTATAGCACGTTATAACCATCATGTGTATATATATTCTATGTCCTCAAACAACTTTATCAACAACTTTCAATATTAACCCAAGGATTGATATCCCTCTACCATTTTATAGTAATTAATCTGCTCCTTGGTAATAATTAATGTTTTAATATCACCATTATTTCTCAACCGTTTAAATGCATGCATAACATCAAACCCTACTCAATACATTAACCATAACCCTGAATATTAACTAAGCATGTTAACCATCAATGCATTTACATTACCATCAACCCTAACTTAGTATATATAACCCATATTCAAAAATACATAAGAATACACTACAAGGAGAGGGGGAGAAACTTACCCCGGGTAGCGTGGTGGTGGTGTTGGCCGGATGGCCGAGGGGTCGCCGGAGTGTGGTCGAGGGAGTCGACAGCACGGGGGAATCGCTGTTGAGTGCAGTGGGGAGCTCGACTGTAGCGGGGCGGAGGAAGCTGGAGGTGGCCGGGGTGGCACAGTGGGTGGTGGCGTTGGTGTGTGGAGGTGGTGGTAATGGCGGATGTGGTGGTGGTAATGGCGGATGTGGTGGTGGCGTTGGTATGTGGTGGTGGCGTTGGTGTGCGGAGGAACGACAGCAATGGCGGTGATGTGCGGTGGTAGCGGAACGGGGATGGCCGAGGGGTGAAGTCGGCAGCGGGGTGGCTCGTGGCAGCAGTCGGGGATGACTGGCTCGGCCGGGGTTGGCTCGTGGTAGTGGCCGGAGGGAAGTGGGCTTGGCAGCAGTCAGGGATGACTAGCTTGGCCGGGGTTGGCTCGTGGCAGCGGCCGGAGGGAAGTGGGCTTGGCAGCAGTCGGGGATTCAGCGGGTGGAGGAGTCAAAGTGTAGGTGGTGGTGGTGGCTGCACCGCTCGGAGAAGGAAAGACTCGGCCGGATGAGGGGTTTGCTTAGCCGGAGTGTGTTTCTCAAGGAAGAAGAGAAAAAAAGGAAGAAGAAGAAGAAGAAGAAGAAGAAGAAGAAGAAGAAGAAGAAAAGATGTGTCGGCTGCAATTTTGTGAGGAGGGAGGAGAGAGAGAGGGTTGTGTTCTCTAGGTTTGGAGATTAGGGCCGGCATGGGGAAGAGTGTGGTAATGGAGATATTTTATAGGGAGTTGTGTGGTTGGGGATGCTCCAATTTCAAATGAGTGGCTAGGATTTCATATAGAGAAAAATTGTGTTCACCAAAGGAGAGGGAGTGGGGATGGGCTTGACCGGTCAAAGAAGAGGGGGCTTGTTCATTTGGTCTTGACCAATGAGGTTATGACACCTATTGCAATAATTACAACTAAGCCCCTTAATTTTGGGTATTTGCACAAACACATGAAATGATGCAAAATTTATGGAAGAATTGGTGTTTGGTGTTTTGTAGTGTGAGGGGGTGTTGTGTATTTTGTATGGGCTTAATTCATGGGGCATTGGATTAAGTTGGGATTAAAAATGAGATTAGTCAAAGTTGGTATCCCCAATTTAATTAGAATAAATTTTTATGTGCTCTTAAATTAAATGGGGGCACATGGGGTCTCAATTGAAAGTGACACAAAGGTCATAAACGGTATAGGCTTGGTATCAGTCTTGGACCCTTTAATTGGTCCAGCTCAACGGGTTGAGTTGGTATCTCAAAATTAATGACAACGACACAGGTGCGCGACACAGGATTAAATAATAGATTTTGGATACGGAAAGTTGTGCAATTAAATTAGAGCACAAGGAATTATGATTTTGAGTGACGGGAAAGCCCAGCGCCTAAATTGGCGTGTCAAGTCAAGAGTACAACAATCGGTTAGAAATTATGGGCTGATGTTGGGCTCCGAACATTGCAACAACGGTAGGGTGCACCATGGGTTTTATTAAAGACTCAGACATCTGCATCCTTAATTCTAAACCTCAAACATCTACTGCTAAACCAAAATTTTCCAACCCATAACCAGACTATCTATAGAAATAAATGAGGGGGTTTACATCGAACGATCATGGATGTACTCGAGGGTGTTGCTTTGTCCATATTAAATTGACTTAACACCTTTTGGGTATAACTCCATTAGTGAACCAAAACACCATCGGTACAATGTCCAAGATGCAGTCTTAAGAAGAATCGAGTTTTCTCTAGATCCTTCATCTAACTCTCAAGCTCTTCAGGAGTCCCGATGAGATTTTTGTCATCGACATAGACTACTACAATCACAAATCCGTAATATAATTTCTTGATAACATGGAAGGGCATACTTCATTATTCATATATCCCTAATTGATTAAATACTCACTTAGGCGATTTTACCACATCCTCCTGGATTATTTTAATCCATAAATTGAATGCCCCAACCTGATTAAGATCGTGTTTTGGGATCTTGAATATATCTTGATATCCATTTTTTACATATGCACTGTAACAACATCTATCAGTTGCATGTTCAGTTTTTCAAAAACTACCAAACTAACAAGGTAGGGGAACGTGATTGATGTCCATTACGAAAAATATGACTCATCGTATCAATCCCAGGGCGTTGAGAGAAGCTTACACCACGACGCATGCTTTATACCGTAATATTTCATTCATCTCATTATGCTTCCATAAGAAGATCCACTTGTATCGTACAATTTTTTACAATGGGTGGTGTTAGAACTTGTAAATCCCCTATAATTTTGATCATGAAATTATCCCTAATTAAAAGTTTCATGGACTATGGCTATTACTATTATATGTTAATTTAATTATTAGAATGGTAAGTTTTAAGATTGAAACCATATATATATATATATATATATATATATATATATATATATATATATATATATATATATATATATATATATATATATATATATAAAGATGATTATTAGATAGCTTGCTTAGTTAGTTTTTGAGTTTAGCTAATCATTTAAGCCTCTAAACCCTTCCTTTTCAATGCTCCACTAGTTATCACAATCCCCTTTCTTCTACAATTCATGGAATGTACTCATTGCAACCTCCTGCTTATACTATTCCTCCTCCTCAAGTAAATATTAAGCCCCATCCCATTCCTACACTATACTATTTATGTTCTTATTCCTAGAGGAAAATCACCCCACCCATAAGACCTTACAAATTCTCCTCAAGAAAGCAACCAACTCACGCCATGATAATTGTGCACACACACACAATTAATACTAAAGAGACTTCAATACCCCTATCCTTAAACAACTTTGTTATTTGGCTTGCTTCATCCGTACACCGGCGGCCGAGCGAGCCAAATATAGGGCGGAGGAGGGAGGGGCGGTCGGGGGGGGGGGGATAGGGGGGAGGGCTCGGCGAAGGAGGAGGAGGTGGCAGCGGCGCCGCCGATGGCGGAGGAGGGCGGAGCAGTATGTTGCCCTCTCGTAGGAGGAGAAGGAGGAGGCGGTAGCGGAGCAGGAGGGGGGGGGAGGCACTGGCGGAGCAGGAGGGAGGCTGTTGGCGGCAGCATTTGGCTCGCTCCGTCGCGCGTGCACATCGGGTGCACGGTTGGAGCGAGCCAAATAACATATTCTTTCCTTAAACTATTCCCATAGTACTATAGGCAACCACCTATTTCTCTCTCCATCTATTCCAACTTCCATAAGCCACACCCTCTCCATCACACATTCTATTGTACTTGATTCCCTACTCACACACTCAAGCTAGTTTTCATACCCCTTCACATGTGATCTCCAATAACTCACAACCCCCCATATATTACCTCAATTTTACCTCTTCCACAAACACATACATGACTGAGCATACTTCATATTCTCCATTTTCTTCACTTATACTTCTTCTTCACCTTCATCTTCTACTCTCATGGTAAACTTTGACCAACACCATCATCACTTACACTTCTTCTTCACCTTCATCTTCTATGCAGGCACCGTGCTACCGTTGAGCTGCGAGTAGTGCACCGTGGTACAATGTTCAACAAATCAACCCTAGTGCACTGCGCAAAGCCTCCTACTCATCCTCCTCTCTCTGTTGTGAGTCCTTGAACCTAACTATATGTGTTCGATTCTAGGTCCTTTTGTTTGTGCAACAATGAATCAGTAGGCATGAATAAGTTATACTAGAAACAAACCATATGAAACCTAGTGTAACATGGTATTTTGGATGAACTTCTAACTATAAGTTTGAGTTCCTATTGAAAAGGTATAAGCTTGAGCTTATTGTGAGAAAATTCTAATGAACTCATATAAAATTGTTTGAGCACTTATCAAAATAGTGAACAACTCATTGTAACTTTTATCCACACTAATAGATTGCTAAGGTGTTAGTGTTAGACTGGCACTTTGATTTCTATCATACAAGAAGGTGGTTAGTAAATGGATATGTCTATAATTCATTTACTAAGTAGATTCTAGTCTAGCACACCAACCATAGCTAACAAATGGGACTCATATAGTTCCTACAAAATTTGTGCAAGTATATATATGTTCTTTAACTAAAATTATAGCTCCAAGTTTAGCTCACATGGTTATTGTGTATAAAACCATCCCCATTTTGTATAGACACCCTTTTCCAATATGTTACACACACAGGGGCCCTTAAATCATTGAATTCATAGGGGCGCCCCAGCACACACACACACACACACACACACACACACACACACACACACACACTGTGTTAGCTTGATTTGAACACCCTCCCTATACTTGGGTGTATGTACTATCCTCAATTACTGTTATATCACCCACTAATCCTGGATATACCCCTTTCTATGTGCTTAAATACCCTTATTAAATACCCTCTTAACCCTCCTAATTAAATATGTTAATGAAGAATTAGTCGTATAGCTAGACATGAAACCCTTAATCAATTATTCTGAAGTGTATGATTGTTTGGATTCAATTATGTTTGCGGTGTACGTTGTCCACAACGCTCGATGCTAGGTGCTCCAGATCCTCTTCCCATTGCTGAGTTTGATTCAGGTATATTTATTTTTTGTGTACGACACAACGTATTCGATATGTCGACTCCTCACTAATCACGAATTAGGAAAGTATACCTTGCTACTAGTATTCCAATTATTATATAAATTCTAGTAAATATATTATTATTTCTTTAATACCCGTTTGTTGATATTGATTGTCCGAATCAGATTCGGGTACAGTCGATCGTCGGTATTGGTAGCCATATAGGCATAATTGTGCATATTATATCTCAATACCATGAGATTGAGGTATCCCTTGGTTATGGTCAATATCTTAGGATACTTCATCACCAAACGTTCATGCATGGCACGTTCCCCATATTTGACTTATCATCAGAGCAATCAA
Source organism: Iris macrosiphon (assembly GCA_036927795.1). Classification (NCBI taxonomy): domain Eukaryota; kingdom Viridiplantae; phylum Streptophyta; class Magnoliopsida; order Asparagales; family Iridaceae; genus Iris; species Iris macrosiphon. The sequence continues at coordinate 106,556,326 of JAYESA010000002.1, forward strand.
AATGTGTACTAGCCCTAGGTTATAAAATTGAACACGTATTTGGTAATTACTTGCAGACTCATTAGTTATAGTTTGAGGATCCGATCAGGTCCGTCATTGACACAACTCGTACGATCATATTGGGAGATGAGGCAATCACTAGGCGGTTGTACTACTTTCTTATATTGTTACCGTTGCCTCTTACCAGAGCTGTGGAGGTATTATAGTTACCAAAGTATCCTTACCAGATCTTCGGAGTTTAACATGACATCCCACACGTGCGAACATTGTCCTCAATATGCATGTCACTTAGTTTGTTACCGTAGATGTACCCATTTTGAGTAGAATTATTATATTGATGTTTACTTTTGGCATGCTATTTTGTATTTTGCTACGTTTCTCTGAGAATCTATTTTTCTTCCAAACGTAGGTGGGAAGATTTATCCAAAGTAGTATGGACCCAAAATCTACACATGAGCTGTTCAAATAAAGGACGTCGGGATTCTCCCTGAGGAGTACCCTTGACCAGTGGCAGGCCTCCACCTTGAGATTTGAATATCTTTATATAGTTAGTTGATATTTGGATCTGGTTATCTTCTTGCACTTTATTTCCATTCGGTTCTTGTATTAACGAATTTGTTCCCGAAGATTCTGTCAGACCTGTATTATGGCATATTTCCTTATTGTCTTATTTCAGCACATGTCACAGTCCTGAACCAGAATATTGAAGAGCGGAGACAGACAAAGCCAGCTATGTATACCGGAGTACACCAGTACCCTGAGATACAGTCACGATGGTGGAAGTCATAGGGCCTTAATACTACAAGTCAACAATCAATCCTAGGTCAAGCGATCCTAGGTGTCTCAATCACAAGTAAATCAACAAGATACAAGATATATGATCATCAGACATAAAATAGTAAAGCATCCCAAACTATGTATACATAGATGATCATGAAGCTAGTTGAACAAAATGATTAACTAGCGAGAGTATAAGTCATACATGATCAGCACTAGATATAGATTAGATATAAACAAAATCTTGTTAGCCCGTAGACATGATGCCAAGTCCAAAAAATAAGCTAAACACGTGCTCGAAGGCTAAACATCATAAAAGAATAATGTATAGATACTAGTGGGAGAATGAAGGATGAACCCACTTATGTACTTTGGTGCTCTATGTAGTCACCATCCAGTTGAAGATAGGGAAGATCCTTAGGTTCTCCTATGAGATTTAGCCATACAAAACCAGTAGGATCAGACCCCTAATAACAAGTACCATAAAGGAAGCCAAAATGTAGAGGCTGAGTAAGCACATCCATCTACAGGAACCGGAGGGTCGTATAAACTAAAACCAGTAATAACTAACACAACAACGGATAGAGACAAAAATAAATAAATGCGGATCGAGACTCGTGCGCTATACCAATGCACTTATCTTGAGAATGGGAAAGACGATAAGCAAAATAATATGGGGGTATAGAGTAAACAACTGGTGACATAAAGTAAACATGAGACAAGTAAAATAAATATGGACATGTGAACATGTAAGAAAATCTGGGGCATATGAACATGTACAATACAGGGGCCATGTATATCATGTGGGTACATGATCAAAAATATGGCACAAATAACCGTAAATATGTATAGGAACAATAATTGAATATAATAACAATGAGAATAATAGAACCCATGAATAGACAATAAGACTGGTTTCCTACCCTTACACCAAACAAGGACAAAAGGTAGGAACCGACCCTATGACCATTCACGTGTCCAAGTCAACAAATAATAACATCACAATGATGAGGCAAAACTGAATATAATAACTATAGAAAAGAATAAGCCGACAAGCAACAAGAAAGCCTAGGAACTTCTCAAAATCGGATCCACAACCCTTAAACCAAACAAGGATCGGAGTTATAGATTTTTTTCTGAGCAAAACTTAGCTTCTGGGTACCCACCGGCACATAAGACAATACACGAGAATAGAAAATAATATGCAACCAACAGAGCATGACCAAACATTTTCTACGGCTTGCTATAGTTAGCTAACTAGGGTTATCACAATCATAATTACTAACAAATACAATTTAGAAATTTTCATATGGTTGCATGCCCTGCAGACTGTCCAAGCTATCCAACCGAAATTAAGACAAATAGCTATAGCAGATGCACAACCAAATCAACATTCATCCTAAAGAGGTGATATCACACAATGGTAAGCCAAGTATACTCCACACAACGGTGAGTCATGTATTCTCTACACGACACTGAGCTAATAATAATAATAAAAATAATAAACATGTACAAGATTGCCCCACTCAACGGTGTACTAGAAATATGCCCCTCAAGAAGGAGAGCTCTAAATACATTCAGAAAAGCGACAAGATAACATGACCGCATGCAACCTGGAGATTCTTCCCACCTGATGCTCCAGTTATTCAAGCTAGTTGTTTTAATCCTTAACATTTTTATTTAGAATTCTGGGTGTAAAATTTTACAGAATCCATCCTAGACATGTTATCCCCTCGGGGATATGCAAGACCGAACAATAATTTAACAATTAAAAGCACAAGTTCAAGATAAGAAAATAACCACATAGGAAACATAAGCGTACGCTATGACAAGACACAACAAAAAAATATATAATTCAAAAAATATGAGTGTGCTACTACGAGCCACTATCAAGGAGGTAGGTGAGTCACAAGTTATGAGTGCGCTACGATGAGCCACTATCAAAGATCAGGTCATAGAACAATATATGGAGGTGTGCTCATGTTAAGTACATATAAGATGTACAATATATACATAACTATACAATATCATAGAATTATGCTAAAGAATCAATACAATTAAAGAAAATCTAAAAAATGGACAAAAACAGCCAATTTAAGCAAAAATAGCCAAATTCGGATTACCGACGGATGATCCGATATGAAACATGTTTTTGGGTGAAAATTCGGAAGATCCGTTAGATTTTTGTGGATTAGCATCGTATTTTTGAATGGTCACAACAACCAAAATTTGAGAAAAACTCAAAACTTGTTTCGGCCATAAAACTTTGTTTTAACTCAAAATTTGACGTTCAAAGGTCAAAATTGAATACAATTAAATTTTCTACAACATGGGAGCATTAGATTTCACAAATTCAAAGATTCGATAAATTAATTCCTCAAAATACTCTAAAAATAGGTTTACGAAAAACCAAAATGTGTTCGAATTCCACAAATCTTAAAACCACTAAGGTATAAGCTAGGTAAGGCTCTCATGTAGCATATATGACTAAGTTCTACAAGAAAAACATGAGTATCATACATGATACCAAGATCATATCCCGTATCTTACTATTAGATCTAGGAAATAACTATGGCCATAAACAGAAATAAAATGCATCAAAATATATAAGGCCAAGAACTAAACTAGTAGAAAATCATGTAGAAAATATTTCTATCGTTAATATTTAAGAAATAATGACAATAAAAAAAATCTTAAATATAAGGTTCATAGAATGACAAAATGTACTTGCCTACGGTCGAGCTCCCAGCCTAAACCTTCTGCTCCACCACCAAGAGGGGTTCAAAAACTACACTCTTAGGCCTCAAGACCAAGCTCCAATTTCACGTAGACAATGGAGAGGAAATTAAAAGAGAGAGGAGAGAGAAAGTAAAAGAGTTTATATAGAAGGGGTGAATTAATCATGACCGTTGGAGGTGCCACGTCAGCGATCCACGTCACGATCTAAATCAATCTCATCAACTCAAAAGAAAACCAAAAAACCAATGGATAATAGGATAAATCAGAACCAAGATACCAATGTATGAAAGGGTGAATCAAATATTATTTACAAAAATATCCAAAATACTATTCACAAAAAAAATTCTAAAACACTATTCAAGAAAATATCCAAAAATAGAAATATCCCAAACGGAATATCGATGGTATAGACCAGTATAGCGACGGTTTGCCAGCCAAGAGGCAATATTTTCTAATTTAGAAAAGTCTGAGGATTTGTTTTATGTACGGATCCTAACACTGGTCTATGAAAATGACAATGAGTATTCTACTGGTCCAGGGTAGTCTCTCATAATAAAACAAAATCATAAATACATGAATACAATAAATGAAACTCATGATACATCATGATTGAAGGACCTAAAAGCAACTCTAGAGGGGGGATGAATAGAGTATGTGACAATATATACCAACTAAAAATGAAGGCAAATAACCAACTAGCAAGAATGTAACACAATATTAAGTAAATGCACAATTAAGTAGAGTTTAGAGAGCAAACACAAACACCGAGAATTTTTATCCTAATTTCTCTCGTCGAGGACTAGTCCAGGCCCGAGTACTCTTGCTCGATGTTAATGTACTATTTGTGAAATAGCGTACATCATAAGTTTTGATCCGAAGACTTATAACTTCTTACAACATGAGCTTTGATCCGAAGGACCCACAACTTCTGACACATTCGTTTGATGTGAAGGACACACAGACTACAAGGAATTAAAACTTTGAAGTACCAAGCCTTTTACAACTCGATCAGATTTCTAAATTGAATCCAGGTTGGTACTTGAAGGCTAGGAGTTAATCTTGGGAATGGAAATATTAAAGCTCTGAATGTAATAGATGAGAAGATTGAATATAAATTAGTGAGATTGAATGGTGGATTCGAAGCCTATTTATAGGTTTTCTAGGACCGAACTCGGGCAGAGTTCGGTGCCCTAACGTTCCAAAATATGAATATTGGAATCCTGGTCTGACGGAGTAACGTTGGAAGTAAACGTTACAAACTGGGTCAAGGGGATTGAGTTCGGCCCGAGTTCGGTCCTAGATCGAGTTCGGCCCGAGTTTGGTTCCCACTGTCCAGGGTTTTTTTGGGTTTGGTTTGCTTTGTGGACTAGGATGTTATATGGATGAGATTTTCAATCCTAGTGCCAACATAACCCAATAAAGATTTTGTCCTAATAAAATAAAAGGAAAAATACAGGACAAAATAAAAAACCGAGAGTACTTCATGACGTCAAACTTCTGAAACGTCCGATGACTTGAAGACGCATTTTCCTTTGATGACAGTAGTCCAAAGATAAACAGATCTGAAAATCTGAATACCTTTCGGGGGCTTCGCCCCTGAACCCCTACGAGGGACACTGCTCCCTCGACCCCCGTTCACTGACCGGGCAGCAGAACCCTCGAGTGTGAGGCTCCGGAGATGTCGTAGGTAGTTTAGAGAAATCTTCTGGTATAACACCGTCTTTGTCTCATCATTATTTCTTCATTGCATATGTCTATTATTTTTTGTAAATACATGTTAGACGAACAAAGCAATAATGATAACATTTAATGCATATCTGGACAATGCCGAGTTTAAGCAAAAGTTACTATAGTGATTGATCGATTATCATAATGCTAAACTTAATCGATTATCCATATTCAAAAAACATAACTTAAATATCAGGCTAACAATAATATCATTTTACGAGAAAAAATTTAAATACCTAAAAATCAGAAATACAAAAATTCAATAACGAAGGTTGCAACAGATTTGTAGACTTATTATTTCTCTGTATTCTTTTATATTCTTGTATCTGTGAATGAGATTAGTGTACTTATTGTGACTAATTAGCAATGTGGGCTAGAGTTCAAATTTTATAGCTAAGTACGATTAGGTAGACCAATATAGTTAGATTTTACCATAAGACGTATTAGCTGGCTAGTGACACATGGCCTATAATACGTATCTGGGACTGGGCTTGATAGAAATACAGGCCCAAACACTTTGTTCTTCGCCAAGGAAACTAACTCAACCTAAATTATTTCTTTCTATTTTGACCAATCAGTTCTACTTTGACATTCTTCAAAAGAATATAGTTCAATATCCTTGAACTTTATAATTTTATTGGCCTATAAAATATAAAAATATCATCGACAGTTATCTCATTCATGTTTAATAACTTATATAAGCTAGCATACTGGACGCAGATTTTTAGATTCTCGGATATGGGATTTTATGCACTTGTCACTTCTAGGATGCTTCCATAATCCATAATAATATCATGAGTTGGACAATATAAGATGTCATGCCCCGATCTCCCACAGAAATCGGCCGTCCCCGCTGGACGCGAATCGCAGCGCCAGCGATCTTGTGGGATGATCTTTCAATCTGGACGTGATGCCGCACGAGCATAAATTGCTCCCGTGCAAGGCCATGATCCGAACAGACGGTAATATAACTAAGCCACAGAGTCGCACAGATAGTCCGAATGCAGCGAAATAAGAAACGAATAGGCGATTGGTAACAAGTTCACAGAGTCGTCATAGCGAAAGCATTGAAATGAACATAAGTATAGATGTAAAATAAGCACTTTATTAATATTGAATCAGTATTACAAGCAGCGCTAGGCCGAGATTATAAGTCGCTCAAGTCCTCTCTCTCGAAGCAATAAAAGTGTGCCAAGTTGCTACAATTGTGGAATGATACATAGGTGATGTTCCAACATTATGTCTTATATATGTGCTTCAATTCCGGATGCAATATTCCAAGGCTCCAGAGTGGACTCCATGCCTTAGCTCGCACGAAGGAGGATTTCCGTACCGAGCAAGATTTTTCTGCACCCTGCAAGCAATCTGGTGGGTTATCAGTACATGAATGCACTGGTGGAGAGTCTTCTCGCCCGCTCGACAAATCCAAACACATTATCTAGGTTCCGTACACTATCTATTAAGTTATCTTTCTAGTCTTGCCTTAGGATTAGTTTCATGGCATGATGAAAAGCCTAACTTGTATGGCGATACGTCATACGATATATGAGTAACACAGCGATACTTACTATATATATATATATATATATATATATATATATATATATATATATATATATATATATATATATATATATATATATAATCTACGGGAATCATATAAGCAAACACAATGTCATGATCCGGGTTCTGATTCAGGTGCACAAGTTACGCAAATTTCTTAAGAATATTGCAATGGATTGCTCAGGTTGTTCAAATTATGTATAGATGTCTTATACTCATAATCGTTTAGGTATTTCAGAGTACTGGATGTGATACAATAACTCGCACGTGGATTACCGCTAAGCGAGGATGACTTATCTATATGAACATGAGGTTACTGGCACGACGCCATAGAGGATAGTGTAGTCTCAGGGCAAAATAGTGTACAAGCAGGAATATGGGGCATTGCACAATCCCGCCCGATACAGGCGACTATAGTCAGGAGGTTCCGACCGGTCGGATTGGCCCCGGTGCCCCGAAGACCGTCCACGGAACGAGATCCAAAAATTTCTTGTGCACCAAGTTGTCCGTGACCATGCAAGTCTCTATAATCTTCTAGGCCTCTTGTCAGGTATATGTACATGAACAAGTTAGGATATATCAGGCACAAGTTCGAGTCAAGATCTTGTCCGGTAGATGTTCAAGTTTAATTATTCACAAATATATATCGACTCCCTGAGCTATTTAATTCAGTACAGGATGAGTGTTGCTCCACGTGCTGTGATTCTTGCTTTATTGACATGATGCAAATTTCCTGGTCCGAGAATTGCCTTGGCGACCTAACGGTCCCAAATACTTTCAGGTTCGTACTTGCACAGAACGACTATTCGATAGTCTTTCGGAGAACTTAAATGAATGCAGACAAGATAGTGTTACCGAGGGTCATGGCATAAATTATGTGACAAGCATTGAAACGAGATAAACGAGTACAAGTTAGCATGCAAGTAGGCAAGCATGTATTTATATGAAACATAAGCATTTATGTAGCACAGGTCTAAAGGATAGTGCGAGGAGTGAAGCCGTACAGGGACATATCGAACAACATAATTCATAAGGCGAGCAGTGTATACAAGTAAAGCAGTGCACTACAAAGAGTATAAAATAATCTACTCGAGGCATAACGGGGTCTACTTGCACGAAGCTAAGATAGCATGTGAGGGTCTCAACTTTATGCCAAATTTTATTTCCATGTTCTAACACAAGAAATAAGAGATGAGATTATTCCCTTAGCTATGTGCGTTGTATTCTTTATTAGCATGCAAGGGATGATTCACCTAGTGACTAGCATGTATCATCCATATTTTAAGTGTGCAGGCTAAGCAAAGACAGGTTCATCGTAGCCACCTACCTTAGCGATGTTTTGCCTCGGCCGAGCGGTACTCCGTGCGAGCCTTTGAAAGTATAAGTCTGAACTCCTGAAGGGCCAAGTCTGGAATCCTTTGCCTCAAACGAGTCTTCTCACTGAGCAAGGTGGGTCGGGTCGTTGCACTTGCGCCATTTGAATCGGTTGTCCGCTTGAGCGGAACGGGTCATTACATTATACACCACTCAAAAAAATTCTCATCCTCGAGACTTCTTAAGCGCAAATTATTCCATCACACACTATCGAATCTAACTCAAGCATTTTAATCTGTATCGCGTGTGTGATGAGTCTGTCTCATTGAATGACTCTATCATTCAATCCAAGCTTTAACTCGGTCTCTACTGCGCCTTAGCACAAAATATATCGCTTAATGCGGGGTATGGTATGATCCATCTTGAATGACGATCTAAGACTGAGGCAAACTTATCCAAATCGTTATACTCGTCCATGCGAATCTAACATAGTCACTTGCACTAGCATTCGAGATCAGCATATCGCGAGTCTGGATCGTGCACATATTCAAAGCGCCCCTTAAATATATGCATGTCAATTAACTTAGCGATAGCGAAGTCTTTGCACTCGAGTTCAACGTATCATTAAGTCTTGGATCGTGCATATGTTCAAGGCATCCCTCAAACATCTGAATTCAACCAAACTCATTGATAGCGAAGTCAGACAAGCTACTTGCGAAATCTCAAGGGTTTTTCTCTTACAAATCACGATGATACCTCCAACTTGGTCAATCAAAATTTAAGCCATTTCTAATCCCACTCAAATCAAGCATTACACTACGTCAAGCACGATCTGTCCGATCTACCGTTCCAAGTCTAACTCCAAGTCTTAATGTCCCAATTCTATGGCTTTCTCAAGCAATACTCTAAAGTCAGTTACACAAGTTTTTTCACTCAGCATAGGGTCGTCTGCCTGATTACTAGGTCAGTTCACAAGGTCATAGGTACAAGTTCAAGCACACAATTCATCGTGCAAATTTATCGCATGATGCTTGCCCCAATTCCTAAGGTTAAACCATTATTCATTTGCACGAGATATTTTACCCAAGCTCGTTTCACTCAGATTCTAAATATCGAGCACAGATCATCCTACTCACATTAACACGTTTGTTGCACAGGGTCCGAGTCCATTCAGTCAAATCCATAATATATCCATGTGGCATGACAAGCCTAGCAATTCACATAGTCTATATCCTTAAACATATTTGATAGAACCTATATATCCATTCTAAGTCTAGACCACCAAGCCATGATTAAATTTTTAATCACCGATCTCAGTCATAAACTCTAAGTCGTCCAACAAGATTCATGTATCCGTTCACAAAACCATCAAGCTTGTCTTACTCCATGTTCTAGACTAACTCATCCAGGAAACACTTTTGATTCACTTGCATTCTCAAACTCGTCTTATCGTGTTGAACCATAAGTCAAGACGATCATTCAATTGTCATGCTCCGTTCTTCCGCAAGTTTGATCATCCTTGCTGGATGTGATATCACCACGCCAATGCTCCCGCTGGATAATCGTCCTAATCCGGACGTGACGCATATACGAGCATAGAGTTGCGCTCGCACAAGATAAGAATATCAAACGTTATGGTTATCATCGAAACGATCGAGACACCTTATCATTTTATTTCACTCCATCCAAGATATATATAATTCTTCAAGCCATGTCCGTTCATGCCGTGATCATAATTCGTCTAGCCAAATCGTCCAACTTTAATGTTACCGTTCGATAATTTCATAGTCTACTTCTGGCATTCCTCAACCAACTAAGTTCAATACTTAAGCCAAAGTTTATCCACCTTCGATATTCTATTTCATCGAGTTTGTTTGAATAATTATGGAACATGTTTCCGCTAGTTCGATTATCCCCGTCGGACGTGAAATTACCACGCCAATGCTCCCATATGATAATCGTTCTCGGTCGGGACTAATTGTCGAAGGTTATCTTTTGAACTAGATTCAAGATCATTCTTCTAAACTCCAGATCAAATTTATTTTTGCTTACCTCTTTCATCAAACCACAATATTACTTTACTTATATCAATTCGGCTATCTTTTAACTATCGATACTATGCCAAGTCTATTATTTTGAAACCATAATATCCATTCTTGGGCTAACTTCTATCGAGCGATATCCTACTCAAGTTTCAATCCGTTTGATTCAATTTAAAATCGCTCGCACGATCCATAAAGTTTTCTTGACCAAGATATCAATTTTATTACCTTGAATCCCTATTTGATATAAGTCTTATCACTTGTCCAATACATTCTCAATCGTTCAACCCAACTATAACATGAGACCTATGAATTCGCTTAAATATTTCTAAAATAATCCATACACCACTCAGGAATTGAGTCACCCAATTAAATCCTCAATCGTGTTAGCATCACTAGCTAGCATATTCACTAAGTCGTTCCTTAGAACTCCTGCATGATACCTAAGCGTTGCTTGCTAAATCTTAGTCTCATATATATTCCTGTTGATAGTCATTCAAGTAACCATATTTAATTTGTATATGCCGACACAAAATAATGGTCCGAGCTATTTCTTTCAAAATCTAAGCACGATTATCTATATTCGCCTTAGCGATAAACTGATAATATTTCTATCGGTTTCTAATCTAAGTCTGTCTTATCCTTATCTGAATAATATCCTAATCTCGCTTGTAAACTTGCCCGCACCAAAGGGTCTTGGCGTGCGATACTCAACACAACTTAGCCAAAAAACTGTGTGCATAGCTAGCTGTCCGAACGATATTCCATCTCGCACACTAACTAGCTGGAAATTACATATAGGTATTTGGGTTCGCACATAACTTGCCAATTCTAGCACGAGTCTATTCCTACACGGTCTAACACAGGTCGGAACAAGGGTCTTCGTAAAACTATCTAGTTCAAGCAATCATATCAATCACATACAAATTTTAAAATTAGTTAGACTCATTGTATGGAATATCCCAATGGGTCAACGAGAGAGAGTGTTTTATACATAACCTACGAACGAGCTTTCGAAACTAAGAAAATCGATAAGAAGTCCAAAGACGTAAAGCCGATGCTCTGATACCAAATATCATGCCCCGATCTCCCATAGGAATCGGCCGTCCCTGCTGGGCGCGAATCACCATGCCAGCGCTCCCGCGGGATAATTTTTCAATCTGGACATGATGTCGCACGAGCACAAACTGTGCACGTGCAAGGCCATGATCCGAACATGCGATAAAATGACTAAGCCACAGAGTCACACAGATAGTCCGAATGCAGTGGAATAAGAAACGAACAGGCGATTAGTAACAAGTTCATAGAGTCGTCATAGCGGAAGCATTGAAATGAACATAATTATAGATGTAAAATAAGTACTTTATTGATATTGAATTAGTATTACAAGCAGCACTAGGCCGAGATTATAAGTCGCTCAAGTCCTCTCTCTCAAAATAATAAAAGCTTGCCACTTGGCTACGATTGTGGAATAATACATGGCGATGTTCCAACATTATGTCTTGTATATGTGCTTTAGTTCCGGATGCAATATTCCAATGCTCCAGAGCGGACTCCTCGCCTTGGCTCGCACGAAGGAAGAGTTTCCGCACCCAACGAGGTTCTTCCGCACCCTGTAAACAATCTGGTGGGTTATTAGTACATGAATGCATTGGTGGGGAGGCTTCTCGCCCGCTCGATAAATCCAAACACGTTATATAGGTTTCGTGCACCATCTATTAAGTTATCTTTCTAGTCTTGCCTTAGGATAAGTTTTATGGCATGGCGAAAAGCCTAACTCGTGTGGCGGTGCGTCGTACGATATATGAGTAACACGGCGATACTTACCAACTTACCATCTATCCTTCCTTGTCCACGACAACCAAGTTAAACTTAGAACGAGTATATATATATATATATATATATATATATATATATATATATATATATATATATATATATATATATATATATATATATATATATATATATATATAATAAAATCCATGGTAATCGCATAAGCAAACACAGTGTCATGAGCGGGGTTCTGATTCAGGTGCACGAGTTACCTAGATTTCTCAGGTATGTTGCAATAGATTGCTCAGGTTGTTCAAATTATGTATAGATGTCTTACACTCATAATCGTTCAGGTGTTTCTGATTACAGAATGCGATATAATAACTCGTACATGGATTGCCGCTAAGCGATGATAACTTATCTATATGAACATGAGGTTATTGGCACGACGCCATAGAGGATGGTATAGTCTCAGGGCAGAATGGTGTGCAAGCAGGAACATAGGACATTGCACATATCCCGCCCGACGCAGGCGACTACAGTCAGGAGGTTCCGATCGGTCGAATCGGCCCCGGTGTCCCTGAGACCGTCCGCGAAATAAGATCTGAAAATCTTCCTTGTGCACCAAGTTGTCCGTGACCATGCAAGTCTCTATAATCTTCCAGGCCTCTTGTAAGGTACAAGTACAGGAGCAAGTCAGGATATATCAGGTACAAGTTTGAGTCAGGATCTTGTCAGGTACAAGTTAAGTTGAATTGTTCACAAATATATATCGACTTCCTGAGCCATTTAATTTAGTACGTGACGAGTATTGCTCCACGAGCTGTGATTCTTATTTTATTGACATGATGCAAATCTCCTGGTTCGGGAACTGCCTTGGCGATCTAACGATCCCGAATACTTTCAGGTTCATACTTGCACGGAATGACTATTCGATAGTCTTCCGGGGAACTTAGATGAATGCAAGATAAGATAGTGTTACCGTGGGTCATGGCATGAATTATGTGACAAGCATTAAAACAAGGCAAACAAGTACAAGTTATCATATAAGGAGGCAAGCATGCATTTATATGAAATATAAGTATTTATGTTAGCAAAGGTCTAAGGGGGTAGTGCGAGGAGTGAAGCCGTACAGGGACATATCGAGCGACATAATTCATAAGGTGAGTAGTGTAAACAAGTGAAGCAGTGCACTACAAAGAGTATACAATGATCTACTCGAGGCATAGCAGGGTCTACTTGCACGAAGCTAAGGTTGCATGCCAGGGTCTAACTTTAAGCCATATTTTATTTTCCTGTTCTAACACAAGCAATACAAGATAGGATTATTTCCTTAGCTAGGTGCGTTGTATTCATTATTAGCATGCAAGGGGTGATTCAACTAGCGAATAACATGTATCGTCCATATTTTAAGTGTGCAAGCTAAGCAAAGACAAGTTCATCGTAGCCATACACTTTAGCGATATTTTGCCTCGGCCGAGCGATACTCTGAGCGAGCCTTTGAAAGTCTAAGTCTGAACTCCTGAAGGGCCAAGTCTGGAATCCTTTGCCTCAAACGAGTTTTCTCGCTGAGCAAGGCGGGTCGGGTCATTGCACTTGCGCCATTTGAATCGGTTGTACGCTTGAGCGGAATGGGTCATTATATAAGATAGTGGAGTCGAGGATGCCAATCTTCTCCTCTTTCGAAAGAGGGAATCCTATGAACCGAAGGGTCCGCTGTTCTTTAAGTCGAGGGAAAAATGACCGGCTAGCTGCCATTATATCTTATCATACTTCTGGTATGATACTCCATCCTTCAGGGACAATATTGTGGCTTCTTTCAGGGGCTATTTTTTCTTCATGGAAAGTTTTTCTTTCGCACATGATGTCTATCCTTGCAGGAACATTTTTAACAGGTATATGTGATATCGTTACTTTTACTAGACCAAAGAATGTGTGTAGCATATTTTGTGTTAACTTATGAAGATCTAGGATCCTCCATGCTTCATTATCACATTGAACAGTGAGATCGAGATAAGACAGAGTGGATACATACCATGTCAATTTATGTCATTCTTTGGGAGTATTGTCATAATTATCTCCCCAAAATAGCATAAAGACTATCTCGTAAAAGTGACAATCCACAAATCTTTCGGTAAAGAGATCATCTATCGAGGGATCTAAATAACGAATATTCGATGGTAAAACATAATCGACATAGATTTCAATATTATATCATGATGCCCTATTTTAGTATGTTGCGATAACGCAACAAGTACATAAGCTGCATACCAAAAAATGCATAAATACAAAAGTTCATATTTGTACCCAGTAATTAACTATAACACCAAATAAGATTGGGTGGCAATGGGCCTTTGATAGATTAACATTAATGCATACAATATTAGATAGCCCTATGCAAAATAAGAGTTTGGTGCACATTACCATAGTCCTTGCGAACGATTCAGACACTTAATAAATATTTTTGTGAGGTTGTTTTGGGTGTGAACATGGGGGGCTAGGTGTTCAACTTTAATCCTAAACATATGCAATAATCGTCAAACGTCATTGATGAAAACTATTTGGCATTGTATCTTCTAAATTTTATGTGATGATCTGGGTGGTAAGTTCACAACTTAATCAACTAAGCAAGGATATACAGGTTTTCGAGTGGACAACAAGCATACGTGTGACTAAAGAGTTGATTCATCAACCATTAAATCTTTAAATGGTCTACCCTTTGTTGGATAGATCCATAAATCTCCTCTTGAAATCTAGTGTAGAAAAAGGGAGGAATATGCTTGAGAAAGAGTACTACAATATGCAAGATCCTTACTACGGGTAAGATGATGCTCGTGTGTAGAACCGAGGATACAACGCATCAAGTCTGGACCCGAGCAACCCAGATGGTCATGCCAAAACATAAACATTTTCACCTTTTCCAGTATACGCTTATGGCCAAATGTATTAGAACTCCACTCCATTTCATAAGTGGTTTCATCTTACTAATTATTTTCTCAAATATCCTTAAAACTCAATACTGTTATTACAAAATGAGGAGAATATGTTAATAGTAAATTTGGTTCCATTAGATAAATAAAGTGGGCTATGTTGTGCCCCTCTATCAGATTGAATGAGCATGATAGGGTTGTCAGAGTATTATGCTTAGGTATAAAGTTAAAAAAAATTAAGTTTGTTCGTGAAAAATAGTGTGCGTAGACACAATATCAGCCAGACATCTAACTTTCACACTTGTCATTCCTAAGAACAAATTAATTACATTAGCACATGTTGAAAGAATTAAATTAACTATTAAAAAATTATCCTAAAAATATTCTAACTAAAATAAAACATGTTAATCTAGTAATGAAATTAAATTTTTTGGCGCATCTGGTCCTTCAATATCTACTCTTCCATCGACTGGTGGAAGTCAACTATTTCAAAAGTAGTATCTAATTGTATTCGTTTACTATGTAGGTAAGCGCATGACTAGTATGATGTTGGGGTCCAGTCTGGATTTGGTAAATTTTGGAGCCCAAATATGGTCAAAGATTTGATTTGATATAATTTAGAAATCTACATTAAATATAAGATTTAATTATATTTTAAATTTGTATCAAATATTTAATTTGACTATATTTGGACGTCCATAATTGGTGTTGGGCTATTTTAGGTGGAATATGATTCTTATTTTAAGGTTTTCTATTTAGTAAATCCTATTATGACCTAAAATAACATTTCTCATCCTATAAATATCGGAGGAGGGTGGAGGCACAAATGACAACACAAGTTGGAGATTCGGGATGCTCGTCCACGAAAAATCTAAGAGAAAGTCCGTGCTTTGCTATTAGGACTTCTCCATCCAAGACAAAAGGAAGAAAGCAATCTGATCGAGGATTCGTCGCCTTATGTTAGGAAAATTTCTACGGGTTGGTGAGTGATTTCAATTATAATTTTTTTCTTTTCTTCTTGAGCGTGGTGGGGGGGTTGAATCTATTAGGGCAAATGGTTTAATATTTATTTTATCAATCTTGTAATTTTACCCGAGTTATAAAGGTTGGGATTTTTTCAGGTGACGTAGTCACCGCCATATACTTGTCTTTATCTATACTTGGTGTCCGTTGGATGAAGGTTTGTTTTCAGGTGGGTTGGCCTAAAGTTTCTGCTACGATCAG
Source organism: Iris macrosiphon (assembly GCA_036927795.1). NCBI lineage: Eukaryota > Viridiplantae > Streptophyta > Magnoliopsida > Asparagales > Iridaceae > Iris > Iris macrosiphon. The sequence goes on from JAYESA010000002.1 coordinate 106,572,419, forward strand.
TCTTAGATATTGTATCGGAGCACTTGCAGGGCATGTTTGATTTCCAACATCTGGTATCAAATCTACTGGTTTTGGTTCTATCAACTATGTCTACGGAGCAGATGAACACTCGTATGATCACCCTCACAGGGGGAATTGGGCGATTTGGAAGCCAAGGATGGAGGATCTACTCTGGTGCAAGGACTTGTATGGTCCGTTGGAGGACGATAATGCTAACCATCAGACAAAGCTGCTGAAGATTGGAAATGACTGGATCAAAAGGCCGTTGGATTCATACGCCAATGGCTGGATGACTCTGTGTTTCACCACATGTCCATTGAGAGTTCAGAAAAAGAATTATGGGGGAAGCTGCATTCGTTGTACGAAAGGAAGGCGACTGACAATAAGGCATTTCTGATTCACCAACTCGTCAACTCGAAGTACATGGAGGGTGCCCCAATGGCACAATATCTGAACGAGATTCAGGGTATTATCAATCAGCAGTCTACGATGAAGATGGTGATTGATGATGAGCTTTAGGCCCTTTTGCTTTTGAGTTCTCTGCCGGTAAGCTGTGAGACGTTGGTGGCGTCGGTGAGCAACTCTGGGCCTGGTGGAGTTTTCACGATGGAGGCAGTCAAAAGTAGCTTATTGAACGAGAAGATTTGGCATAAGCAAGTAAAATCATCGCAGGAGTCCGCTCTGGTAGCTTCCTACGGGAAGGGAAGACCCAAGTCACAGACGAGGACATGGGGGAGTTCTCGGGATCTTCGGACTGTGGACCGCAAGGAGGGCTACTATCACTGTGGCAAAATGGGTCATATTAAGAGGAACTGTATGAAGCTCAAATCTGAGAATGCCAAAGGCAAAGATGATAAGAAGGATCTCACAGTTGTGGAGATCTCATAATCGCAACAACCGACGCAGAGAAACCTTGTGGCATATGTCATGATGGCGATTGAGTCATGGACACAGAGATGTCGTATTATGCCACTCCATATAGGAGGATCTTCACGTCATACCACTGTGACAAGTTTGGATGTGTGAAGATGGGCAACAAGGGGACGACTGCAGTTGTAGGCATCGGTGATGTACACTTGACAACGGAATTTAGTGAGAAGCTTGTTCTAAAGGATGTGCGACATGTACCGAGTTTGTGCTACAAGTTGGTTTCGGTAGGGAGGCTGGTGGATGATGGCTGTCACAGTTTGTTTGGGGACACAGCTTGGATGCTTACGAAGGGTTCCCAACAGCTGACTCGAGGAAATTTATGTTGTGGCATGTACAGGCTCAAGCCGCTGAGTTGTACAGGCAGGCCACAGACATCGGATAGAGGCTCGAGGGATTTCGATAGGAGTTGGATCATCGAGAACTTGCTGAGGAGGGGCTTCGAGATAGTTTCAGGATTACGGAGGATTTGGTTCATTAAGAAAAATCGACGAATGATGATGAGACAAAGATTGAGGGTCAGTGTGTCGGTCCCATGACAGCTGGTCGATCTCCAGGTGGGGGTTTCTTCACGGATCCGATTTTGGCGATGGGTAGTTTGCCAAAGCTTCACGGAGTGACATTGGTTTTAGCAGTTCCAGGCCAGAGAGGAGATTAAGGTTTGCATCAAACTCAATATGAGGCTGGAGCGTCACCATTCACATAGTTCTGGGGGAGCTATGGGTTATCGACGACATGCACAGTGTATGACATTCTGATCGAGGACGTATATGTATGGGGTAGCTTCAAGTTTGGACTTGAAGGTAGGCAGATTCAGGAGTACGAATCTTGGGAGAATCGCATCGTCTGCTTGATTGGGCCAGCCAAGGGTGAAGAAGCTCGTCGGAATGTTAACACATTTCGGTGAAAAATAAAAGTAGGGGACAGAAAGCCAAGGCTCACGGTGAGGTTGATAGTCAAGGACTTTGGTTTCAACCGTGTCATTAATGTCGACAGGATCCCAGTGGTACGGAAGGTGCTACGCATGGCATCTAGCGTCGATGCGACGATCGAGGAGCTGAAGACGAAGGAAGATGCAAAGCAACTCGGGGGATCGGAGATCGGTGGCATGGGGGAGCAAGAACTCAGTCGCAGGACGACAAGCATGGAGTCCAGTTGAGAAGCCATGGGGTCAACACCCTCTCTTCAGACTGGAGGGGGAAATTGTTGGGGTCCAGTCTGGATTTGGTGAATTTTGGAGCCCAAATATGGTTAAAGATTTGATTTGATATAATTTAGAAATCTACATTAAATGTAAGATTTGATTAGATTTAAAATTTGTATCAAATATTTAATTTGACTATATTTGGACGTCCATAATAGGTATTGGACTATTTTAGGTGGAATATGGTTCTTATTTTAAGGTTTTTAATTTAGAAAATCCTATTATGACCTAAAATAGAATTTTTATCCTATAAATATAGGAGGAGGGTGGATGCACAAAGGATAACACAAGTTGGAGATTCAGGGTGCTCGTCCACAGAAAATCTAAGACAAAGTCTGTGCTTTGCTCTTAGGACTTTGCCATCCAAGACAGAAGAAAGAAAGAGATCTGATCGAGGAGTCGTCGCCTTTGCTCACGGAGATTGCTACGGGTTGGTGAGTGATTTAAATTATATTCTCTTTCTTTTATTCTTGAGTGTGGTGAGGGGGTTGAATCTATTAGGGCAAATGGTTCAAACATTGATTTTGTCAATCTTGTAATTTTACCTGAGTTATAAAGGTTATGATTTATCCAGGTGACGTAAACACCGTCATATACTTGTCTTTATTTATACTTGGTGTTCGTTAGACAGGGGTTGGTTATCTCAGGTGGGTTGGCCTAAAGTTTTTGCTGTGGGCACTCTCAAACACGGTATCAGAATGCTTGCATGACATGTCTGATTCCCAATATATGAGACTATTGTTATGTTCCAAATATACATATTTGTTTTAGGCAAGGGTGGTTTTTTTTAACTTTGACACTATATGGAGGGAACAAGGTATTAGTGCATTGGATAAATAAAATATTCACAAATAAATATATGAGAATTTTGGGTTTTATGACATAGTAATTATGATTTAAACATGTAGAACTTTTGGTCCTCAACATGTAATATTTAGTTTTAGGAAACTACATGTTTCAGGCATATGAACTTCGTGTTCTATTTATGAACCTTAGGTTCACTTATGAACTCTGAGTTTAATATTTAGATATTGCATCGACGACACTAACGCGCATTACGACAAGGGTACTATGCCGAGTAGTTTTCCTTTGGCTAAGATATGCAGCAGTATTAGCCTAATAATGAGGATAAGAAAATTGCATACTTTAGATTCGTGTCTAAGAGATATATGATATAGCAGTCATAGCTTTGCTGTTAGTAAATCTATAACGACGAGGCTAAGGCCTTTGCCAAGCTTTTCTTCTGGCAAAATTTATATGGCAAGGCTAAGAAACATTGTTTATGCCCAAACTTTTACGACAAGGATAGGCCTCTGTCAAGCTTTTTCGGCAAAGCTTCTACGTCGAGGGTAGGCCTTTGACAATATTTACTTTTGGAAAAGCTTTTATGGTAAAATTAATGCCTTAACAAAAGTTCGACGTTCTCTTCACGTTAGGTTCTGCCTTACAACAAGGTTAATTCCATAGCTAGTTTTTTTTACTACTAGAAAATGGGCCTTTTGTGTCCCTTAAAAACTTCCACAAATGTGTTTTTTCTGTCGTAAATACTATTTACGACAAAATTTTGAGACAACAAACAAGGGGTCGCTTCTGGTTGCGTGGCAAAGAGTTTTGACGATGATAAATAGCCGACACAAAGCTTTAGCAGCACTCTTTGGCGACGATAAATAGCCGAAGTCAAGCTTTAGCGACGCTCTTTGGTGACGGTTGATTGCATGCATAGCTAACCTTATTAATGATGACAAGTGATTAACGCAAATATTTAACGATGGCTTGTTGCTCGGATGACTAAATGTATTGGCGACGGGGTATAGGTTACCGCCAAACTTTTGCAACACCATATTGCTGCGACTTATTACTGTTGTGGCTAAAATTATTAGCAACAACATAAAGCCGACACATAATCTTACATGACGCATTTTGGTGACGACATATTTCTTGTGTATCTAACCATATTAGTATGAGACGATTGCAGGCGCAAAATATTAAACGCCGCCTAGTGGCAACAACTTATACCAAAATGTTATAACAAGTACAAAAATGTAATAAAATATGCACAATTCTTCTATAGCATATGCAATTCAAAAACCATCATTATTTTATTGATTTATTTTTATATCCTTGTCATCAATTACCCTATTGGAAATTAACAATACCAAAATCCACCATAGATCAACCAACAATACAACTAATTCAACGTAACGACAACCCAATTTTTATTAGCATTACAACAATCTCTCAAGCTTGTACAAAAATATAGTTCAAAGAATTTTCAGGCATATAGCAGGAAGAAAGCTCTATGATAAAAAAAATCCTTTGTAAAACTAATGTTTGCCTTCTTCTCAATGTCTCATCCCACCACCATATCATTTGGAGGAGCATTCTCTTGACCTTCAGCATTCAACAAAAACAACACCTGACCAAAACAATGACATGATCCAAATTAATAGAAATTCTGTAGCAGATTAGATTAGATCAAGATTCATAAATATTTTTAACAAGATAAGAATTATAAACAAGTAATCATGTAATTACAAACATGTGAATACTACATGAAACTAATATTCACGATGTCATTAACAATTCTCTAATCGACTGAAAAGAAATATCCTAACTAACTAAAGGCAAAACTGAATAAATAATACATGCTAAATACTGTAACATTTTTGGCAAAAACTTGTCTGCAATCCAAAGTTGTGTTCAAGTTGCGGACACCCAAATTTAGCCCAGGTCTATCAATATTTCATGAAACCTTGATAGATTATAATTCCTCATACAATATATATTCATATAAAGATAAGATTTTTTTGCAATTTTTATTTAAAAAATGTTTTTTATATCATATTTATAGATTCACGAAACTTAATATATCTATTATTTAATATCATTACAAATAATGGGACTTAGGCTTTAATTAGCTCAATTTTTGTTTATAAGTATAACCTGATGTACATATGTATGCGTACACTTATATATGAATGTATTATGTATAAGGAGTTGTGTTTTATCTCTATTATGTGTTGGTAATGATTAATTTGTTGGGGGTGTTAATGCCGGATTATAGAGATCGTATAAAAATACGTGAAAAATTGAATATTATAAATGATTGTAGCAACTTTGGACTTATGCAACCAGATGATAATCTTTGATCTGACCACAACTTGTACAAAAATAAATTAAACTGACTCTATGAAATAGAAAGCTTGAAAAAATAACTCTAGAAAATGCAGTTGCTACAATGATAGAACATAAATTAGAAGAAGGAAGAGAAATAAGTCGCTGAGGTTGTCACTACCCCATTTCCAGGGCAGGTTATTTTTTATTTTAATTTGGTAAATTATGTATTGATAATAAATAATTGTATTAATATTTAATTAGTTGGTTGTATTTATTTTTATTAGTTATTTTAGGGTTTTGGCTAGTCTGGACCCCATGTCAGACCCTAGTGGACCCTTGTCAGACCCAACCAACACCCTTATCGGACCTATTTATTGGTTTAGAATAGTTATTTATTTATATTTTAATGAGTTAGTTAGAGTGATTAGGGATTTATTTGAGTGCATTTGGAACCCCAAACCCAAACCCTATTTTGTATGACTTAAGAGAGGGGTGTTTTGGTCATTGTGTTTAAGCATGAAACCTTAACCCTAACCCTACTTCTCCTATGACTGGCCGAATCCTCCCCCCCCTCATTTCATTCCATTCTTCTTCTTCTTCTTCTTCTTCTTCTTCTTCTTCTTCTTCACTCTTCACTCTATTCTCTTCTTCTTCCTTCTTCCAATTTCTTCAATTTCAAGTAAGTTTTCTCCACTTCCCCCTCTTCCTTCATTTATTTCTTTCTTAGATGCAAACCCTAACCCTTTGCTTTTTCCTAACCTAGGTGTGTAGAGCTTAGGTATTGGAGCTTGGGTTGGAGGCTTGGAAGCTTGGTGTGGTGGATTTGGGACTTTTTAGAGACTTTGGCCTTGGGATTCTAACTCCCAAGAGGTAAACCCTAACTTTTCTCTTAGTGATTACTCTAATATAGTATAATTAGTAGTTTAAAACCTTTCTAGACCTTAGGGCTACCCATGGGAGGAACTTGGATCTTGTTTGGATGTGTTTGGAGACTTTGACGTTAGGTTTTGTGTCAATTTTGGGTGAAATCCTAGATTGGCCCAATTTTGGGTGTTATCCTAGGTTAGACGTGCTTGGGTGTCTTGAGGGTGAGTACATATCCCCGTTCGGACAAGTGAGATCGTGTCGCGGAGATTTGGACGTTTCGGGAGATTTTAGGATTTTTCGTCGCCGTGGATTCCACATGCATGTAGAATTGTGCCACGGACCTAGAATCAGAGAGATATCATTTTTTCTAGGTTCTAGACATTGATTAGAACTCGTGGGTATATTTTTGGTCGATTTCGAGTAGGTTTGGTATGCGTTTTATGAGGTATCGAGAGCCGCACTCCACGTGTTCGTCAAAATGATCGAATAGCCATTTCGACTTGGTTTCTAGGTTTTGGGCTTGTGCGCGGGTTGGTTTAGCCTCGGGGTATGTGTACTAGGGTTTTTGAGTATATATATATATATATATATATATATATATATATATATATATATATATATATGTGTGTGTGTGTGTGTGTGTGTGTGTTTTTATGTGTGTGGGTAGTGTGTGTGGTTGTGTGGTTGTGTGAGTGTTTGTGTGTAGTGTGTGTGAGTGTATATATATATATATATATATATATATATATATATATATATATATATATATATATATAAGTGTATAGATATGTATATGTGTATGTGTGTGTGTAGATGTGTGTGTGTTAGAGTGTGTGAGAGTGTGAGTGTGTGTTTGTGAGTGTGCGTGTGTATATATGTATGTGTAGATATATATATGTGTGTGTGTGTTTATATATATATGTGTTAGTGTATATATATATGTATATGTAAGTTTATATATATATATATATATATATATATATATATATATATATATATATATATATATATATATATATATATATATGTGTGTGTGTGTGTGTGTGTGTGTGTGTGTGTGTGTGTATATATATATATATATATATATATATATATATATATATATGTGAGTGTGTGTTTGTATATATATGTAAGAGTGTGTGTGTGTGTGTGTGTGTGTGAGTGTGTGTATCTTTATTTGTATGTGTGTGTGTGTGTGTGTGTGTGTGTGTGTGTATCTAGGTGTGTGTGGAGAGTGAGGTAGATAGTGAGTGAGAGGGAGAGGCGAGCAGAGCAGCAGCAAGTGGCCGCAGCAGCAGCAGCAGCAGAAAGCAACAGCAGCAGAACGCAGCAGCAGCAGCGGCAGCACGCCGCCGCAGCAACAGCAGCTGTAGCGGCAATTGCGTTAGCAGCAGCTGTAGCGCAGTAATCGCAGCAGCAACGCGGCGCTTCTCCACGGCAGCGGCTAGTTAGCCCCCCTTCTTTATATATATATATATATAGTTAGATACATATATAGATAGGTATATAGACATATATATGTGTATAGATAGATATCTAAATATTTATATAAATAAATAGTTAGATATATATATATATATATATACATAGGTATAGTTAGGTATTAGATAGTGAGATAGAGAGTAGGGCGAGGTATTGAGTTTCAATACCTTGAGGGTAAGGTAAGTTGAGGTATCGGAGACGATATTGAGGGTAGCCTAATACTAAGTTATATATATATATATATATATATATATATATATATATATATATATATATATATATATATATATAGTTAGCTAGTTAGTTAGAGTTAGAGGGTAAGGTATCTCAATACCTTGAGATACCAAGGTATTGAGGTAAGTTGGGTATCGGAGATGAGGTATTTGCCTATACACTAGGTTATATATATATATATATATATATATATATATATATACAGTTAGATATATGTTATATATATAGTAGTATATAGTAGTGTATATATATATATATATATATATATATATATATATATATATATATATATATATAGATAGTTAGTTAGCTAGTGTTAGTGAGGGGCAATGCGAGGTATCTTAATACCTTGAGATACTCAAGGTATTGGGCATCGAGGCAAGGTATTGAGTTTTAGCCTAGGAATGAGGTTATAGATGCTTATATATATATATAGTTATGTATATATATACGTGCTAGTATATATTATAGAGGGTATAGGCGGGGTATATAGCGTAGGTTGAGGTATCAGATATCGAGGGTATCCTGGTATCTCAAGGAGGCGAGTTTGAGGGTTTATTAGCTTAATGACCTAGTTTTGACCTAGAATTTTAGGGACACCCTAGTTTAACCTAGAGTTGACCGTAGTTGACCCGGTTGACCGCAAAGTCAACTTTTGACCTAGATTTGACCTAGAGTTGACTTTTTAGACCTAGAGTTGACTTTTTGACCCATATTTCATCGGTTTGACCCGTTTGACCTAGAACAACCCTAGAAGCTTGTTTTTAGCTATTTTATATCTGTTTAAATCTTTAGAACCCCGTTTAACCTTGCTTTTCATATTAGGTCCTTGCGACGCCAGTTCGGATCGCCAGTTGCTCAGGACGTCAGGCGAGTACATTCTCTGATAGTTTTCATTATCTGATGATTATTATGATTCAGCTTCTAGTATATTATTATCTGATTTTTCTGGCATAACACAGACTAGTATTTCTGGATTCATTTACTTGCGACACGTAAATTTCATGTTTCTGGCCTCTATTCTGGAATCACCTACTAGCATCACCTACTGGCATCACATCGTGACTCACTGCAGGCATCACTAATATTTCTGGATGGACTCATACTTGATTTGCGTGTCAGATCTTGGATTTACTTGTACTAGTCGGGCCGAGAAAATACTCGAGTAGACATGTAAACATTCTCAACTGGAATCACTGGAATTACCCTCTCGTGTCTAATCTGGAATGATAGCAGCCGCGCACCCAGTGCGTGGTGAGCCGTACTTACCCCTAGCCGTTTACATGTCAAAATAGGTATTTCAAAGACACGAGTTCATTCTTTTTCATCTGGACTCACTTGCATTTCTTGACTGGTCTCACTTATGTTTCTGGACTTGACTCATTATATGTATTTCTTGCTGGACTCACTTCACGAGATTGTACACACACTTGATCTTAGTTTAGATTTTTTTATCCTACAGTAATTACTATCTTGCTTCTGTTTTTATGCATCTTTACCTTTATGCACCAGTGATACATATATATTTTCTTTTTTCATACTTTATTTCCTTCACCTTGCTACTTGCTAAACTGTTTTATAGTTTTTATCATTTAACTGGAACTGCTGTTAGAGGTGTACTTGCTCCAATCCTGACTGGATATATTTTTCAGAGGATCCGGAGGATTGGTGTCCGACGTTTTATGGACCTCAACCTGTCAATGGTGCAGACAGGGATCCCCTAGTTCAGGAGTGATTTTCGGGTTGGTAGCCGGGATCACTAGGACTTCAGTTATTGTATTTATTAGCTTTTGATACCGGATTTATCCCCGACTTTTGGTTTGAGACCTTGTATTATATTTGATTCTGGATATTGTTGTATTATTATTATTATTGTTGTTGCTTTAGTAGTAGTTGTTGTGTGGACCCTGTAGTTATTAGACTTCTTTGTTATCTTATCGTGCTTAGATTCATGATTGATTACTTGTGTTATCTTATCATATTGCTCCTCCGTTTAGAGTTGAGATCTTGACAGGTACTTATATTGTTGTGTAAGATTGTTAGCTAGATAGTAGACCTAGACAGTGTTCTATCGCCGATACTGCGATGTAGGCTGGACGTACCCACGACTCATGCCCGATTTTTGGGTGCGGGTCGTGACACATTTTTGGTGAAGGCCCACGAAGGTCTCGAGCTTCGCAATTAGTGCGATGTCGTGGTAGTACAATGATTTAGTTGTACTACTGCGAGCCTGCTCTAGGAAATAGGATTTAGGATGAGAGTAATCACGACTAGGAATAATTTTAATCTAATTATTCTGAAATTGCTTCCTTTTAAAATATTACTGTCCTTCTTTGGTGATATCGTATCTTGTGCCGTATTGACTTCTTTTGATCTGTGTTCAGGATGCCTTCGAAGACACGATTCTATCACACCGTCCCAGCAGTTGCCACCGAGAGGTCAGCTACCTCTCGTCCAGCTCGTATTCAGGCAGTTGTTACCGCTCCACTCACCACTCCTGCGGTTGAGGGAGCATCTGCTTCTTTCGGGGATCCTCCTCCACCTGTCGATCCGAGGACTATCCCAGTCGTTCCGGTGGTACCTCCTCTACCACCTCCTGCACCAGTAGACGCCGCGTAGTTATTTGCGTTCTTCAGGGAGATGATAGAAGTGCAGCACCGCCAGGTGGATGTGATGAGGCTGGGCATTGAGAATGCCTACCAGGTGGCCATGACGACAGTGGACAGAGTGGCACAGATCCAGCCACAGGCAGATCAGGCTCAGCACCCGAGGCCGGGCAGCATCATTGACTTCCAAAGGATGTGGCCCAAGGAGTTCTGGGGTACAGAACGGATCCTGTACGCGGATGACTGGATAGAGCAGATTTAGGGGATTTTTTGGCTGGCACAGATTCCAGACAGCATGCAGATAGAGGCAGCGGACAGTCAGATATTCGACCTCGCTTTGACGTGGTATCACACTGATACGAGGATCGCGGCACCAGGGCTTACTTGGGAGGCTTTTAAGAGGCTTTTTAAGTAGAAGTTTTTCCCAGATGTGGCGCTCAGTGCTTTAGAGAGCCAGTTTGAGGCACTCGTCCAGGGGAGCATGCTGGTGGACGAGTATGCAGCAGAGTTCTACCGTCTGGACAGATTTGTGAAGGGCTTGAGTGAGGCAGCAAAGGCGAGAAAGTTTCATAAGGGCTTGGTCATGGCGGTCAAGTCTTTGACTAGGAGTGACCGCGAGGCAACTTTCGAGCAGATCGTAGGGGACACTCAGAGGGCAGAGGATGACTTGGAGCTCAAGTCCAAGAGAGGTAGGAATGATTCAGGTAGTGCGAGTGGTAGTGCGGGACTGGCTAAGCGTCCCTATGTGCAGAAGACAGCACATCAGCCAGCGCAACAGGGTCAGGATCAGAGAGTGCCCACTTGTGTCTACTGCAGGAAGGCATGACACACTTGGGATATTTTTAGGAGGAGGCTGAAGGTGTGTCTCTTCTGTAGATCCGTTGCTCACCAGATACAAGATTGCCCCACTGTACCTCCATTGGGTGGAGCACAGGATCGGAGAGTTGGAGCTAGGCTACCTGTGGCACAACATCATGTCCCGCACCAACAGAGGGAGATACCCCAGTAGGGCAGGGCTTTTGCGTTGACGGTCAAGGAGGCCGATGCTGCGGGTGTCGGGTTAGCAGGTCTGTCTCTTTTTGTTCTTCTTTCTGTCCTTTTCCATTCCTTGTGGTGTGCTTCATTAGTACCTGTTAGACTTTTCTTTGTGCTGTGGTAGATAGTGTAGTGACCCTGATTGAGACTGTGATAACATGACCAGTAGGACCATGATCTTGCATATTGTTTAGGTAGAATTGCTTAACTGTGATTGTTGGGGGTTTGACCTAGAAGAAGTGCGATCAACTTTAAATTTTGAGGACGAAATTTTCTAAGGAGGATAGGCTTGTCACTACCCCATTTCCAGGACAGGTTATTTTTTTATTTTAATTTGGTAAATTATGTAAATAATTGTATTAATATTTAATTAGTTGGTTGTATTTATTTTTATTAGTTATTTTAGGGTTTTGGCTAGTCTGGACCCATGTCAGACCCTAGTGGACCCTTGTCAGACCCAACCAACACCCTTGTCAGACCTATTTATTGGTTTAGAATAGTTATTTATATTTTAATTAGTTAGTTAGAGTAATTAGGGATTTATTTGAGTGCATTTGGAACCCCAAACCCAAACCCTATTTTGCATGACTTAAGAAAGGGGTGTTTTGGTCATTGTGTTTAAGCATGAAACCTTAACCCTAACCCTAACCCTACTTATCCTTATGGCTGGCCAAATTCTCCTTCCCCCCTCATTTCATTCCATTCTTCTTCTTCTTCTTCTTCTTCTTCTTCTTCTTCTTCTTCTTCTTCTTCTTCATTCTTCACTCCATTCTCTTCTTCTTCCTTCTTCCAATTTCTT